>JAACJK010000227.1:0-490165 GCA_013368325.1 Ephemerocybe angulata
TCGCAAGTAAACAGTCTGGTTTTGTTATGAGTGGTCATGTCTCAAGGGCCTAAAAAGTCGGTCGAGCCCAGTTCGCGCCCAACCTGAGATGGTTGAAAGAGGGAGGGATGGGCGTTGATCGTTCGATGGGCACATATCACGTAAGCAAGGACGCGCAATACCACGGGCGCACGTGCCTACCGTCTAACAGCGTGTGTATTGTTCAAACAAGAGCTGTCCTCGCTTCAGGTCGGTAAAGTCGAGTCAAAACTGGCATTAGGTTAGGGCTGTGGGTATTAGAGATTGATTAAGTACATGCTGAAAGTAAGGTACCAAGGTAGCGAGATGCGAATGACACAAAACTTGACAGAGAAGGCAACAAAAAGACCAGAAACAACGGAACGGGACCCAGTAGTAGAACATATGAGAGAGGTACTTACACGACGAGGATACGAAGTACAAAAACTAGAACTGAGACAAACGAACTCGCGAGTTTCCTTAATATATGGTAGTGGTTGTGGTAGTTAACCCGAAATTAGCCCTCGAATGTTGATCCTGCACATATGTAGCTATTCAACCCAGAGTAAGCATGTATCCTGGCATTTGTAGTGCAATATTAGGTCGTTGTCTTACATCTTGGTCGCTGTCACTGAAGAGATAAGTACGTACTTTCAACAAGCTTGATCATCCGAACCGAGTACACGTGTGTCCTATTGCATGGTATTGGCTTGCCAATCCGGCTCTTCCGCCATATCCGGCGGGATGGCCGGATATGGCGTCCTCCTCACTCGTACCTGGTTCTCACTCAGAAATCACGACCGCGGTCTGTACTGATAGTCAAAAGACCTAATGTTCTAAATCAGGGCACAAGATAACCAAAATAACTTTCAAAAGGGTTGGGAGTTGAGAAATATCATGACAATCAACTTGCATCTTGCTAATTCAGGGCGATGACTTGAGTGAATCCACTGTGTTGAACTTAGTCACCACGTCGGTGAACTTAACCCATGAGAAGACACACGCCCTGTGCTACTAGGAGTTGTATCATCAATAGTATCACCGCCCTACGTACTCACAGCGCTGGATTGAACGTCCGGAGATGCGGTAATTCCTGGTTACGGCTTTGTAACTGCCTGGTGATGCGACCAAAGTCCCCATGCTTTGCCCGTCCTGGAATCCTTGATTCGTTTATAAACGTTTCAGTCCCGAGTCCCATCAAGCAGTTCGCATTTTCCTCCTAAGTTGCCCCCGCTCACTCGCCTCTACAAACGCGGAGCGCTCGCCGCCACATTGCAACACGAACACTCGCTCTAGGATAAAACACTGATTAGCCAGTCCTCCCGCTTCAACTATAACCTCATGTTGCTCACACCACCAGACATTCTATCCATCGTCCTCTTCGCTCTCACCTCTCAGACCAGCAAATCCAAACAATCACGTCCAACCTTGCCCAGAGCGCGACACAACGTGAGTTCAGCCCGTTCTAACGCAATACTCTAGCCTAATTGAATATAGATGGGAGCTTGGGACTCGCGCACAAGCCATACTCGAACTCAGCGCAGCGCGTTACAGCGTGTTTTCCGCACCAAGAGGCAAAGCGAAGAATCTGCGTTACCACCCCCGAGCGACATTCCATCCGACTTAAGCGGCGCGCTCAGCCCGGTGTTCGATATGGCAGAAGCATTCTTGGAGGGTGGCAGGGAAGAAGCAGGCGAGTATAGATTCTTCGTCCTTATGCCTGCGAGCGTAGGGAGTGACCTAATAGATGAATAGATACCCCAGCCCGATGATAGCTGGAGATGGATCTGCCGCAGACCCTGCCTCCAATCGCCACGGTACTCGCAAGTCTAACGCACCAAGCCTTGCCGGGTGGAATGGCCGATGGAGTCGACTACTTGACATAACTAAGAGCCAATCGACTTCCTTAACAGTGATAAAGTTCCGAAACACCTGAAGGGGCCATATCACACCGAGTAGAGCAACTACAGCTATGGTAAGTCCACACTGTTATCCATTGTTACGAGTACCTGATCCATGGAAGGTCTGATTTCGTATATTGGTTCCACCCGTGCTAGGATACTACGGCGTATTGACAAAACGCGATCCTACCTTGTCGATGCATACGTCCAATGTCGGCTTACCGTCAATACTTGCGAGATGGGAGCACTGGTCTCTGGCGCCATGTCCTACTTGGAACACGGGTCGATGGAGTTCCGAATGATCCAGGATTTTGGTCTACCGGTGAGTCTCTCAGGCACTGTGAGCACCTCTCCTATATGTCACCAGTGCAAGAACTATGACGCAGGATCGTCGTATTGATGGGCCTCCCTTCACTCGGGCACGACGGTTGTTCTATTTGTGGGGTGGCGCTGGAAAGGGCGCCTATTACTTTGCCGGTCTTGATGACTCACCTGTCTTATTCTAGGAAATGGATGGCCGCAGCAGGAATGCTCCGAGTTTACGCTACCATCAAAATAGCGAGTTCGCTGGCTCGATGAAGAACGAAATGAACGACCTCAAAACGTGGGTGGAGGAAGTGCACATAGCAATGTACTCTCATCTAGTAAGTGTCACAGCTGCCTGTAGCTGTCCGTTATCCTCACGTTACTGAAACTACTTGTCGGATAGGACTCGTCGAACGTTTTCACAAACTACGCTGACCAATCGCCCACATCCGCCAGGAACTTCTACGACGCGTCAAGCACCGCACTTATGGCTGGCACCGTGTTTCGATACATGGTCGAGATGAGAGACAAGAAGTACAAGTATATGGACAGGGCTCAGACGGCATGGGATACCCTTTTCGCCACAAACTCCACCAACTTAGATAATGGCGATAACTTCATCGGTTACTCGCATTTCACTGAGGATGGTTGGTTAACGCCGACAGTAAATCCTAACGACTACTCTATCCAAGGTACCCATAGTCCAGAGGGACAGGCCTTTGTGGTCATGCTTCACGCTGCTAGGAGAGACTGGCAAGCGATGAATGGTGGTCTTAACTTCCAAGTGCACGTTGGGCTACTACTTTTTTCGATAGTCGCTACTGTAATCTGGGCGATATAGATATACATCTTGAATATTGAGCTAATGTTGGTGGTAAGGAAAAACATGTAGGTACATATGTGCTATATTCGCGAGTTTGGTTCAATCCTTGATTGTCTACGTACGAGTATCCGGAATTGACCCAACCCTCCACCATGAAATTGAACTTCTCACCGCCCTTTCGTCTCTCTGATATGCACGATGTCCTCCAGGGCACTTAGCCAGGAGTTGAGGTTGTCGAGGTGGTGTTGGGGAGGCATGTCCACTGGGACACTCTCCAGGAAGTGTTGATCGTGTTGTTATAAAACTGACGTGCGAGCCCATTGAGCAAGGATTGAATGTGCCGCTGATGGGCGGGGCGCAGCGAGGGAGGATGTTTACTGTGGGAGAAGGTGCCGATGTCAAGGTCGTCGGAGTAATGACTGCGGTGTGAGTGACATGAGAGCTCGCTCCTCCAAAGGACACGAAGCTGAGGAGAGACACAAATACAGTGAAATATCGCATGAAGTTGTGCAGGTGATAGAGATATCGACGTTCGATATCCTTTTAACTGTGTATACCTGGTACGCATCAGTAATTGTCTTCTACTATCGCACGTCACAGATTGAAGAAGTCATATGGGCCTCAGTCGAGCTGATAAGTTGACACATCGATGGAGAACGGGGGAATATTTCGAAGAAGCCAATGTCATTACACAGGCGTGTGATCCTTTCTGGTGTTTAGGCGGAACGAGCTCGGAGGAAGCTCACCCTTCTGTCCGTTGCTCCACGCGCAATTCTAGACATCCGAAGAATATCCTCTGGGATATTGAATATGGGATGCAAAGTATACGAGCGCATCGGGTTATGGTTATACCTAATCTTTTAAGTAGTTGGGCAACATATAAGCCGCTCTGAATCAGTCACGTTTGATCGAGGCGCTCCCCTACCACACAAATCCTCGCTAAGGAACGACTGGTATCGAGGACACTTCTCGACTGACAAGGAGCTTTGGACCTTGGAGAAAGAAGAAATGGCCTCTTTATCCCTTCAATCTAGGGATTAGCCATGTGACATCAGTCCTGGTTCTCCGCCCTCCGCCTTGTGACCTTGGTCAGACGGTCTATGCAAGCCTTCGTCTCCCAACACTGACAGCCACAGACAGGGACTAGCTCAATATGGGACTAGCCAGTACTAGTACGCGTTCATTGAAGCAATTTCCACTACCGTAGTCCACGGAGTCAGCCAAGATTCAGCTTTCGCCCTGGATTCATCATTGGCGCCCGCGGGCCACTCTACACGGCTTTGGAGACCCGGGTAGCGATCACAGTACCCAGGCGCCTCCACGGGTCTGCGCTACACCTGGTTTTAGTTGCTTCCCTACCCGCTCCCCTCGTACCCGTTAATCGTAGCTTCTTCGACGAAAAAATAGTCCCGGAGTCATGTCCACCCAGTAGAGACAGCTATTCCGCTTAGGCGCATGACTGACCAAACAGACAAATTCGTGCTTGATGTTGCACCCTGGACGCTGCTCTGCATTGTGTAAAACTAGCAGTGGGCCGTGGCATGAACAGGAATATGCTAGAGGGGACACCACAAGGACACCACCTACTGCAGACATTCATCGAATGGTCAGAATCGACTCCTCACATCCCCATGACCATAGGAAGTCACTCAGATACCGAAGTTCACCCCCGTGCAAGCTCGCGTTTATGAATATTATCGGATATTCACGCCTTCCTCACTTCCATTTCCCCAATAAACCCTAATACCCAGGTATAAATACGATGCGTAAAATAGGTTCTAAGTGCTGTAGGCTTCATCTCGACACCCGTAGTCAGATATGTCCAAACTCTCTGCGCTTGTCTCTCTCGTTCTCTTCATCACTAGTTGCTCGGCCTTGGCCGTACAGCCCGATGCTACCCAGGCGCGCGATGCCACCCCGGTGGCGCGTGCGATTGAGCCCTCTGCTAGTGCTGGCGGTCTTCAGGTCAAGTTCAGGGCCAAGGGAAAGATGTACTTCGGTACATGCGCTGACCCGGGAACATTGAACATTGCTGGTGAGCTCCCTTTTGGGCATACTACATAGTGGGAGCTCCTTGACTGAGCCTACGCGCCAGCAAACGCTGCTATCCTGAAAAAGGACTTCGGACAGCTGACCCCGGTGAGCATTTTTCAATTTCTGCATCGTCCGAATGCACGGAAACCAATCACCTGTCCCTGTTTTATAGGAAAACTCAATGAAATGGGACGCAACAGAGCGTAAGCGTCTTGGAGAAACGGTAATCTAGACCTAAAGCTGACTCAGAAACCCTCTGTAGCAAATAGAGGTACTTTCAACTTCGGCAATGCCGACACTCTTGTGAACTGGGCAACCACGAACGGGAAGCTAATCCGTGGTCATACCCTGGGTAAGCACGACGTCACCCTCTAGCTATGGATTCGCTAACGGGTACCCAAGTTTGGCATTCTCAGCTTCCAGGCTGGGTTAGTAACATAAATGACAAGAATACCCTCGTAAGCGCTTCTCACAGAATAACCATATGACCTTTTAATCACCCATTCGTTAAGACCCAGGTCATTCAAAACCACGCCCAAACTGTCGCTGGACGTTACGCAGGAAAGGTATATGGTACGTTACGTCGACCGGGAGTAATGTCAATGGGGTAGCTTAACTGGCATGATCGATGATAGCTTGGGATGTCGTCAAGTGAGTATTTGCCTAATCTTCCCCGGTCAACAACGTTTGACGGTATATTCCCAGTGAGATCTTTAACGAAGATGGCTCCCTTCGCAGCAGCGTCTTCTCGCGTGTTCTCGGAGAGGTATTCATAATATCTACGAAGCTCTCCACAAATCTAATTACCGTTTCACTCAGTCATTTGTCACCATCGCCTTCCAAGCCGCCCGCAAGGCTGATCCAGCAGCTGTTCTCTACATCAACGACTACAACCTGGACTCGGCTAACGCCAAAGTCAGAGGGCTAGTAGCTCTAGTTGGCCGCGTCAACAAAGCAAACCCAGGTACCATCGACGGTGCCGGAACCCAAATGCATCTTGGGGTATACTCCACATATTTATGTCATCCTTGAATATCACTAATCATTGTCTATCTTGTAGGCGAACGGAGCTGGGGGTGCCCAAGCCGCTCTTAGCGCTCTCGCGGCGGCGGAGGGTATCAAAGAGGTTGCAGTTACGGAGCTCGACATCGTCAATGCAAGCGCAAATGACTATACCACTGTACTGCGCGCGTGCTTGAATACGCCCAAATGCGTGGGCATAACTGTGTGGGGCGTCAGCGATGCGGTAAGTCGAACTTGTTTGATTTTCTTCACATAATCGGTCTCATATGGAGCAAAACAGAACTCCTGGAGGGCTAGTAGCAACCCACTCCTCTTCGACAGGAACTACAACCCCAAGGCAGCATACACTGCGATTATCAATGCGCTTTAGTCCAGACATATAGGCATGATTCTGATTGATTAGTTTGGAAATAAAATGGTTTCCCAGCTATCTATCTTCCATCCTGGATTCCTTTCACCGTCTCGAATCAATCGTCCCAGAGGGTCTCAAATCTTGATGCCTGAATGGGCCTTCGGCCTATTCCACCGCCTATAATAGAGGCCAGCACAAGCACCCCACTATGCTAGAGCAAAGCGCCTGATAGGCATCTCACGATAACAAAGCACAACAAAGCACGGGGCACCGGGGGTGATAAAAGCAGCTTTTCGCCTAAGATCAAATGCTTTGTATATTCTGATTAGTACCGAGCACTGTGCTTTGGCGACCCGTAGTTTAAGGTATATATATGACCCGTAATATCTCCAAGAGCCTCCAGAATCTCGCCCTCTTCCTCACTTAGACTCTCCCCCTTCACTCACTCTGTCTTTGCACTCGCTTCGCTCCCAACTTCGAACGGCATGTGGAGAATCATCTCACCCGCAGTGCAGGAAGCGCCACCCTCCAGCTCCGGCACCTACACAGCCAAGGAGCTCACAGAGTTCCCAGAGCGCAGGTCGAACGTCATACGCGATCAAAACCGCGATTCTGCGCAGGACACCGAAACAGCAGTTCGCTATGCGCACAGCAAGGAGCGTTGCGACGATCTTTCCCAGAAGAAAGCAAAAGGGGCAGGTTATTTGAAACCTGACCAAAGGCGACTATTCTTCGTCGACGATCCGCATTGCGAGTTAATCCTTGGTACCGACACCCGGGTTTCTTGTTCCGCGTGCGACAGAAAGATTGAACTGGGCGCACCGCTGGGGCGCCATAAATGGAAGCAGCACATCAAGTCCCTGGGCCACCGCAGGAATGTCGGGGAACTTGTAATCGCCCGTGCTGACTACGCTAGGCGCCAACAACGGTTTGTTGAAGACCCAGTCGCGATTCTCCTGGAGTCGGACAGGGAGATTCAATGTTCCCTGTGTAACAGGAAAATTAAGCTTCATGGCCCATGGGGGTGGACCAACTGGGCGATTCATCTCAAAAGAAACGGTCATCAGGCTAGAGCGAAGGCTGGTCAACCTCCTAGCTGAGCAATCGCTGGAGTCCTTGGCGCAAAGTCGGTTCTCTACTACAAGACATTGGAGATTCTTTTTAAATACCCTATTTATGGTACGTTACTGTCGGCTTAACGCTTGGTTTGAACTCCTTCTTCATCGTTACACATCCCCTCCCGTAGGACCCAGGTATAGACGCACAAATTCGTCAAAATCTCCTTGGGGCGATACTTAGGGCCACTCGTATTTGTATGTATCGGAAGGGCTAGACACAGTTACCAGTATAAATATCCTTCCCTCAGTGCAAAGCTTTCACCCACCAAGCATGAATTCCTTCAAGACTATACACGAGTCAGTAACATCCTAACACGCGACGGTCAAACACTCCTTCCCAGGGTGGAGAAGGCTCACCGCCTTACCTATCCAAACGGCGAGTGTTGGTATACATTGGTCGACCACCACGTCACCGATAACCGGGATGCCGAGGCACCGCTGTCGATACTGATAAACTTGCCCTCGAGAGTAGAACACAAGTATGTAAAATCCGAACTCGAGCAACTAAAGTCTCATTCCAAACGCCGCCTCTCCTCAGTCTACGTCTATCGCATCCCTCAACCGGAGAAACTCCTCCCGGAGGCTCCGCACCTCAGCATCTCTTCGTCTCCGATTTTCCACCTCCACCGCAAGCGCCTCCTTCAGTTCATCGATCTCAGAAAGTAGGTGGTCGACAATCGGGGGAATGGGCATGAGACGCGATTGCGGGTATGTAGGTGGCGTCCTGGCAGTAGCATCTGATGTATGAGCCGAAGCACTGCGCGATAATTTGCCCAGGTGCGCAGGTTGAAGGGAGGGTATTTCGGGGCGATCAGAGTCGACATGCATCGATGCATCGTCCGCCGCCGGAGCCATTGACGTACTACCTCGCTCAGCCGCCATATTCGAAGGCTCCGAGTCTTGCACTCGAAGCACAGGCGGAGGTCCAAGTGGATGTGGACGCTTGAGCGGTTCGACCGGTATATGTCCCCAAGTAACGTCCACTTCATACCGCTCGTCCAGCGCCAAATCCAACGGCCCACCATCATCGTGCAGTGGCGGATCCCCCTCGTACACGAGGCTCCACGCCTCCCTATACTGCTCGCATGCCCACCGTGACGCGTTCAGTGGCATCAGCGAAGGGGAGTGGCCGCTGGTGCCGGCGGCTGCGTTCATAATAGTCCACTGGCGTCGCCGAGGATTTCTTCCCTACTCAGACTCATAGAGTCCCAAACTTATTGGCTTCGTGTATGTTGTAAACATGACCTGTCTCATCAACGATAACTCAAAGCAGCCCCCAAGACTCCGAACAGACTGAAAGATCAAATCGATAGAGAGAGTAGATAAACAGAATCCCAACAAAAACACAAACGAAAGCGACAGCAAAAGAATTTAAGAAATAGACGACAAGACATATTCAGCACAAGCACGTGCATACGGTAGAGAGACGGGATAGTCGGACGGATGGATAGACACTATAAAGAATGGGGTAATAGACGGTAGAGGGGTACGTAAGCAGGTGTTAGCGAGTAGGTAAGGGTAGTAGACGATAGAAAGGCAGGTATACGAGGTATACACGAAACCAAAAACAAGAAACCAAAGAGAGGGAGGGGGAAAACCGTACAAGTACACAACACGAAACGAAGAAAAGAAAGAGAATACTAAGGATTATATAATTCCACCAAACTGAAAATGTCACTCCAGAACAAGAACGGTCCTTCCTTCCTTCCTTCTCCTCCACCTCCACCTCCTCTCCCCCTCCCGACCCCGATCCCGATCTCCCCCTCCCCATCTCCTCCTCCTCCCTTCCTCTCCCGCTCCTCCCCACGCCTGGCCACCCAAGCCCCACCTGCCCTGCAGGGTCCACCAAACACCGATATTACCCCTCGGTTCCGTCCAACCCCCGGGGACCCGAGTAACCATCGCGATCGATCGATTGATTCAGGTACATACACCATCATGCAATGCACCACGCGTGCAGTCAGTTGGGGCCGGTAATCATTGCGACGTTTCGTTCTGGTGAGTAGCTGGGCGTGCTGGGCCAGAGAGAAGGAATGCGAGGGTAGGTTGAAAGTCAAGGAGCCTATGGGGCAATGTCGGCCACAGTCGGTACTCGGCGTTGAAAGACGCCATTACCGTTCTCTCTCCCTCTCCCGCTCCCTCTTCCTCTCCCGTTCCCTCTCTTCTACTCCCATTCCACCAACATCCCCCCGCCCGCAAGTGCCCTATTCGCATCCTCCACGCACTCCACCCCGTCTTCCTCATATACAACACGACAGAGTCGAGCACGTTCTTGTAGACGACGGACGGGGCGGTACTCGGCGCGCTCCGCGAGCGAGAAGCCGTTTTGGGACGATCCTCGTTTGTTTTACGATGGTGGATTCACCCGATTCGCAGGAGCCTGCGGCGTTGTAGGGGGTGTTGAGGAGGAGAGAGGGTGGGGGATGGTGATGGCGGCGGCGGCGACGAGTACGAGTACAAGAGGGAAGGCGACGATCAGCAGGATACCCTAATTCAAAGAAGGTAGAGGGAGGGGCGCTGCGTACCTAGGAGCAGGGTCTTGCATTCGCGCTTGACCTCCTCGATCTCCTTGTCGATCTCGTCCGAGACGCAGCCGCCCATCCTGCCTTCCTATCTATCTTCTTCTAACGGTGGTCATCGGTAGACGTGGTGGTGTCTGGGAGGGGGGGAAAGTGAGTCGTGCCGTGGGGTTGGAGTTGGGTTGAGTGTTCGTCGTGGTGGGAGGTGTCGGCAGGAGACGATGGGGGGAAGAGGGGTGTGGGTAGAAGGTGGGTGGGTGTAAACTGGATAGGTGTGGATGTAGAACGGTGATTGGGGCGCCTTCGTCCTCCCGAACCAAGCAGCAAACGCCAATCTGCCGGTCCATCGAATCGTCTTCCTATCTCCCTAGTATCGCCCGTGTACCCCACCCAGCACGCTGGCTCAGTTCGAAAGGGTGAAGGAGGAGGGGATGGATAGAGGAGGGGCGAGGAGGAGGAGGGGGAGGGCGGGAGGGCGTCGTCAGCGAGTAGAATGGAGCCCGCCCCCGCCCCCTGCTGCGTCATCGTAAATGTCTGCGCCACGGCCGTCCCCATACCATTCCCTTCGCGACATCGCAGATCGTATTGACACTCTTCTTGCGCACGCTGGGCGACGGTTCGCGCGAGAGCGAGCGCAGGAGGAGCAGCTCAAGCGTCGTGAGGGTCTGCGAGGAGAGGTGGTCGTACAGCGAGAACCGCGGTGGTGCCGCTGCGAACGAAAGAGCAGTCGGCGGAGGAGAACTAGAGAGAACGACCGCATCTAGGACGAGTCAGTTAGGGCGAGGAAGAGCGGGTGACGAGTCTGACGACGTACCACTTCAGTGTCCGCGGCGATCGCGAACTGGGCGAGGGCGAGCAGGTACAGCTCTGGTGTCCTCGCCAGCAGGTCATTCACCGCCTTTTCAGCACGACATCATCAACGTCAGTCAAGATTCGACAGAATCTACGCGGGCTCCGCCGTGATTTCCTGCGTCACTACTGCGTCCATCGTGTCCCCAGAATAGCAGATATGTAACGTTCGTTCGTCGTCGGGTTCGGGGCTGGCAAATAACGTTCGTTAATCGGGACTGGCGGTGAAGAGTAGGCGCCGGTGGACGTCGTGGTTAAGAGGAACGAGGCGTACAGGCACCGGTTGTCGTGTCCTTGACGATTGCCCTTCCCCACGCTCGCTGCTATCTCCCGCGGCTATTCCCGCTCTTTTCAGCGGCCGATTCGGAGGCCGCTAAGCGCCCGCGTTTGCAGTTCTGCTTCGAGTGTCGAGTGGTAAAGCTTCGTTGGCTCATTTGATGGTACGATTAGCCTTGACAGCCTTGACCCTATATCAGAATGGATTACTTATTCCTTTGCTGTTCAATGACACACCACGGAAGCCCAATTATGCGACGTAGGAAGATACCCGAGTACAGAAGTTCCTGTTCAGACACATGTAGACGCTACGTAACCGATCGCCACTGCGACGCATAAAGTACATACCCGCATCCTACTCTCCAGTCCTCTGCTACACTGACATGCGCTGCGTCGCCTCATTCACCAACATCCCCTCCTACTCGAGTTTTGAAATTTCACTGTCTCCTATTTCCGAGCGCTTTTAACTTACCAACCCCTATAAACCCGCCCTTAAACCTCCTTAAACTCGCTTAGCGCTAGCAGCTCCCAATATCACCAATCTCATCTCAGTTAGACCCCGTGTAACGTGCAGCCTCGTGTGGCGCGCCGGTTCTTGCTTCGGGTGCTCTTGGAAAGAATTGCAGCCGTCTTGATGGAAACACACAGAATTTAAGCGCTCCGGCAACACCTCACTCGATTCCCGGCTTGAGTTCCTGCTTGTACCTACCTCTCATAACGCCAGAGCCCCAACTCAAATACATTGAGCATTCGGGAGACTAATGTACATTCAGATAAGGACGGATGAAGGGCAAGGGCCCACTTACAATTTTCAAAAGACGAAAGGCTAATGTTTTCGCCGAATCGCATCACGCATCAAAACTTAAAGATACCCATGCGCGCCAATCAAGGCAGGGTTCGTGACGACGCTACCTGTCACACCGCTCATAGCATGTATAAAAGCCGGGGACCTTTCCATCGCAAAAAAGAAATCAGAAGCAACCCCCGCTCCCTTCAACCGCCATCCACTCACAAGCGACCACCCGTCCACCATGAAATTCACTATCGCCCCCCTCGTCGGCTTGCTCTTTGGTGCATCCTGCCTAATCGCCAACACCACCGCGTACTCTTACGACGTACGTTGTGCCTGTGAAACCCATAGAAAGTGCCATAAGTACTAATCTCGCTATCACAGGACTTCAATGAGCTCGACGCACGTCAACAAATCGATGATGTCTTGTCGGAGCGTGGCCTCGGTCTTGAAGCGCGCGAGACCGTCGATGTTCCATTCCAACCTTCGCTTCGCGCCTTTCTCGGGGAAGCCGTTACCGCCTACCGCCGCTCCACGAACGGATACGAGGAGAACCTCGACGCGCGTGGTTTATTGGACCTGACTATCAAGAACCCCGTCTGGGATCCACACACAGGGACCAATGTTGACCACCCCATATACGTGACAGTCTCCTCTACCGCGAGGGTCACCATCTTGAAGGACAAAGTCTTGCGGAAGCTTTATGAAGGCTTCTTTTTAACCTATAATGGCAGGAAGCTTGACAACGAACAGGCGCTTCTTTCGGAAATAGGAGTCAAGAGCAAGGATGTGCTCAGCTTCACCATGTGACAGGTCGGTCGCTGGAGAACAGCGTCTACCTATGACGGCTTCGCCGGTCGGTCGATCGGCCGATCTGGACACCTTCGAATTGTTTGGCAGGGCGCGCGGCATCTAGAGGATGGAGCCACGTTGATGGTTCGGTTGGGGGCGCTTCTGGGTTCCCTTTTGCTTTGCTCCTTCGTCTCCTTTTTCTTCCGCTGTACTGTAGAATAGAATCCGCTTCGTCAGGTATATCACAGGTACTACCAGAATGTACGTCGTCTTCCCCTATCCAGTCCCAGCATCGACAAGGCAACTTTGCCGGCAGCATTTTGAGCTGAAAATTCTCGCGTACTCGCGGTATTACTATCCAGGCCCCATAGGACGCAGGAATAGATGCACAAAGTCGTTAAAATCTCCTTGGGGTAACCCATAGGGTCACTCGAATTTGTACGTATCGGAAGAGCTAGAAACAGTTACCAGTATAAATATTCTTCCCTCAGTGCAATGTTTTCACTGAATTCCCTCAAGACGATTCAGAGACACGATTCAGTAACATATCCTAACACGCAACGGTCGAACACTCCTTCCCAGGGCGGAGCGGCTGCTAATGGAAGGCTCTCCATCTTACGGTTTATCTGTCCAAACGGCGAATGTCGGTATACATTTGCCCACCACCACGTCACCGATACTCGGGATGCTGAGGCACCGCTGTCGACTTGCCGTCGAGAGTAGAACACAAGTATGTAATCCGAACTGGAGCAACTCTGTTCTCATTCCAAACGCCACCTCTCCACAGTCTACGTCTATCGCATCCCTCAACCGGAGAAACTCCTCCCGTAGGCTCCGCACCTCAACATCTCGTCGTCTCCGATTCTCCACCTCCACCGCGAGCGCCTCCTTCAATTCATCAACCTCGGAAAGTAGGTGGTCGACAATCGGGGGAATGGGTATTAGGCGAGATGGTGGGTATGTAGGTGGCGTCCTGGCAGTAACATTGGGTGTATCAGGTGAAGCGCTGCGCGATGGTTTGCCCTGGTGCGCATGAAGGGAGGGTAGCTCTGGGCGATCAGAGTCGGCATTCATCGACGCATCGCTCAAAGAGTCATCCACGGCCGGACCCATCGACGTGCTACCTCGCTCGGCCGCCAGATTCGAAGACTCCGAGTCCTGCACTCGAAGCACAGGCGGCGGACCGCGCGGATGCGGCCGCCTAAGTGGCTCCACCTTTATATGCCCCCACGTAACGTCCACTTCATACCGCTCGTCCAGTGCCAAATCGATTAGAATGGAGCCCGCCCTGCTGCGTCATCGTAAACGTCTGCGCCACGGCCGTCCCCTTGCCATTCCCTTCGCGACATCGCAGATCGTATTGACACTCTTCTTGCGCACGCTGGGCGACGGTTCATGCGAGAGCGAGCGCAGGAGGAGCAGCTCTAGCGTCGTGAGGGTCTGCGAGGAGAGGTGGTCGTAGAGCGAGAACCGCGGTGGTGCCGCTGCGAACGAAAGAGCAGTCGGCGGAGGAGAACTAGAGAGAACGACCGCATCTAGGACGAGTCAGTTAGGGCGAGGAGGAGCGGGTGACGAGTCTGACGACGTACCACTTCAGCGTCCGCGGCGATCGCGAACTGGGCGAGGGCGAGCAGGTCCAGCTCTGGCCTCCTCGCCAGCCGGTCATTCACCGCCTTTTCAGCACTACACCATCAACTTCAGTCAATTCTTTCACAGAACATCATGATAAGTTAAGCACGCACTTTGCTCGAATCTCGGTTTATCTCCCAACACGAGATTCGACAGAATCTACGAGCTCAGCTGTGATTTCCTGCGTCCATCGTGTTCCCAGAATGGCAGATATGTAACGTTGGGCTGGAGGATAACGTTCGTTTGTCGCGTCTGGTGGTGAAGAATAGGCGCCGGTGGATGTGGTGGTTATGGGGAACGAGGGGTACACGGACCGATTGATTGCCCACGCTCGCTGTTATTTCCCTCGGCTATCCCCACGCTTTTCAGCGGCCGATTCGGAGGCCGCTAAGCGCCCGCGTTCGTCGAGTGGTAAAGCCAAGGTAAAGCTTCGTTGGCTCATTGGAGGGTACGATAGGACTTGACGCTATATCAGAATGGATTACTCATTCCTTCGTTCTGGCCTGACATGCTGTTCAATGACACACCACGGAATATTTCTGGATCTAACCTATAAGTACCAGGATATTCAGGGGCCCTCTGATACGGGTTGGACGTACCCAAAGCAGACACAATGATCGAGCGGAAGTGTTGTCTAGACGCTACATAACCGGTCGCCTAACCTAAGTATATACCCGCGTCCTACTAGGTCCTACTCTCCCGTCCTCTGCTACACCGACATGCTCCGCCGCAAGCGCTGCATCGCCTCATTCACCAACATCCCCTCCTACTCGAGTTTTGTAATTTCACTGTCTCCCATTTAACTTACCAACCCCTATAAACCCGTCCATAAACTCGCTTAGCAGCAGCTCCCAATATCACCAATCTCATCTCAGTTAGACCCCGTGTAATGTGCAGCCTCGTGTGGCGCACCGGTTCTTGCTTCGGGTGATCAGGGGTGATCTTAGAAAGAATTGCAGCCGTCTTGATGGAAACACACAGAAGTTAAGCGCGCCGGCGACAGCTCGATTCCCGGCTTGAGTTTCTGCTTGTACCCACCTCTCATAACGCCAGAGCCCCAACTCAAATACATTGAGCATTCGGGGTAATGGTAGACTAATGTACATTCAGATAAGGACGGATGAAGGGCAAGGGCCCACTTACAATTTTCAAAAGACGAAAGGCTAATGTTTTCGCCGAATCGCATCACGCATCAAAACTTAAAGATACCCATGCGCGCCAATCAAGGCAGGGTTCGTGACGACGCTACCTGTCACACCGCTCATAGCATGTATAAAAGCCGGGGACCTTTCCATCGCAAAAAAGAAATCAGAAGCAACCCCCGCTCCCTTCAACCGCCATCCACTCACAAGCGACCGCCCGTCCACCATGAAATTCACTATCGCCCCCCTCGTCGGCTTGCTCTTTGGCGCATCCTGTCTAATCGCCAACACCACCGCGTACGCTTACGACGTACGTTGTCCCTGTGAAACCCATAGAAAGTGCCATAAGTGCTAATCTCGCTATCACAGGACTTCAATGAGCTCGACGCACGTCAACAAATCGATGATGTCTTGTCGGAGCGTGGCCTCGGTCTCGAAGCGCGCGAGACCGTCGATGTTCCGTTCCAACCTTCGCTCCGAGCCTTCCTCGGGGAAGCTGTTACCGCCTACCGCCGCTCCACGAACGGATACGAGGAGAACCTCGACGCGCGTGGTTTATTGACCCTGACTATCAACTACCCCGTCTGGGATCCACACACAAAAACCAATGTTCCCCACCCCCTAACAGTGACAGTCGGCACTGGCGGGATGGTCAGCACCTTGAAGGACAAAGTCTTGCGGAAGATTTATGAAGGCTTCTATTTAACCTATAAGGGCAGGAAGCTTGACAACGAACAGGCGGTTCTTTCGGACGTAGGAGTCAAGAACAAGGAGGTGCTCAGCATCACCATGTGACAGGTCGGTCGCTGGAGAACAGCGTCTACCTATGACGGCTTCGCCGGTCGGTCGATCGACCGATCTGGACACCTCCGAACTGTTTGGCAGGGCGCGCGGCTTCCAGAGCCGCGTTAATGGTTCGGTTGTGGGTGCTTCTGGGTTTGGAGTTGGGGTAGAGTGGATTGGGTGAAGGGAGGAGAAGGGAGAGGGTGGCTGGCTGTCTAGGGGCGCTTGGACATATGCTTGGTCATATATATACCTTTAAATACGAGTAGCCAAAGCACAATGCTCGATTAGACCTACAAAGGATCTACAAAGCGTTTGATCTTACGCGCAAAGCGCAAAGCTGTTTTGATCACGATTATGCCGTCGCGTGCTTTGTACCTCGAAACGCCCTATAGGCTAGCTTTTGTGATTGGTATGATGCTTTGTAAGTTTAGTACCGAGCACTGTGCTTCGCCTACCCGTAGCTAAAGGTATACATATGACCCAACATATCTCCAATGGCCCTCAGACGACGACCTCTCACTCTTCACCCAATCCACTCCTCCACGCGCATCGCTCCCAACTCCAACGGTAACGCGATTACAGACGAGATCATGCCACATACAGTGCAGGAAGCGCAGCCGTCCTCCAGCTCCGCCCCCTATACAGACGAACAGCTCAAAGCGTTCCTAGAGCGCAACTGGAACACCATACGCGATCAACGCCGCTATCTCGTCGAAGGCACCGAAACAGCAGTTCGCTGTGCGTACTGCAAGGACGTCGTGGAGCTGGGCGCGGATCCCTCCAAGCGGGAAGCGAGCTGGGCAGCGCATTTGAGACTCCACGACACACGACCCCACTTTCTCGACGATCCACATTGCAAGTTGACCTTTGGTGGCGATTCAGGCACCCTCGTTTCATGCAGCGCATGCCAGACGAAAATTGGCCGGGCCACTTCCCTCTGGGTGCGCGAGAGATGGCAGAAGCACATTGAGACCCTGTACCACCGGGGGAATGTGGGGGAAGCAATCCCGAATACTGCCACGTCCAGTGACATGTGCCGACAACGGTTTGTTGAAGACCCAGCCGCGGTAATCCTGGACGAATCTGACATGGAGGTTGGGTGTTTGTTGTGTGCGCGGAAAATTAAGCTTAATGACCCGTGGGCGTGGCAGAACTGGGAGCTTCATTCAAAAAGCAGGGATCATCAGGTCAAAGCGGGGCTTGGTACTGTACCTCCTAGCTGAGCAGTTGGTGGAAAGTCAGTTCACCCCTCCTAGACGATAGATATCCTTCAATATTCTGGATATACTTCTTTTAACTCGATGCTCCAGTTGAATTGGACGGAGCCTGTGTGGATAATTATGATTACTTCTAATACTTATGTTCAGTGTCGGACAGCATTGTTCGTTTGATTTCGTGTCTAAGCCACTTTACAGTCCCAATTTCTCTCCCTTAACCTTGCGCTCCCTGGTGAATAGTAGGGTTAACGGTCACAGTACAGCAAATAAGTGACACTATTAATTCGTATCTCATGCACGCCTGATACAGATGATTGTTGCGGGTTTCAATCTTCAGTGTGCAGCGCTTAACCACAGGCACCCGCGCATTTCGTTCAGCGCGAAATAAGTAATTGAAATGCACACTTTTGCTGACTTCTCGTTTCCCTCGTTTCTGTATATACCTGAACGCAGGGGGTAGCAGTCTCAGAGGCGGGGATTCATTAGGCTCGAAACCAGCGATACGACGAGAAGGGTACCAGTACCCTCTCAGGTTAATAAAGTTGGATGGTGAGCCAAAGGACTGGCCATCGAGTCTAGGAATTCATGGGATGAGAATCTAATCTGAGTCGCACTTCAGAATCCCCGTCATCATGATCTGTTCGCCTCCTTTATCATTAATTCCAACTTCTCTCCCAAATTAACTTTCTTGGCCCCCCACCGTCACTAGTCTGGTCATCAGGCGAAAACCGCTTCCTTGAGAGTCGATGCCCTTAAAATTCCATCCCATTTTCTTATGCCACTTCCTTGGTCCTCGAAGTCCGAATGTAGCATCTACTCGTTCGCGGACCACCCGGTAACATTATTTGTCAACCCAGTTGCATCTATCTATCTACCTACCATACCGCCGACCGTCCCCTCAACCAACCGCCTTGAAATCCCAGTATGCCTATGCCAATCTCAAGTTGAAGATGGGGGGTACTCATATCCGGTTATTCACCGGGGCATTCGAACTGCATTGCATACTGAATGTCACGCAAGAACGATTGAACCCCTCGTCTCGTTCCTGCCTTCCGGAATCTGGAATCCTAAGTATATCTAGGTCGTGAGTCAGTGGAATCTTTCATTCATTCATTCATCTAGTCTCCACATATTTACTATTCTTTACCTCTCCACAGCTCGATCGACCGCC
Organism: Ephemerocybe angulata; assembly: GCA_013368325.1. Taxonomy (NCBI): domain Eukaryota; kingdom Fungi; phylum Basidiomycota; class Agaricomycetes; order Agaricales; family Psathyrellaceae; genus Ephemerocybe; species Ephemerocybe angulata. The sequence goes on from JAACJK010000227.1 coordinate 18,726, forward strand.
TAACCTTCTAGATCTTCACCATATGTAGGCTATGACGACGTCGAGCGTCTATTTCTGAGTTGGTTACTGCGGGGAGTCTAGACCCTGCCTATCTGGCCTGCACAGACACACGGCTTAGTACATAGGGACACCGAGGTCACACTGTTTTCGTCAGGAGCGGAGGAGGAGGGATCCGAGTGTCTGTCAGAGCGCAGAGGGCTGGGCGACTCGAACTATGGAACTCGATATGTGACAGACGATTAATCGCGATGTGTACTTGGTAATCAGTTGCTCGTGCGTGTAAGGGCGACCTCAACGAGCCGGCACAGAGCGGCTGGCGAGGGAGTTCCGAAGCGATGTATTAGCTACGATGTAGATAATACATAATGAGTACTACGCACCTGGCGAGGGAGTTCCGAAGATAACGATCTAAGGAACCCCTCGCGAGGGCGGCGTTGATATGTCTACTACTGTCCGTGGGAATCTAAGTAAGAACTATAAAGCCACTGATGGACAGGCCATCAGTGGCTATGGGACTTCGCGAACCGTGCGCGCGGTTAGGCGCGCACGCTGAGCGAAGTAAGCCAAAGAAAAGAAAAGAAACGAAGAAAGAGAATGAAAAGAATGTCCCCTTACATCACCCCCCCTCTAGGACACGGCGTCCCGACGTGGTACCACCCTCCACTCCTCCTCACCCGCCCGTAGGTATCGCTCGCCCGCTATGACCAAGGCCCCAATGACACGGACGGCCGCTGGATGTTCACGATGGAAACGTGCCACCAGCGCCGGGGCGTGCACATCATCGGCCCACTCCCAGGAGTTCTCCTCATAGCCCATACCCTTGTACTTAATCAGGTATTGGAGCCGTTGATTCCGCCCGCGAAGCCGGCTGTCCAGAATTCGCTCAACCTCGTATTCCTCGGCGCCATCGACTAGCACAGGTGGGGGTGGAGGCTGGGCACGACGACCAGGAATGGGGTCGGGGGAACAAAGGGTGAGCTTTGTGACTGGGAAGACGGGGTGGAGCAAGCTCATGGATCGAGGGAGTTGGAGACGGTACGCGTGAGATCCGACAGCTGCAAGAACAGTGAACGGGCCAAGGAGGCGATGGGAAAGCTTGCGCGAGGGGCGAGTGGTGCGTATATCAGAGGCGTCGAGGTAGACACGGTCACCAGGCTTGAAGACAGGCGTAGGCTCCCGGCGGCGGTCGTAAAAGCGGGCCATGTCATCCTTGGCCTTGGCAAGCGCCGCTTTAGCCTCGGTCAACGTCTCCTCCATCCGATCCCGGAACTCATTCACTGACTCCAGTCGCGAGGGTGGCTGATGCGGCTCGAAGCCCATGCGCGGGTTCCGACCGGTGTCCAGCATAAAGGGTGTGTGCTGGGTGGACGCGTGCACGTGGTTGTTGTACTGGAACTCGGCGAGCGGGAGAAGGTCCTCCCAATCATCCTGGCGTTCGTTAACAAAAACGCGGAGGTACTGCTCGAGCTCCATGTTGACGCGCTCGGTCTGACCATCGGACTGTGGGTGATAGGCCGTGGAGGATGCAAGCTTGATACCGAGCAGCCGGTAAAGCTCCTTGGTGAACTCTGCCACGAACTGCGGGCCACGGTCAGAGACGACCGCGCGGGGAAGGCCGTGGTGACGCCAGACATGGTGCAGGTACAGGCGCGCAGCTCCTAGTGCGGAAACTGTGGTGGTGGTGGGGATAAAGTGGGCGCGTTTCGAGACCGAGTCCACGACGTTCATAACCGCGTCGTGCCCGCTGGACTCCGGGAGTTCGACGATGAAGTCCACACTGATAACATCCCAGCGCGCTTCCGGAATCGGCAGCGGGTGTAGCTCCCCCACAGGCTTGGACCTCTGGATCTTTGTGCGCACGCACGCGTCGCACGTCTTGCAGTACTGGCCGACGTAGCGCGACATCTGCGGCCACCAGTAGTTGCGTGTCACCAGCTCCAAGGTCTTCCACCTGCCCGGGTGCCCACTGACTTTCGTATCGTGGTGCTGGGAGACGATGCGACGACGGAGTTCGGGGTCATTGGGCACATAGATCTTGCCCCGGAAGCACAGGAGGCCATCCTGCATGTTCCATTCCGCCGAGCGCACTGACCCCTGGCCACTACCCTTCAACGCGCGAGCCGCCTTCGCCACCATCTCCTCCTGTCTCCCTTCCCGGTTCGCCCTGCGAATCTGGCTCAAAATCCCTCTCTCCTCCCCTACCAGCTCGACCATCTCCAGCGCGCGAATGGCGAAAAGCGACGGCTGGAGAAGGACGACGCCCTGGTTGTCTGCTGTGCCATCCCCATGGTCCGCACGGCGAGAAAGCGCATCTGGTTTCCCCATCGAACTGCCTGGTCGGTGGCGAAGGGAGAAGTCGAAGCGAGAGAGGAATAAGGACCAGCGAGCCTGGCGACGGTTAAGCTTCTTCACCGTCATGAAATACTCCAGGTTCTTATGGTCCGTCCAGATCTCGACCTTGTGCGCCGCCCCTTCCACGAAGTGCCTCCACTCTTCCAGTGCGCGGACGATGGCGAGCATCTCCTTGTCGTGGATCTCGTAGTTGCGCTCCACTGCACTGAGGCTCTTGGAGTAGAACGCAACCGGATGCCACTTGCCATCGTCAGGGGACTGCTGGGAGAGGACTGCACCTGTCGCGTAGTCGGACGAGTCGGCCTCTACGCGATACGGGCGGTCGTCCTGGGGGAAGGCAAGGATGGGGGCAGAGGTGATCGCTGCCTTGAGCATCTCAAAGGCTGACTGCGCCTCGTCGTTCCACGCCCATGGGACATCCTTCTTGGTGAGGTCGAAGAGAGGGCGCGCGTGATGAGAGAAATCGGCGATGAAACGACGGTAGAAGTTGGCGAACCCGAGGAAGCTCTGCACCTCCTTCTTCGACTTCGGCGTCGGCCACTCTGCCACCCCCGCGATCTTCACCGGATCCATCTCCACCTGGCCCTCCGAGATAATCAGCCCCAGGTACTCGATCCGCGTCCTCTCGAACTCGCACTTCTCCCGCTTGAGGAACAGCTTGTGCTCGCGCAGCCGCTTCATCACCTCCCGAGATACCCGACGATGCTCCTCGCGCGACTTGGTGTAGATGAGGATGTCGTCGAGGTAGATGCAAACGACACCGGCCATAATGAGGTCGTGGAAGATGTCGTTCATCATCGTCTGGAAGGTGGCAGGAGAGTTCGTGAGGCCGAAGAACATCACCAGGGGCTCGAAAAGACCACGGTTCGTCCGAAACGCTGCCTTCCACTCGTCTCCCTCCTTGATACGCACGTTGTTGTAGCCCCAACGGACGTCCAGCTTGGTGAAGTAACGCGCACCGCGGAGGTTGTGGATGAGATCCGAGATGAGTGGCAGGGGATAGCGGTTCTTGATCGTGACTGCGTTGAGGACGCGGTAGTCCTGGACCAGTCGCAGAGACCCATCCTTCTTCTTGATGAAGAACACTGGGGATGCCATCGGGGACTTCGAAGGTCGAATGCGCCCCGTCCTCAGGTTCTCCTCCAAAAAGGCGTCTAGCTCCTTCTGCTCCGGCAGCGTCATGGGGTATACCTTGCAGTTGCTGGGTGTAGCACCCAACTCCAACTCGATGTGGTGGTCCCAAGGACGACGTCCTGGCAAAACGTCGAAAGACTCCTTCGAGAAGATGTCTTCGTAGTCATGCAGGTAGTCGGGGACGTCATCCCGGAACGACCGTTGACCGGAGTTGGCGGCAAAAGCCTGTGCGAGCCGCTGAGAGACGGTCGAGGTAGCGCGAATGAAAGCCGTCTCCGGCGCGACGTGTGCCATGAGAATCCGATCGCCGTCCTCCACCAACTCCTCCAGAGCCTCGAAGAGCATCGCGTCAGCATCAGTGTCCAGCTCGAGGCGCGCGATTTGCTCCTCGAGTAGGTGCGTTCCTGCCTCCATGCCTGCTGAACCGGAATCGACTTCCTCCTCCTCCTCTTCCTCCTCAATCTCCACCGCAAAGCGAGGTGCCGGACCCTCCAAGCAAGCGTCAACCGCCGCCGTCAGGGTCCTCACAAACGCCTTCTCCTTCTTCACCTCATCCCGGCACGTCGTACACTTCCGAGGGCAGCGACTCAGCTTCACGTCCCCCGTCCTCCAATCGATCTCTGGGTTGTGCTCGCGCAACCAAGGCAACCCCAAGATCATCTCCTGGTTTCCCAGACCCGTGACGGCGAAGACGGCGCGTTCGGTATGCCCCTGGTAGGTTAGGATGAGCTCGACGACCGAGGTGATGTGTCCAGCTTCGTTCGGGGTGCCGTCCACATTGCGCACCGGAATCGGAACCTTCAGGGTGCGCTCAGTGAGACGCTTCCTTCGGACATAGGCACGGTCGAGGAAGAGCCCGCTGGCTCCGGAATCCAGCAGCGCAGACAGACTCGCGCGCGCCCCGGTGTCCGTGGCCTCGATCGCGACTGAGAGGTGAAGCGAATTGGGATTGGGGGTGTTGGAGATGGTGAACTGCTGGGGAAGGTTCTTCTCCCAGCGAGACGCACGGGACTGGATGCGTACGGCGAAGATGGACAACGGCTCGGGGGGTGGTGTGGCAGGTAGTCGGTCGCTGATCAGTGGAACGACGTCGGATTCGAGTGGTTCTACTGACAGGACGGAATAACGACTACCACGAGCAGACGAGGGCACACCGCTCACTCGCTGCTCTCCTGAAAACCCCCTTCTTCTCCCTCATCCTCTTCCTCAACCCTTCCTTCCTGTACCTCCTCCGACACGGGCGCCTCTTCACGCTGCTCCAGCACCGCCCGTATCTCTGCCAAGTCCATGAGCCGGACGTCGAAGGCCTGCGGGCACTGGGCTGCCCGATGACCCGGTCTGTTGCACCGGTAGCACACCACAGGCGTACCCGACGCGCTGCGCGCGCGGTCTATGTCCATCGGAACGCCCATCGGAAGAGCAGGTGGCGACGGCGCAACCGTGGAGGACGAGGTGGGGCGCAGCGTGAAACGGGGGGCAGACGTGGCTGAGGCCTGGGGAGCGGGGGTGCGAGACGACACGACGGGGGCAGAGGAACGCGAAGCCGAGGTGGTGGTGGTAGACGCCGACTGGTGGGAGTGAAAGGTCTGGTTGGCTTGACGGGTACGTTCGACCTCGACGGTACGCTGGTACCACCCATCGAGTGTCGATGGACGACTCTCGGCGGGCAGGTTGGCGACCTGCTTGTCGAGCGAGGGCAGGAGCCCCTTCCGAAACTTGAGGATAAGGGCGGCTTGGTCCGAGTAGCCCGACAGGACGACCAGGTCCTTGAAGTCGTCCACGTACTCCTCCACGGCGCGGCGTCCCTGGAAGTAGGACGTCCCCTCGAGCGTGAGCTGCGCAGTCTCCGCCTCATTCTGCTCGCAGAACTCCTTCGTGAACGCCTTCTGGAAGCTCGACCAGCTGGTCAGGTCGAACTCGGCAGCACCATCGCGGGCGCGGAGAGCGCGCTGCGCGAACCTGGAGGCGCGGCCCTCGTTGAGAAACGAGAGTGCCCACATCACTTGCGCCGCCTCGCTGGGGAAGACCTGCCCAGCGAGCGCGAGGTAGATGCGGCACGCGGTGAGAAACGCGCGGCCCTTGCTGCGAGTGCCGTCGAAGTTCGGCGGAGAGGCGGGTTTGGGCGCGCGAGATGTGGCGGCGGGAACGGCAAGCGAGTCGAGCGCGGCGGGTTGCGTCGGCGCGGTGTTGGACAGATGAGGCGGGGGCGCCGGCACAAAGCCGCTGTTGGGTCCGGGGGGCGTGTAGGCAGGGGCCGGGGGTAGACGCTCACCGAGGGTATGCAGCAGCGCCTGCAGCTGCGTCTCGATCGCTCCCATCCTCCTCTCGCTCTCCGCTCTTTCGTCCATCAGCCTTACGACGGCCTGTTCAACCGTCAACTCCGTCGCTTGTGGTTCTTCGGTCGCCGCCGGTGGTTGTTGCGGGTTGTCGGCCATGGCGACAGTAAGCAGGGGAGAGCAGCAGTGGTGGTCCGCGAAAGGCTTCCGGCTTCGGGGACGATGGACTGCTGTGGTCCCGACAAAGAGATCGTTATGCTGTAAGGGCGACCTCAACGAGCCGGCACAGAGCGGCTGGCGAGGGAGTTCCGAAGCGATGTATTAGCTACGATGTAGATAATACATAATGAGTACTACGCACCTGGCGAGGGAGTTCCGAAGATAACGATCTAAGGAACCCCTCGCGAGGGCGGCGTTGATATGTCTACTACTGTCCGTGGGAATCTAAGTAAGAACTATAAAGCCACTGATGGACAGGCCATCAGTGGCTATGGGACTTCGCGAACCGTGCGCGCGGTTAGGCGCGCACGCTGAGCGAAGTAAGCCAAAGAAAAGAAAAGAAACGAAGAAAGAGAATGAAAAGAATGTCCCCTTACAGTGCGGGTGTATAGTTATATCTTAGTACTAAATCTGCTCTGGGTATGTCCACGTTGTGATGCTCACAACGAAGGTCTGCTCTGGTATCGGCTAAAGGTTAATATGGCTCCACGGCCTTGCCAGACGGTTGAACCGACGAAGAGAGTTCTGAAATGCATGCGCGTCCCATCTGACTCCCCGCCTCTGCTACCCTCTACCCCTCAAGTAGAAGTATAATTCACGAGAACTTAGTTTAACCGTAGACCTTCCTTCGCATTTCAACACTTACCCACAAATTCGCACTGAACCAAATTTCAATGCTGGTGCCTCTGCGCGCCCAACTGAATCGTACCCTTGAGTAGAATTCACACTGAAGGTCGAACCCCGCGCCAATCATCTCTGCATAAGATACGAGGAAGTGGTATCACTTGTTTGTTTATCATGGGAGAGTAGAGATACTTAAGTGCTTCGAATCGTCCACCAAGTCCTCCCGAGTCCTCCCCGAGTCGAGTCCGAGTCCGAGTCGAGTCGAGGAAGTCTCTCCATTCTCGGTCTCTCGGTCGGTCTGTTGGTGTCCTTGGCGGGCGGTTGAACTTCAAATACATACATACATACAGTCGTGCTTCTCTTCTCGATCTACCGCCCACCAGGTCCTCCCGAGCCCGAGCCTGAGTCCGAGTCCGAGTCGAGGTCGGTCGGTCTCCTTTAACCCTGACAGCGGTCGGCCAAACTGCATTGAAGGCTCGAGCCTCTCCCGCCATTCCGTTCACCAAAAAACCATTTTTCAACTCTCGTACTCTCCATCGTCGGACCCTCGGTGATAATTCTCGAACCTCCCTTCAGTCCGTTCGATCGATCGATGGCGGCTGTTACTAGCATCCTGGTTGGTGCGTAGCACAGCTCGTGTTGAAACTGGGTTGAAGCGTTGTTTCAACCAACCTGATCACGACCCTGCTAAAAGTCCTGTTTCTGTCTTCATACCGGTGCGGCTAAGGGTATATCAGAACTATCCATAGTCTCGAAGAATAAGTGACAGACACTCGCATCCCCCCTCCTTCGCTCTTCACGAAAACAGTGTGGCGTCGGTGTCCCCGTGTACTAGGCCGTGTGTGTGCATGGGTAGGCCGGATAGGGTCTAGACTCCCCGCAGTAGGTGACTCAGAAATAGACGCTCAAGTCGTCATCGCCGTACCTACCTATCTATATCAGAGCAGTTATACTTTCATAGTCTCCATGAATAAACAACCTCCCCTCCATGCAGTTTACATCCCCACAGGCAGCCGGCACCTTCAATTTGGCCGTCGGCTCCGTATGCCGCCTGAATCTCGCAGCCCTCCCATAGGCTCCCATCCCCTCTGGTGTTAATGAATCAACGGCTGATCGTGGCTGTCCTATTACCGAGCCCAACAACAGCACGGCCGGCCGGCACCACGGTAAGTTGTAACCTAACCCTACCCAACCCAACCCGCAACGCTCGAACATTCTCCTTCCCAAGGCGACCTCGACCTCCCTCCTCGGTTACATGACTCACCACCCTCCCCCACATCCAAATAAAAGAAAGAACGGTCCACATAGAAGCCAAGAGAAACAAGCTAGACAGAGACGGCAGGACGGAAGGACCGTGCAACCGGGGCAAAGCCCAAAACAGCTAAAGGCAAAGGCCCGTATCGTGATGCAGCTTACGTGTGCAGTGCCCCACGCTGTCTGCCGCTCGCTCGCCCCCATCACGTCCCTGTCTCCGTTCGTGCCTTCCTTTCTACTCGCTGACGACGTCCTCCCCCTCCTCCTCCTCCCCCCTCTTCCACATTACCGTCCTTCCCCCCACACACTACGAGAGCGACTGCGAGGAAGACCTTGGAGGTAGAGATATTGGGAGATAGGAAGACAGACGACGAAGATTGGATTCGATACCCGCGCTGGAGGCGGATTGGCGATTGCTGTTTGATTCGGGACAAAGGCGCCCTCATCCTCATCCTCATTCTACACCTATACACACACCTACCGCCCTCTACTCCTTTAGTGACCACCATCTCCTACCGCCATCTCCTACCACGACGAGCACCTAACCCAACCCCAACCCCACTACACGACGACTGGTCGACTATCACCATCACCACACCTCAGCCCAGCTCCAAGAACCACCGCCACAACCGACGACCACCGTTAGAAGAAGATAGGAAGGCAGGATGGGCGGCTGCGTCTCGAAGACGGACCGCGCTGGGAAGCAGCGCTCGGACGAGATTGACAAGCAGATCGAGGAGGACAACAAGCGCTTCAAGCGCGAGTGCAAGATCCTGCTGCTAGGTGCGTGCTTTCTTCGGCTTTTGTGGATTCGTCTTGGTGCTGATCGTCGTTCTTCCTTCCCTCTCTACCTCGTTCGTCCCCTCTGTCGCTCGCTCGGCCTGCTGCTCGTACTCGTACTCGTCGTTCTCATCGCCGCCGCGGCACTCCCATCGTCCCTACTTCGTCCCTCCTCGCCCTCCCATCGCCCCTCCCATCGCCCCTCCCTCCTCCCCACCCTTCCACCCTTCCACTCTCCCCCATCTCCCCCACTCTCCCCCCTCCTCCCCTCCTCCCCTCCTCCCCTCCTCCCTCCCCTCCTCCCCTCCTCCCATCCCCTCCCCCCATCCCCCACTCTCCCCCCTCCCCCTCCTCCCTCTCCCCCTCCTCCTCCCCACCCCACAGGCTCCGGCGAATCCGGCAAATCCACCATCGTAAAACAAATGAAAATAATCCACAAAAACGGCTTCTCCCCCTCCGAGCTCGCAGAGTACCGCCCCGTCGTCTACAAGAACGTGCTGGACTCTGCCCAACAAGTCGTTTTATACATGCGCAAGACGGGGATGGAGTGCGTGGAGTATGCGAATCGCGCGTTGGCGGAGAAGATTTTGGATTATCGCTTGGAAGTGGGCGGGAGGGGGAGGGAGGGGAGGGGGGTTGTGGGGGGTATGGGGATTGAGGAGCGGGAGAGGGAACGGGAACGAGAGAGGGAACGGGAGAGGGAACGAGAAAGGGAGAGGGAGCGGGAACGAGAACGAGCAAGAGGAGAGGGGGAGAGCTCGGGCAGCACGAGTTTAGAGGAGAAAGAGAGACCGCCTCCACCGGTACCGGGCAAGAAGGATGTCGCCGCGCGCGTGCCGTATTTCAGCCCTGAGATTGCGGAGGCGATACATCAGCTGTGGAAGGACCCGATTATTCCGAAGATTATGGATGAGCATTCGAGTGATTTTTATTTGATGGATTCGGCGGGGTAGTGCGTATCATCTCTCTCTTCTCTTCGTCGTTCTTCTCCTCTCTCTTCCTCCCCATCCTTTTTGGTTTTGTCGTTCTTCGTCGCGCGTTGTTGGAATGGCTGAGTACTGACGATGGCGCCCACAGCTTCTTCGGCGAAGTCCTACGGATAGGCTCCCCCGGGTACCTACCTAATGAAACGGATGTTTTGCGCGCACGTCAAAAGTCGGTCGGCATCACGGAGACGCGCTTTACCATGGGCCAGCTATCGTACGTCCCCTCTCCTCTCTCCCTTCTCTTCTCCCTTTCTCTCTTCCCGTTCTCTCTTCTCCCGTTCTTGGTCTCGTCTTCTACCTTCTCCATCTACCTTCGCCCCACCTCCCATCTCCTGCTCTCGCTCTCCCACCTTCTTCCTTCCCCCTCCTCCCCTTCCCTTCGCCTCGCTCCGTTCACTCTCTTTGGAATGAGGAGCGAACGGGTTATGCAGAGCGCTAACGCACTCCGTAGAATACACATGTTCGACGTCGGCGGCCAGCGCTCGGAGCGCAAGAAGTGGATCCACTGCTTCGAGAGCGTGACGAGCATCATCTTTTGCACGGCGCTGAGCGAGTATGATCAGGTGCTTTTGGAGGAGAAGACTCAGGTGCGTTCGGCTTTCACTTTGGTGTTTGGATTGGGTTTGGGTGGGGGCTGATGGGTTCTTCGTATCTTTCCTCTCGTTTATGCGTTCTCGGTCGATCTTACTTGATTCGCGCACTCGCCCGCACGCTCCGTCTCGATGCGATCCGATTCGATTCGACCCCATTCAACTCGACGCGGCCTTCTATCAATCCATCCGTCCATCCGCCCGACCGCCCTCTCGTTCGTCCGACCCGACCGCCCCTCGCTCGTTCGTTTGTCCGTCTCATCCTTCTGACTGGACTGGCCGTCATATCCGCTTCGACGTCCGTAATCGACACTTGGCCATTCTCCCGACCCGACTCGCTTATCCATCCTTCCTACTCGGCTGACCTCCAACTCGCCTGCTCTCCCCTCGGCCGGCATCCGTTCGCCCGCTCACCGCACACGCCTCCCGTTCGCTGCCGTTCTCCCGCCCTCGCACTCGCTCGCCTCGCGCTCCCTTCGGTCACGCCGCCGCCCTCAGAACCGCATGGCAGAGTCGCTCGTGCTCTTCGAGAGCGTGATCAACTCAAGATGGTTCCTCCGCACGAGCATCATCTTGTTCTTGAATAAGATTGATGTGTTTAAGAATAAGTTGCCGAGGGTGCGTCGTCTTTCTTGCTTCTTCGACTTTCGTCCCTCTTCCGTTATCCTTCCTCCCTTCCTCGTCCGCCTTCCTCGTCCCTCTTCCATCGTCCCTCTTCCATCGTCCCTCTTCCATCGTCCGTCGCCCCGGCTCGCTCCACTTCCCTCGCACCGCCCACCTCGAATGGCATCTCCCTTCCCGTTCGCCCCCCATTCACCCCATCCACCCAACCGCGTTTAACCTGAATAGTTTGCTAATGGTCGAGTGCAGGTCGCGCTGGAGCGCTACTTCCCCGAGTACACGGGCGGGCCGGATATTAACAAGGCGGCCAAGTACATCCTGTGGAAGTTTATGCAGGCGAATCGGGCGCGGTTGAGCGTGTATCCTCAGTGCGTATTCACTCCTTTCTACCTTGCGTCCCTTCCGAGTTTTTCTAGTTTCTGCGCCGCTGTTTCGTTTCTCCGGTTTCGTTTCGTTTCGCTCGCGGTTTCGCTCGCAGAGAACGAAGTATATGATATGCTGACGACTTGTACTTGCTTTTCCCCTCTAGTTTGACGCAGGCGACGGATACGACGAATATCAGACTGGTATTTGCGGCTGTGAAGGAGACGATTCTGCAGAATGCGTTGAAGGATAGCGGGATTCTGTGATCGGCCGGCTCCTTCTCTCCCTCTCCCTCTCCCTCTCCTTCCCCCTCTCCTCTTGGTATCTCTGTCGCTCTCACCCCATCCCATCTCCCCTGTCCTTTCCTTTCGCTCCTTCGCATATCGGACTTCAGCACTACTCCCCTCGCTCCACCGCTCGCATCGACTTAACGCACTCTCACGACGTCCGCAAACACATTCGCTATCCCCAGCATTTCAACGCCGATCTAGGCTTCAACAAAATCTCCGTTATCGTACATTATCAGCCGCGCGTCCATCTATCCGTCCACCCACCTACTCGTCTATATCTTTCTCTCTCTTTTCTCTATTCCCGACATTCCTTCCGAATCGTTATCGGCGACTGCGCTTCGCGGGCTTCCGATTCAGAATACCCCCACTGCCATGTTCCTGGACATACCCGGATTCACCATCCCGCACGCATTCTGCGACTATGGCCCTCATCGCCCCTAGGCCTACCCTCGACTCTACACCTCCCCTCGACCTCCCTCTCTGACTCCAGACGCGCACCCACTTCACCCGAACGCACGCCGGTCCTGGCTCGTGAAGAAGGAACGTTGCGATGCTGACTGACTGACTGACTGCACGCGTGGTGCATTGCCGGATGGTGTGTGTACCTGAATCAATCGATCGATCGGTTTGGCTGCTCGGGTCCGCGGGGGTTGGATGGCACCGAAGGGATGGGTGATATTGGTGTTTGGTGGACCCTGCTGGGTAGGTGGGGGCTTGGCTGGCCAGGCGTGGCGAGGAGCGGAAGAGGAGTAGGTGGAGAAGGAGAAGGGGGAGGAGGGGGGATAGGGGAGGAGGGGGGATAGGGGAGGAGGGGGAGGGGAGGGAGGGAAGAAAGGACCGTTCCTGTTCTTGAGTGACATTTTTAGCTTGGTGGAATTATATAATGCTTAGTATTCTTTCTCTTTCTTTCTTCGTTTCGTGTTGTGTACTTGTACGATTTCTCTCCCTCTCTCTATCTTTGGTTTCTTGTTTTTGGTTTCGTGTATACCTCGTATACCTGCCTTTCTATCGTCTACTACCCTTACCTACTCGCTAACACCTGCTTACCTACCCCTCTACCGTCTATTACCCCATTATCCATCCGTCTATCGATCCATCCGTCGTCTTACCTACCTACTACACCTACGCTTATGAGTGCTCAATATGTCTTGTCGTCTATTTTCTTCTGTTGTCGCTTTCGTTTGTGTTTTTGTTGGGGTTCTGTTTATCCCTAACGGCGCTGTCTTGCAGCGCCAGTCCCCGACTCATCATGCTTCACAAGGTGGTTGTTTCTCAGAGAATATATCTTTGTTAATTTTTAAAAGGGTTACCACACATTAGAATCTATACTTGAGAGCAGGGTCAACGTTGGGTCAACGATTGAACCATGTGGTTAATTCAGCTCTAGCTGGCGCGGTCTGTTCTGACCAAAAGGGGGGTACGGTTATAACAGGTGTAGTGTTCTTAGAGATACATGATACTGGTGCATACCTACGAAGATTGAGCCCGCCAAGACTGAGTAATGTGAAAGTAGCCACTTTAGATATTCCATTCAACAACGCACCCAAGGCTTCCTGATCATGACCACCACAGCCTTTGGATCTGCTCCTCCGATAAAAACGCTTATCTACTGTGTGTGCTCGGTGCGCGCTTTCTCCATTGTCCGTTCGAGGAGATGTGTAGGTCTACCTGAGCTGTTCAGCGCCGCTCTACAGGTATATGCTCTATGCCTAGCTGCTGATCAGTAGCATAACTTGGCAAATTTCTCAAGTCTCACCAAATATGACCGACGGCGAAGGTACACTCAGGGAAAAAAGCGAAGATTCAGAGTCAGTCCCGCAGACCAACAAGCCCGCTACAAGCCGGTACTTGCTCAGAATCCCAGACAGGGGGAATTGAACCCATAAACTTGGGCCCTAGAACGCACTGCCTTACGGTAGCACACATCTTTGCATTTCTTGCCATTATCAACATGGCCGGGAATCGAACTCTCGCCGTCTTCCTTTCATATTCTCACGCTTACCATCTCGAATACAGGAAGACGTACGTGTTTTTAGCTCACAGAACCCTCTCCACTTCGTGGAGTCGGGGATCTACTCTACTCTTGATCTCTCGGTCTTTTCGGAGACTTGGAGCCAGCGTTTGAGTTACATGTCGTTGATGAGACAAGTCGGGTTTAAACTTTAGAACATACACGATTCAGAAGCCGATAAGTTCGGGACTCAAATTGATGTAAGAAATCCTCCTGAGACGCCAGTCGACTATGTAGGACGCAGCCGCCGGGGACAGCGGCCACTCCCCTTGACTGATGCCACTGAACGCGTCACGGTGGGCATGCATGCAGGCTGAGATATCGTGAGACTTTTGTCGATCAACTTTCTCCTCTCTCCTATCAACCCAGCCGTGAAACATCGTCTGGATCAAATGGCCGCCCCTTTCAAGAGTGAACATTACACATGCGACCATACGTGTCATTCGCCGCACCAAGTTCACGTCGGAAAGAACAGGGAGCCGAAACCGAAGTGGAACGTCGGGGTCATCAGCTAGTGCGTATTCCTCCCCCTTAATCGCCCAACCGAAACAAAGGACGCATACTTACTTACTCCTCGCCCACAAGTCCTGGTCTGGCATGGGCGAGTCATCAGACGAAATACCACACCGCATGCCAGTGTCCCAACCCCGACACGCTGCACCACCTAACAACGCCCAAGGAGTTCGTCAAGTTCGCTGCGAGGATATATCTCAGCAGACGGACGGAGGGGATGAAAGAGCGTGCGATGGAGCAGTATAGGGAGGCGTGGAGCCTCGTGTACGAGGGGGATCCGCCACTGCACGATGATGGTGGGCCGTTGGATTTGGCGCTGGACGAGCGGTATGAAGTGGACGTTACTTGGGGACATATACCGGTGGAACCGCTCAAGCGTCCACATCCACTTGGACCGCCACCTGTGCTTCGAGTTCAAGACTCGGAGTCTTCGAATCTGGAGACAGAGGGTCGTAGGACGTCAGTGGGCCCGGTCGCGGAAGACTCTTCCGGTGATACATCGATGCATGTCGACTCTGATCGCCCAGAAATACCCTCCCTTCCTGCGCACCAGGCCTCACTTCCGCACGACGAATTATCGCCCAGTGCTTCAGCTGAAACACAAGATGCTAATACCAGGACGCCGCCTACATACCCACAATCGCGTCTTATGCCCATTCCCCCCATTGTCGACCACCTACTTTCCGAGATCGATGAACTGAAGGAGGCGCTCGCGGTGGAGGTGGAAAATCGGAGACGACGAGACGCTGAGGTGCGGAGCCTACGGGAGGAGTATCTCCGGTTGAGGGATGCGATAGACGTAGACTGAGGAGAGGTGGCGTTTGGAATGAGACTAGAGTTGCTCGAGTTCGGATTTTACATACTTGTGTTCTATACTCTCGACGGCAAGTTTAACAGTAGTGACAGCAGTGCCTCGGCATCCCGACTATCGGTGACGTGGTGGTCGACGAATGTATACCGACACTCGCCGTTTGGACAGGTAAGGTAGTGAGCCTTCCATTAGCAGTCCCTCCGCCCTGTGAAGGGGTGTTCGACCGTTGCGTGTTAGGATATGGTACTGACTCGTGTCTCTGAATCGTCTTGAGGGAATTCAGTGAAAACACTGCACTAAGGGAAGGATATTTATACTGGTAACTGTCTCTAGCTCTTCCAAGGAGATTTTAACAACTTTGTGCGTCTATTCCTGCATCCTATGGGGCCTGGATAGTAATACCGCGAGTACGCGAGAATTTTCAGCTCAAAATGCTGCCGGCAAAGTTGCCTTGTCGATGCTGGGACTGGATAGGGGAAGGCGACGTACATTCTGGTAGTACCTGTGATATACCTGACGAAGCGGATTCTATTCTACAGTACAGCGGAAGAAAAGGGAGACGAAAGAGGAAAGCAAAGGGGAACCCAGAAGCGCCCACAACCGAACCATCAACGTAAATCTGGATGCCGCGTGCCCTGCGAAGCAATTCGGAGGTGCCCAGATCGGTCGATCGACCGACCGGCGAAGCCGTCATAAGTAGACGCTGTTCTCCAGCGACCGACCTATCAAAAGGCGAGCCTGAGCGTATCCCCGGAATTGACTCCTTCGACCGAAAGGCTCTTCCCTTCTTCAAGCCTCTTGCCCCCTCTGGTGTTGATGAGAGTGTATCCTTTATTATAAAGATCCTCCAAGACTTGTTTCTTCAAGGTGCTGACGTGCGCGCCAGGGCCGATTTTCACTTCCAATTTTCCGTCAACCATGGCGTTCTTCGTCGCATCCCACATGGGGTGCAGGATAGTCAGTTTCCAGTAGACGGGAGCGCCGCGCGCGTCGAGGTTCTCCTCGTATCCGTTCGTGGAGCGGCGGTAGGCGGTAACAGCTTCCCCGAGGAAGGCTCGAAGCGAAGGTTGGAACGGAACATCGACGGTCTCGCGCGCTTCGAGACCGAAGCCACGCTCCGACAAGGCATCATCGATTTGTTGACGAGCATCGAGCTCATTGTAGTCCTGTGATAGCGAGATTAGTATGAGACTTTCTATGGGTTTCACAAGCACAACGTACTTCGTAAGAGTACGCGGTGGTGTTGGCGATTAGACAGGATGCACCAAAGAGCAAGCCGACGAGAGGGGCGATAGTGAATTTCATGGTGAACCGGTGGTCGCTTGCGAGTGGATGGCGGTTGAAGGGAGCGGGGGTTGCTTCTGATTTCTTTTTGCGATGGAAAAAGTGCCCGGCTTTTATAGGTGCTATGAGCGGTGTGACGGTAGCGTCGTCACGAATCCGGATTATTCTATTCAGAAACCCCGTCTGCGCGACGCCAGTTTGAAAATCCTGTTCACGCACGCGGTACACCGCCCTTGATGCATCCAGCTCGCTTACAGTGGTCCCGAGCGTTTCATAACATATACATTGGCTTGGATTCCGGAAGCAGCCCCAGCGCTTCGACACATGCCCTATGGATAGAATATATTGATTAGACTGCTATAGATGCATCAATTTCGTAGACTATGCCGCCATGACTTGTATTTGGTGCCCTAGTGTCCCGGAAGCGCCCACCTGTCAACGTTGGAGTCCGGGTTCGATGCATATTTCCAGATCCCGGCACCTTTTGCCCAAGACCGATATCATCACCGGCAGGACCAGCCTCGGTGGGCGTCTGGGTTAGACCTCCGTCAGCAGAGGGCGCGGGAAAGGCGCTCCAGCCAAAAAGGAAGTAGCCCCTGACAAGAAATTTCCGGCCAGGCGACGATACCGCTCGTGCAAGCACAAGGGAGTGGTTCAACTTTGAATAGGAGTTTAGAATGCCAAAACTAATGTTCACTAAGCTAGCTACAGGCCATCCGACCGATCTAGGAACAGGCGCAGAAAAGGCTTGAAGCGCCCACCGCGCTGGCGCCTATGCTAGCTGCGACGTGGCTGCGCGGTAACAATGTGATATGCAGCGAGGGCGCCAAGGGCGCTTATTCGCTTGCACGTCACACATCCTGGCTCTTCCCGGGGCTATCCTTCATCATTGCTACAAGGCTACCTAGTGGCTAAGTTATCTCAGGTAACCTAGTTTGAATTGATTCTCTCAAGCTATCCTAATCTATCTTTACCCAAGGAACTATGATATGAGTGAGCCTTCGTCCCCCTGCAGGTTACATACGCCCACTCGACCCTGCACTCGCCCTCTTTGCGCCCTCTCCCGGCCGGATTAGGATGGGGTCCAGGCTTGGGGTCCGCTCTCGGGCTCTCGGGCGGCCTGGATCAGAGAGGGATCAGGCAGTGATCCAGGTGGCCGTGCCGGACGCTCGGCATCCTTTTGGGGTTAAGATGCCTGGATCTGGAAATATGCATCGAACGGTGCCTCTCAACGTTGGTGGCCGATCGACACCATCATGATCTCGGTCCCCTGGCTCCATCCACCGTATGGGTCCGTATCCCAAATATAATCGTCCCACGAATCCTACCTTGATTGGCGCCTATTGGCGCGCATGGGCATCTTTAAGATGGGCGAAGGGCTTGATACGTGATGCGATTCGGCGAAAACTTTATCCTTTCGTCTTTTAACGTTGTAAGTAGGCCCTTTCCCTTGATCCGTCCTTATCTGAATGTGCATTAGTCTACCATTCCCCTGAATGCTCAATGTATTTGAGTTGGGGCTCTGGCGTTATGAGAGGTAGGTACAAGCAGGAACTCAAGCCGGGAATCGAGTGAGGTGTTGCCGGAGCGCTTAAATTCTGTGTGTTTCCATCAAGACGGCTGCAATTCTTTCCAAGAGCACCCGAAGCAAGAACCGGCGCGCCACACGAGGCTGCACGTTACACGGGGTCTAACTGAGATGAGATTGGTGATATTGGGAGCTGCTAGCGCTAAGCGAGTTTATGGGCGGTTTATAGGGGTTGGTAAGTTAAAAGCGCTCGGAAATAGGAGACAGTGAAATTTCAAAACTCGAGTACGAGGGGATGTTGGTGAATGAGGCGACGCAGCGCATGTCAGTGTAGCAGAGGACTGGAGAGTAGGATGCGGGTATGTACTTTATGCGTCGCAGTGGCGATCGGTTACGTAGCGTCTACATGTGTCTGAACAGGAACTTCTGTACTCGGGTATCTTCCTACGTCGCATAATTGGGCTTCCGTGGTGTGTCATTGAACAGCAAAGGAATAAGTAATCCATTCTGATATAGGGTCAAGGCCCAGATTACCGGGCCCGTGGGGGCGTTCGTCCGCGGTCCGTTCGCGGTTCGCGGTCCACAGTTCGCGACACCAAATTTCGCCAAAATCTGTATGTTATGAGCAGCCCGGCCTTAACCCACAGTTAAATTATAATCTAGAGAAACAACCGCGACTTTAAAACCCATAGAAAGTAGGGTTCGAGGAGCACATGGTTCGCAGCCCCTAATTTAACCACAGGTGTTGGGAACTGAATGGTCACTGGTGTCCCTGGACTCGTGGTTGAGACTTTTCTGACGGTCATTTCTCTCGTCCTTAGCTGTGAATATCATTGTCCTTCCAGGCTCTGTGTTGTGCGGTGGCATGACCCCTTCACCTTGCAATGGCTGTCGATTTCCCTAAACCGCAATCCCGCTCCACGCGACGCACACAAAGTGGAGTACCCAAGAACGCTAGGAAATATGTCACGGAGCACATATTTATGCCCTCAAGTCTTATTCAAGAGATCCTGAAGCCTTGCTGAGGCCCTTCCTGTGGCATCCTCCACTGGCAAACCCATATGGCTGTATTACTAGTAATATAGGGGCTTAAAGTCTGATTTCGTCATTTTGAATGACTTTCCCCCTTTCACGAAAGGTTTGAACAGTTATAACTGCCATAGAGTGGTCCCTTTGGCTCGAAAGTGTGGAAACCCGAGCTTACCACCAAGATTTGGCGTCGCGAACCGTTGACCGCGAACCGCGAACGGACCGCGGACGAACCTCCCCACGGCTCCGGTGTCCTGTCAAGGCTAATCGTACCATCAAATGAGCCAACGAAGCTTTACCACTCGACACTCGAAGCAGAACTGCAAACGCGGGCGCTTAGCGGCCTCCGAATCGGCCGCTGAAAAGAGCGGGAATAGCCGCGGGAGATAACAGCGA
The DNA here is from genome assembly GCA_013368325.1 of Ephemerocybe angulata. Taxonomy (NCBI): domain Eukaryota; kingdom Fungi; phylum Basidiomycota; class Agaricomycetes; order Agaricales; family Psathyrellaceae; genus Ephemerocybe; species Ephemerocybe angulata. Next base: position 37,787 of record JAACJK010000227.1, read on the forward strand.
GCGTGGGGAAGGGCAATCGTCAAGGACACGACAACCGGTGCCTGTACGCCTCGTTCCTCTTAACCACGACGTCCACCGGCGCCTACTCTTCACCGCCAGTCCCGATTAACGAACGTTATTTGCCAGCCCCGAACCCGACGACGAACGAACGTTACATATCTGCTATTCTGGGGACACGATGGACGCAGTAGTGACGCAGGAAATCACGGCGGAGCCCGCGTAGATTCTGTCGAATCTTGACTGACGTTGATGATGTCGTGCTGAAAAGGCGGTGAATGACCTGCTGGCGAGGACACCAGAGCTGTACCTGCTCGCCCTCGCCCAGTTCGCGATCGCCGCGGACACTGAAGTGGTACGTCGTCAGACTCGTCACCCGCTCTTCCTCGCCCTAACTGACTCGTCCTAGATGCGGTCGTTCTCTCTAATTCTCCTCCGCCGACTGCTCTTTCGTTCGCAGCCGCACCACCACGGTTCTCGCTCTACGACCACCTCTCCTCGCAGACCCTCACGACGCTCGAGCTGCTCCTCCTGCACTCGCTCTCGCGCGAACCGTCGCCCAGCGTGCGCAAGAAGAGTGTCAATACGATCTGCAATGTCGCGAAGGGAATGGTAAGGGGACGGCCGTGGCGCAGACGTTTACGATGATGCAGCAGGGGGAGGGGGCGGGCTCCATTCTACTCGCTGACGACGTCCTCCCGCCCTCCCCCTCCTCCTCCTCGCCCCTCCTCTATCCATCCCCACCACCTTCACCCTTTCGAACTGAGCCAGCGTGCTGGGTGGGGTACACGGGCGATACTAGGGAGATAGGAAGACGATTCGATGGACCGGCGGATTGGCGTTTGCTGCTTGGTTCGGGAGGACGAAGGCGCCCCCATCACCGTTCTACATCCACACCTATCCAGTTTACACCCACCCACCGGACCGGCGGATTGGCGTTTGCTGCTTGGTTCGGGAGGACGAAGGCGCCCTCATCACCGTTCTACATCCACACCTATCCAGTCTACACCCACCCACCTTCTACCCACACCCCTCTTCCCCCCATCGTCTCCTGCCGACACCTCCCACCACGACGAACACTCAACCCAAGTCCAACCCCACGGCACGACTCACTTTCCCCCCCTCCCAGACACCACCACGTCTACCGACGACCACCGTTAGAAGAAGATAGATAGGAAGGCAGGATGTGCGGCTGCGTCTCGGACGAGATCGACAAGGAGATCGAGGAGGTCAAGCGCGAATGCAAGATCCTGCTCCTAGGTACGCAGCGCCCCTCCCTCTACCTTCTTTGAATTAGGGTATCCTGCTGATCGTCGCCTTCCCTCTCGTACTCGTACTCGTCGTCGCCGCCGCCATCACCATCCCCCACCCTCTCTCCTCCTCAACACCCCCTACAACGCCGCAGGCTCCTGCGAATCGGGCGAATCCACCATCGTAAAACAAACGAGAATCGTCCCAAAACGGCTTCTCGCTCGCGGAGCGCGCCGAGTACCGCCCCGTCCGTCGTCTACAAGAACGTGCTCGACTCTGTCGTGTTGTATATGAGGAAGACGGGGTGGAGTGCGTGGAGGATGCGAATAGGGCGCTTGCGGGCGGGGGGATGTTGGTGGAATGGGAGTAGAAGAGAGGGAACGGGAGAGGAAGAGGGAGCGGGAGAGGGAGAGAGAACGGTAATGGCGTCTTTCAACGCCGAGTACCGACTGTGGCCGACATTGCCCCATAGGCTCCTTGACTTTCAACCTACCCTCGCATTCCTTCTCTCTGGCCCAGCACGCCCAGCTACGCACCAGAAAGAAACGTCGCAATGATTACCGGCCCCAACTGACTGCACGCGTGGTGCATTGCATGATGGTGTACGTACCTGACTCAATCGATCGATCGCGATGGTTGCTCGGGTCCCCGGGGGTTGGACGGAACCGAGGGGTAATATCGGTGTTTGGTGGACCCTGCAGGGCAGGTGGGGCTTGGGTGGCCAGGCGTGGGGAGGAGCGGGAGAGGAAGGGAGGAGGAGGAGATGGAGAAGAAGGTGGGGAGGAGGAGGGGATGGGGAGGAGGTGGGGGAGTTGGAGGTGGGGGAAAGAAGGAAGGATTGTTCTTGCGCTTTCTTGGGTGACATTTGTGGGATTATATGATGCTTAACGGTATTCTGTTTCTTTCTTTGTTTCGTGTTGTGTACTTGTACGATTTTCTATCTCTCTCTCTTCGGTTCTTTTTGGTTTCGTGTATACCTCATATACCAGCCTGCTTATCGTCGACTACCCCTACCTACTCGCTAATACCTGCTTACCTACCCTTCTATCGACCCCATTCTTTACCGTGTCTATCCATCCGTCCGTGACTCCGTCTATCCCGTCTATCCATCCATCGTCTCTCTACCGTATGCACGTGCTTGTGCTGAATATGTCTTGTCGTCTATTTCTTAAATTCTTTTGCTGTCGCTTTCGTTTGTGTTTTTTGTTGGCATTCTGTTTATCTACTCTCTCTATCGATTTGATCTTTAAGTCTGTTCGGAGTCTTGGGGGCTGCTTTGAGTTACCGTTGATGAGACAGGTCATGTTTACAACATACACGAAGCCAATAAGTTTGGGACTCTATGAGTCTGAGTAGAAAAGAAATCCTCGGCGACGCCAGTGGACTATTATGAACGCAGCCGCCGGCACCAGCGGCCACTCCCCTTCGCTGATGCCACTGAACGCGTCACGGTGGGCATGCGAGCAGTATAGGGAGGCGTGGAGCCTCGTGTACGAGGGGGATCCGCCACTGCACGATGTTGGTGGGCCGTTGGATTTGGCGCTGGACGAGCGGTATGAAGTGGACGTTACTTGGGGACATATACCGGTCGAAACCGCTCAAGCGTCCACATCCACTTGGACCTCCGCCTGTGCTTCGAGTGCAAGACTCGGAGCCTTCGAATATGGCGGCTGAGCGAGGTAGTACGTCAATGGCTCCGGCGGCGGACGATGCATCGATGCATGTCGACTCTGATCGCCCCGAAATACCCTCCCTTCAACCTGCGCACCTGGGCAAATTATCGCGCAGTGCTTCGGCTCATACATCAGATGCTACTGCCAGGACGCCACCTACATACCCGCAATCGCGTCTCATGCCCATTCCCCCGATTGTCGACCACCTACTTTCTGAGATCGATGAACTGAAGGAGGCGCTTGCGGTGGAGGTGGAAAATCGGAGACGAAGAGATGCTGAGGTGCGGAGCCTCCGGGAGGAGTTTCTCCGGTTGAGGGATGCGATAGACGTAGACTGAGGAGAGGCGGCGTTTGGAATGAGACTTTAGTTGCTCGAGTTCGGATTTTACATACTTGTGTTCTACTCTCGAGGGCAAGTTTATCAGTATCGACAGCGGTGCCTCGGCATCCCGGTTATCGGTGACGTGGTGGTCGACCAATGTATACCGACACTCGCCGTTTGGATAGGTAAGGCGGTGAGCCTTCTCCACCCTGGGAAGGAGTGTTCGACCGTCGCGTGTTAGGATGTTACTGACTCGTGTATAGTCTTGAAGGAATTCATGCTTGGGGGGTGAAAGCTTTGCACTGAGGGAAGGATATTTATACTGGTAACTGTGTCTAGCCCTTCCGATACATACAAATACGAGTGGCCCTAAGTGTCGGCCCAAGGAGATTTTGACGACTTTGTGCGTCTATTCGTGGGTCCTACGGGAGGGGATGTGTAACGATGAAGAAGGAGTTCAAACCAAGCGTTAAGCCGACAGTAACGTACCATAAATAGGGTATTTAAAAAGAATCTCTAATGTCTTGTAGTAGAGAACCGACTTTGCGCCAAGGACTCCAGCGATTGCTCAGCTAGGAGGTTGACCAGCCTTCGCTCTAGCCTGATGACCGTTTCTTTTGAGATGAATCGCCCAGTTGGTCCACCCCCATGGGCCATGAAGCTTAATTTTCCTGTTACACAGGGAACATTGAATCTCCCTGTCCGACTCCTGGAGAATCGCGACTGGGTCTTCAACAAACCGTTGTTGGCGCCTAGCGTAGTCAGCACGGGCGATTACAAGTTCCCCGACATTCCTGCGGTGGCCCAGGGACTTGATGTGCTGCTTCCATTTATGGCGCCCCAGCGGTGCGCCCAGTTCAATCTTTCTGTCGCACGCGGAACAAGAAACCCGGGTGTCGGTACCAAGGATTAACTCGCAATGCAGATCGTCGACGAAGAATAGTCGCCTTTGGTCAGGTTTCAAATAACCTGCCCCTTTTGCTTTCTTCTGGGAAAGATCGTCGCAACGCTCCTTGCTGTGCGCATAGCGAACTGCTGTTTCGGTGTCCTGCGCAGAATCGCGGTTTTGATCGCGTATGACGTTCGACCTGCGCTCTGGGAACTCTGTGAGCTCCTTGGCTGTGTAGGTGCCGGAGTTGGAGGGTGGCGCTTCCTGCACTGCGGGTGAGATGATTCTCCACATGCCGTTCGAAGTTGGGAGCGAAGCGAGTGCAAAGACAGAGTGAGTGAAGGGGGAGAGTCTAAGTGAGGAAGAGGGCGAGATTCTGGAGGCTCTTGGAGATATTACGGGTCATATATATACCTTAAACTACGGGTCGCCAAAGCACAGTGCTCGGTACTAATCAGAATATACAAAGCATTTGATCTTAGGCGAAAAGCTGCTTTTATCACCCCCGGTGCCTCGTGCTTTGTTGTGCTTTGTTATCGTGAGATGCCTATCAGGCGCTTTGCTCTAGCATAGTGGGGTGCTTGTGCTGGCCTCTATTATAGGCGGTGGAATAGGCCGAAGGCCCATTCAGGAATCAAAATTTGAGACCCTCTGGGACGATTGATTCGAGACGGTGAAAGGAATCCAGGATGGAAGATAGATAGCTGGGAAACCATTTTATTTCCAAACTAATCAATCAGAATCATGCCTATATGTCTGGACTAAAGCGCATTGATAATCGCAGTGTATGCTGCCTTGGGGTTGTAGTTCCTGTCGAAGAGGAGTGGGTTGCTACTAGCCCTCCAGGAGTTCTGTTTTGCTCCATATGAGACCGATTATGTGAAGAAAATCAAACAAGTTCGACTTACCGCATCGCTGACGCCCCACACAGTTATGCCCACGCATTTGGGCGTATTCAAGCACGCGCGCAGTACAGTGGTATAGTCATTTGCGCTTGCATTGACGATGTCGAGCTCCGTAACTGCAACCTCTTTGATACCCTCCGCCGCCGCGAGAGCGCTAAGAGCGGCTTGGGCACCCCCAGCTCCGTTCGCCTACAAGATAGACAATGATTAGTGATATTCAAGGATGACATAAATATGTGGAGTATACCCCAAGATGCATTTGGGTTCCGGCACCGTCGATGGTACCTGGGTTTGCTTTGTTGACGCGGCCAACTAGAGCTACTAGCCCTCTGACTTTGGCGTTAGCCGAGTCCAGGTTGTAGTCGTTGATGTAGAGAACAGCTGCTGGATCAGCCTTGCGGGCGGCTTGGAAGGCGATGGTGACAAATGACTGAGTGAAACGGTAATTAGATTTGTGGAGAGCTTCGTAGATATTATGAATACCTCTCCGAGAACACGCGAGAAGACGCTGCTCCGAAGGGAGCCATCTTCGTTAAAGATCTCACTGGGAATATACCGTCAAACGTTGTTGACCGGGGAAGATTAGGCAAATACTCACTTGACGACATCCCAAGCTATCATCGATCATGCCAGTTAAGCTACCCCATTGACATTACTCCCGGTCGACGTAACGTACCATATACCTTTCCTGCGTAACGTCCAGCGACAGTTTGGGCGTGGTTTTGAATGACTTGGGTCTTAACGAATGGGTGATTAAAAGGTCATATGGTTATTCTGTGAGAAGCGCTTACGAGGGTATTCTTGTCATTTATGTTACTAACCCAGCCTGGAAGCTGAGAATGCCAAACTTGGGTACCCGTTAGCGAATCCATAGCTAGAGGGTGACGTCGTGCTTACCCAGGGTATGACCACGGATTAGCTTCCCGTTCGTGGTTGCCCAGTTCACAAGAGTGTCGGCATTGCCGAAGTTGAAAGTACCTCTATTTGCTACAGAGGGTTTCTGAGTCAGCTTTAGGTCTAGATTACCGTTTCTCCAAGACGCTTACGCTCTGTTGCGTCCCATTTCATTGAGTTTTCCTATAAAACAGGGACAGGTGATTGGTTTCCGTGCATTCGGACGATGCAGAAATTGAAAAATGCTCACCGGGGTCAGCTGTCCGAAGTCCTTTTTCAGGATAGCAGCGTTTGCTGGCGCGTAGGCTCAGTCAAGGAGCTCCATGTAGTGTGCCCAAAAGGGAGCTCACCAGCAATGTTCAATGTTCCCGGGTCAGCGCATGTACCGAAGTACATCTTTCCCTTGGCCCTGAACTTGACCTGAAGACCGCCAGCACTAGCAGAGGGCTCAATCGCACGCGCCACCGGGGTGGCATCGCGCGCCTGGGTAGCATCGGGCTGTACGGCCAAGGCCGAGCAACTAGTGATGAAGAGAACGAGAGAGACAAGCGCAGAGAGTTTGGACATATCTGACTGCGGGTGTCGAGATGAAGCCTACAGCACTTAGAACCTATTTTACGCATCGTATTTATACCTGGGTATTAGGGTTTATTGGGGAAATGGAAGTGAGGAAGGCGTGAATATCCGATAATATTCATGAACGCACATGAACGCGAGCTTGCACGGGGGTGAACTTCGGTATCTGAGTGACTTCCTATGGTCATGGGGATGTGAGGAGTCGATTCTGACCATTCGATGAATGTCTGCAGTAGGTGGTGTCCTTGTGGTGTCCCCTCTAGCATATCCTGTTCGTGCCACGGCCCACTGCTAGTTTTACACAATGCAGAGCAGCGTCCAGGGTGCAACATCAAGCACGAATTTGTCTGTTTGGTGCCTAAGCGGAATAGCTGCCTCTACTGGGTGGACATGACTCCGGGACTATTTTTTCGTCGAAGAAGCTACGATTAACGGGTACGAGGGGAGCGGGTAGGGAAGCAACTAAAACCAGGTGTAGCGCAGACCCGTGGAGGCGCCTGGGTACTGTGATCGCTACCCGGGTCTCCAAAGCCGTGTAGAGTGGCCCACGGGCGCCAATGATGAATCCAGGGCAAAAGCTGAATCTTGGCTGACTCCGTGGACTACGGTAGTGAAAATTGCTTCAATGAACGCGTACTAGTACTGGCTAGTCCCATATTGAGCTAGTCCCTGTCTGTGGCTGTCAGTGTCATGGGAGACGAAGGCTTGCATAGACCGTCTGACCAAGGTCACAAGGCGGAGGGCGGAGAACCAGGACTGATGTCACATGGCTAATCTCTAGATTGAAGGGATAAAGAGGCCATTTCTTCTTTCTCCAAGGTCCAAAGCTCCTTGTCAGTCGAGAAGTGTCCTCGATACCAGTCGTTCCTTAGCGAGGATTTGTGTGGTAGGGGAGCGCCTCGATCAAACGTGACTGATTCAGAGCGGCTTATATGTTGCCCAACTACTTAAAAGATTAGGTATAACCATAACCCGATGCGCTCGTATACTTTGCATCCCATATTCAATATCCCAGAGGATATTCTTCGGATGTCTAGAATTGCGCGTGGAGCAACGGACAGAAGGGTGAGCTTCCTCCGAGCTCGTTCCGCCTAAACACCAGAAAGGATCACACACCTGTGTAATGACATTGGCTTCTTCGAAATATTCACCCGTTTCTCCATCGATGTGTCAACTTATCAGCTCGACTGAAGCCCATATGACTTCTTCAATCTGTGACGTGCGATAGTAGAAGACAAATTACTGATGCGTACCAGGTATACACAGTTTAAAAGGATATCGAACGTCGATATCTCTATCAACCTGCACAACTTCATGCGATATTTCACTGTATTTGTGTCTCTCCTCAGCTTCGTGTCCTTTGGAGGAGCAAGCTCTCATGTCACCCACACCGCAGTCATTACTCCGACGACCTTGACATCGGCACCTTCTCCCACAGTAAACATCCTCCCTCGCTGCGCCCCGCCCATCAGCGGCACATTCAATCCTTGCTCAATGGGCTCGCACGTCAGTTTTATAACAACACGATCAACACTTCCTGGAGAGTGTCCCCAGTGGACATGCCTCCCCAACACCACCTCGACAACCTCAACTCCTGGCTAAGTGCCCTGGAGGACATCGTGCATATCAGAGAGACGAAAGGGCGGTGAGAAGTTCAATTTCATGGTGGAGGGTTGGGTCAATTCCGGATACTCGTACGTAGACAATCAAGGATTGAACCAAACTCGCGAATATAACACATATGTACCTACATGTTTTTCCTTACCACCAAACATTAGCTCAATATTCAAGATGTATATCTATATCGCCCAGATTACAGTAGCGACTATCGAAAAAAGTAGTAGCCCAACGTGCACTTGGAAGTTAAGACCACCATTCATCGCTTGCCAGTCTCTCCTAGCAGCGTGAAGCATGACCACAAAGGCCTGTCCCTCTGGACTATGGGTACCTTGGATAGAGTAGTCGTTAGGATTTACTGTCGGCGTTAACCAACCATCCTCAGTGAAATGCGAGTAACCGATGAAGTTATCGCCATTATCTAAGTTGGTGGAGTTTGTGGCGAAAAGGGTATCCCATGCCGTCTGAGCCCTGTCCATATACTTGTACTTCTTGTCTCTCATCTCGACCATGTATCGAAACACGGTGCCAGCCATAAGTGCGGTGCTTGACGCGTCGTAGAAGTTCCTGGCGGATGTGGGCGATTGGTCAGCGTAGTTTGTGAAAACGTTCGACGAGTCCTATCCGACAAGTAGTTTCAGTAACGTGAGGATAACGGACAGCTACAGGCAGCTGTGACACTTACTAGTTGAGAGTACATTGCTATGTGCACTTCCTCCACCCACGTTTTGAGGTCGTTCATTTCGTTCTTCATCGAGCCAGCGAACTCGCTATTTTTGATGGTAGCGTAAACTCGGAGCATTCCTGCTGCGGCCCATCCATTTCCTAGAATAAGACAGGTGAGTCATCAAGACCGGCAAAGTAATAGGCGCCCTTTCCAGCGCCACCCCACAAATAGAACACCGTCGTGCCCGAGTGAAGGGAGGCCCATCAATAACGACGATCCCGCGTCATAGTCCTTGCACTGGTGACATATAGGAGAGGTGCTCACAGTGCCTGAGAGACTCACCGGTAGACCAAAATCCTGGATCATTCGGAACTCCATCGACCCGTGTTCCAAGTAGGACATGGCGCCAGAGACCAGTGCTCCCATCTCGCAAGTATTGACGGTATAGCCGACATTGGACGTATGCATCGACAAGGTAGGATCGCGTTTTTGTCAATACGCCGTAGTATCCTAGCACGGGTGGAACCATATATACGAAATCAGACCTGTCCATGGATCAGGTACTCGTAACAATGGATATACAGTTGTTGGACTTACCATAGCTGTAGTTGCTCTACTCGGTGTGATATGGCCCCTTCAGGTGTTTTCGGAACTTTATCACTGTTAAGGAAGTCGATTTGGCTCTTAGTTATCGTCAAGTAGTCGACTCCATCGGCCATTCCACCCGGCAAGGCTTGGTGCGTTAGACTTGCGAGTACCGTGGCGATTCCATTGGAGGCAGGGTCTGCGGCAGATCCATCTCCAGCTATCATTGGGGCTGGGGTATCTATTCATCTCATTAGGTCACTCCCTACGCTCGCAGGCATAAGGACGAAGAATCTATACTCGCCTGCTTTCTTCCCTTGCCACCCTCCAAGAATGCTTCTGGCCATATCGAACACCGGGCTGAGCGCGCCGCTTAAGTCGGATGGAATGTCGCTCGGGGGTGGTAACGCAGATTTCTTCGCTTTGCCTCTTGGTGCGGAAAACACGCTGTAACGCGCTGCGCTGAGTTCGAGTATGGCTTGTGCGCGAGTCCCAAGCTCCCATCTATATTTCAATTAGGCTAGAAGTATTGCGTTAGAACGGGCTGAACTCACGTGTGTGTCGCGCTCTGGGCAAGGTTGGACGTGATTGTTTGGATTTGCTGGTCTGAGAGGTGAGCTCAACGCGACTAGAAGAGCGAAGAGGACGATGGATAGAATGTCTGGTGGTGTGAGCAACATGAGGTTATAGTTGGAGCGGGGAAGGACTGGCTAATCAGTGTTTTATCCTAGAGCGAGTGTTCGTGTTGCAATGTTGGCGGCGAGCGCTCCGCGTTTGTAGAGGCGAGTGAGCGGGGGCAACTTAGGGAGGAAAATGCGAACTGCTTGATGGGACTCGGGGATCTGAAACGTTTATAAACGAATCAAGGATTCCAGGGACGGGCAAAGCATGGGGACTTTGGTCGCATCACCAGGCAGTTACAAAGCCGTAACCAGGAATTACCGCGTCTCCGGACGTTCAATCCAGCGCTGTGAGTACGTTAGGGCGGTGATACTATTGATGACACAACTCCTAGTAGCACAGGGCGTGTGTCTTCTCATGGGTTAAGTTCACCGACGTGGGTGACTAAGTTCAACACAGTGGATTCACTCAAGTTCATCGCCCTGAATTAGCAAGATTGCAAGTTGATTGTCATGATATTTCTCAACTCCCAACCCTTTTGAAGTTATTTTTGGTTATCTTTGTGTCCCTGATTTAGAACATTAGGTCTTTTGACTATCAGTACAGGACCGCGGTCGTGATTTCTGAGTGAGAACCAAGGTACGAGTTGAGGAGGACGCCATATCCGGCCATCCCGCCGGATATGGCGGAAGAGCCGGATTGGCAAGCCAATACCATGCAATAGGACACACGTTGTACTCGGTTCGATGATCATAGCTTTGTTGAAAGTACGTACTTATCTCTTCAGTGACAGCGACCAAGATGTAAGAGACAACGACCTAATATTGCACTACAAATGCCAGGATACATGCTTACTCTGGGTTGAACAGCGACATATGTGCAGGATCAACATTCGAGGGCTAATTTCGGGTTAACTACCACAACCACTACCATATATTAAGGAAACTCGCGAGTTCGTTTGTCTCAGTTTGTCTCTAGTTTTTGTACTTCGTATCTCTCGTCGTGTAAGTACCTCTCTCATATGTTCTACTACTGGGTCCCGTTCCGTTGTTTCTGGTCTTTTTGTTGCCTTCTCTGTCAAGTTTTGTGTCATTCGCATCTCGCTACCTTGGTACCTTACTTTCAGCATGTACTTAATCAATCTCTAATACCCACAGCCCTAACCTAATGCCAGTTTTGACTCGACTTTACCAACCTGAAGCGAGGACAGCTCTTGTTTGAACAATACACACCCTGTTAGATGGTAGGCACGTGCGCCCGTGGTATTGCGCGTCCTTGCTTACGTGGATGTGCCCATCGAACGATCAACGCCCATCCCTCCCTCTTTCAACCATCTCAGGTTGGGCGCGAACTGGGCTCGACCGACTTTTTAGGCCCTTGAGACATGACCACTCATAACAAAACCAGACTGTTTACTTGCGACCATCGTTGCCACTCAGTGGACGCGTCGCTGCTTTCAAATTCGCGAGACAAGCTGATGCTCAACGTTGGAATAGTCGTCGCAAGGTAAGTGGGGAATGTCGATTGAGTAGACCCTCCTTTGCGAAAATGTATCTGAGCTAATTTTACCCACTCAAATCCAGTAATAAAACAGATTGGGATCGACACCAATCGAAGTACCACACCTCGTGCCAATGTCCCAGCTCCAATACGTTATTCCATCAGACAACACACAATGAGCTGGTGAAATACGCCGCCAGGATATATCTCTCCAGAAAGTCGGACATCATGAGGGCGACGATAATGCAAATGTACCGCCAAGCATGGAGCTACGTGTACGCGGGACCTCCCCCGGAGCATCAACGCGGCCCGTTGGACTTTTCGCTGGACGGACGGTATCCTGTTTACGGAATAACCTGGGGATCTTCCCCACTGTACCCACTCGTCCCACCACACCCTCTCGGCCCTGATCCAGTCGTAATCACTCCATCCATTAATCAGGTGCCAGTGCACCACGCGTCCTACGTCCCCGCTTCCGCTTCCAACCATCCGCCCATTTGCTCAGTGCCGCCGTGGCGCGACGCTGTCATTCAGGCCACGTTTCTATCCCAACCCTCACCGATCCTCTCAAGCCCGGTCGAACCCTCGAGCAGTACATCTACCGTCCCCACAGCTGAACCAATCCCCGAGGCCCTTGAAGATCTTCCAGCCGCCGAGGATCGCGCCTCCTCCCCACCATTCCGGCCATCGGTCATTCCCCCCATCGTCGACCATCTTCTTAACGAGATCGACGAACTTAGGGACGCGCTTACAAAGGAGGTCGAAATCCGAGCACGCAGAGAGGTCGAGATGGATAGCCTCCGGGGTCAGGTCGCGTTGTGGAGGAACGCCGTCATTATGGGTCGCGAGGAGCATGCTCGACTTGAGCAAAGATACCTTGCATTGGAGAGGAGGGTAGATGACCTAGGGAGGATGTAGCGATACATATGGTACTCAACGTCCCCCAGTGTGGTCAGTCAGCTCAATTCATTCTTTCGGATAATCCATTCCCTCGCAACTCATCCGGATAGGCCATGATCAAGTACGCCCACAGGGGGAGTGAAGTCTGTGTCCACCGTTGGCAGTCGCGATCGCTAACCAATCACTAACCCAGCCTGGAAATCGTAAGTACGTGAATCTCCTAAGCGCTCTCGACTTCTAGTAAGTACTGGGCTAGTCGTCTGATGTACTGTCGCGTACGCGACGGACACCTAGCTGTACGGCGGCCCCTAGCTGTACGACACCCCTAGGTGTACGATTACCCTAGCCGTACGGTGACCCCTAGCTGTACGACGACGCCTAGCTGTAGTTCAAGAAGAATGAAAGGCGAAAGGAGTACTCCAGTTAAGATGGGGTGCTATAAGACGAGGCCCGCAAAGAGGATGTGAACTCATATCGCATTACCTGCCATCTGTCGCACTCTGAATATCTCCACATAACCCTATAGTCATGAAGCTCTCTAGCTGTCTCACCCTTCTCGCTGCTCTGCTCCCATTTACCCTCGCCGCTCCAACCGTTTCGAGCGCTCGCCGTGACGCGGCAAGCGACGATTACAGTGCGTGTACATCCACCCACCCCTTCACAGTGACGTTAACGTGTTCACTCCCGACAGACTCTCGCTTCCTCGTCTACGCCTTGTCACTCGAGCAGCTCGTGTTCGCGTTCTACGACTCCTCCCTTTCCCTACTCTCTGCAGATGACTTCCGTGCTGCTGGGCACCCAGACTACGTGCGCCGGGGATACGAGCAAATTTTGAAGACTTATCAAGCCCATTCCGACTACCTGGTTAATGAGATCACCAACCTCGGGGACCCCGACGCCTCTGGGCATTGCGACTATGCTTTGTGAGTCGCCACTCGGTGACCTGGTGGTCTGCGATGCTCACTCTATCCTAGCCCGGTCAAATCGACCGAGGATTTCATCAACATGAGTGAAGCGATGCAGGCGCTTGCGGTTTCAGCCTATGCTGGAGCGCTTGAGCATAGCCATTCAGATGTGAGTATTTATGTGTAATTCGGGCTGCGATGTGCCAAACTTGACTATCTGTCGCTCAGAAATACACCACCGCGTTTGGCGAGATGCTAGGTCTTGAAGCACGATATGCACCTGGATCAGCACTGCGGTCAAGTACCAAGACTTGGCGGATATGAGTTTCGAGGTGTGGGCCATTCATTCGAAGACTTTCAATTGCGCTGACTGTACCCATTATGCGCATAGTCTCCTCTCAAGTTGAACGATACCTGGACAATCGCCGGTGGATACGTCACCAGTTGCCCGCCCGGCACCGTCCCAGATGACATATTCCCCAAAGGTCTGAATGACTGGCCCATTCTCACCGTCCCCGACACCGTCCGCCCCGGAGAAAGCATCTCCATTTCGTTCCCCAACACCCTCTACACCGCGGAAGACACACTTTTCGCTGGCTTCATGACCGGAATGAACACGGAGAGCTATCCTCTAATTGGGAACGCTGACGGGAGCTTCTCCGTGACTGTACCCCAGAGTATCGTTGGAAAGGGTGCTGTGTGGCTGTACGTCATCAAGGGGGACGGTTCGTCTGTCAGGGATGATAAAATGGTCGCAGGACCGGCTCTCTTGATGATGGCGGCGAATCAGGAGAAGGGTGGTGCGGAGAGTGCTCTGAAGAACAACACATGGAGCTGGTGATTGCAAGTGATATGTATTCGGGTTGGATTGATACCATAGGTCATTGGGTAGATAGGTTTTTAGATAGTGTGTACGTGATCAGAATTGATTTATATACCCAGCATAAGAAAACAAGTATATGAGAGAGGAAGCATTTCATCAAACTATGCCGGGCACAGCCGAAATACACGCAACGCGGCTCAGCCTCATTACCAGACTACGTGCTTTCGACACCATCTGGAACTATTGGTGTCACTATGCAGTACTCCATTCAAGTCGGTTTAGCTTGGAGTAGGCTTTGGTCTGCACGAAATACATTATACATCGCTTGGATACCGGGGTTTCAGACCGTAGATAACTTATATTAGCACCGGATCGTTTGGATACGGTGGGGCCACCAGAGGACGTCGCTGGGTCAGGCCGCAGGAACGTGTTGAGAAAACGCAAATTGAAACAATCAGAAGTACGCAATAGGATTCGTCTCGTTCCCTGTAATTCTCTGCCTAACGTCCCAGTGCTCATTAAAGCACGTCCCCTTAAACCCAAGTTTGTCCATGATCGCGAAATCTACCTCAGTCCCGGGCACCCTACGGCGGAAGTGGAAGAGCCCGAATCCCTCTCCTGAGAACGACGTGATGTTCTGGTACACCATTCCTGGAGTTGTCTGAAGTTGCTCGACGTATGCGATTGCGACCTCCCGACCCGAGACGGCATCGGGATTGTGCTGAATGTACTCCCTACAAATTGCGATATCTCATATGAGGGACAGGCCATAAATCAGATAAGATCTTGTCGCGTACCCTGGGATCCATTTATCAAAAGCCTTCCTCGCCTGTTTCTCTACGAGATAGAGACGCTCGAAGTCCCGGACCGCAGCCTCACGTCGGAGACGGAGCAAGGGTCCCTTGGCGTTGTAGTCGCATGCAGCGGTTGGTGAGTCGAGGACAGGAAGAGCTACAGCTGGTACGATTCCCTCAGTGATGAAGAGCAGAGGGAGTGCGAACGCGACGAAGGCCTGGAGAAGGAAGTTCATGCTTGCAACTCTGACCCAACTCCTCATTCTCATGTTCACCTTTATATTTGATATCTTGCGTAGTAAGCTCATGTCAAATAACAGCAGCTACCGGTTCGAAGAAAGGGCGTAGAGCGGTCCTCGGACTAATAAGAACTAGGATGTCACGACAGAGACAAGGGCTCGCGGTATTCAGGCGCTAATACTCCCGCGATCATCGCAGACCCCAGCTTTCCTGCAGCTTCGAGCATCTATCTCGGAGTTCGGACTTAACATCTGACCCACCCACTAGGAAATAGAAGGTGCGCTTCAACTTAGAAGATGTAGAGAATGCCGACATCACAGTAGTTCTTAGCTGTAGAAGGATGATCTAGAATGCGAGGCGAATGGGTAAGCCTCAGGTTAGGCTGGTAGCTCAAATATCTAGAACTCCAGTGGCCAACGGCGTTGCACTCCCATTACAGCAATTCAGTCAACAGTAATCTTGCGATTGCAAGGTAATATGATGGATAAATACGCGCGTTTAGGCACGTTCGCGAACACGCCGATCACGTGTAGTATAGGCACGATAACTCCTCTGACTATGTTGGCCCGACGGCCAGGCGTCGTGTCCCATCGCCTGTACCCCATTTCTGTAAAGGAGCTTGAGATAGTATTCTACTATGCGCGATTACGGAATTCAAAAAAGGAGCATCGCACCGAGCGCCACCAGATCGGCGCCTATCTTATCTGCACTGCCACTCTCCTCAACGCTCAACGGCCGCTCTTTTGACATTTGTTACCTCACGCTCTTTTCACATTTGTTACCTCACGACGTTCAAGGGCTTCCCATCTTTCAATCGGTGCTGTAGGTGGATACATGACTCTCGACGATGTATATCTTCACTCTAGCTTGGAACCACCGTGCGTATATGCAGGTTCGATCCCTTTTCCTTGAGCAAAAGTCAAGTCCGACGCTAGGGCACCTCAAGAAGACTAGCCCTGTTCCATATCAGCTATGCAGGCAGCCACTGGTAAAACTAAGGTATGTACACTGTACATGGCCAGCGTAAAATGGAGGCGCCCACCATATCGGTGGACTCGTGATGCCGCTTTCGTCCTGAAAGTGCTATCAAGTGTGACATACATCCCCACGGCGTGTCAACTCCACACTCTGTTGCTGCTACTCAGGGTACTCCCAGGTACTCTATGTGCGAATGTGTACTCCATTTTCAGAGTAAGAGGTGTCGACGCCGTTGATATAAATACCTCAGTTTCATTCGAAGATCTCCTGCATCGGTACCGCAGACTCTTTCAGATGGTTCGACCTAGGTTTCCTCTCCATCTTGGCTTCTGCCACTCTCGCTGTAATCGGAACAGTGCTTCCACGCGCTGAGACATTCGATTATATTGTCGTCGGAGGTGTGTGTGCTAGCCGAGTCCCAGTCCACTATATAGTTTCGTGATTTTTTCTGATGTAAAGCTCAGGTGGCTCTGCTGGTTCAATAATCGCCAGCCGACTGAGCGAGAACTCGCACGTCAGCGTTCTCGTAATTGAGGGTGGTCCGAGGTAAGGCGCTAATTTACACTTGTGTTCGTTGCAGCTCTTTTACTTGGCGCGCAGTCACGAGAATGAAGTCGATCTTACCATCCCATATCTATATCCACGCACTTTCCACTCCCGGTTCGACTGGAACTTCACCACTGTTCCCCAGCCAAACTTGAATAACAGGGCTCCGATCTATCCTCGCGGCCATGTTCTTGGAGGCTCCAGCTCTACCAGTATGTCCTCTTACCCCTACAGAACGACGTCGAAGCTGATGTCAGGCAGACGGAATGACTCTGAATAGGGCACCGGCGTCTGACTGGGACAAGATTGCAAGTCATACCGGAGATCGAAGCTTCCGTTGGGAGAACATCCTGAAGTACATCAAGAAGGTAGATAGGCTCACAGTTGACTTTCATCGTTCTCTTCTGTATACTCACGCCCCTTTATCCGACGGTAGAACGAAGGTTTCAATCGTCCACCCAACACCCGAGAATATGCAAACTCATATGACCCTTCTGTCCATGGTTTTAACGCCGATAAGATTGGAAACACACTCGTCACTGATGGAAACTGGATCTCCGAGCCTTCTCTTGGTGCCGCGAGTGAGGTTGGTATCAGCCACGTTGGTGATGTTAACGGGGGTTACCCGGTGGGTATCAGCTGGCAGCAGTTCTCGACAAAAGGAGGTGCTCGCTCAAGCGCAGCGACTGAGTATCTCAATGCGCGGATTCTGAAAAGCAGGCCGAATTTGAAGGTCCTGTTAAACTCGTTTGTCACGAGGACCTTGCCCACAGCAGGAAGTAACCTCAGGTTTACGACGGTGGAGTATAGAGATGCGAGCGGAGGTACGTGCTTCATAATTGATACTAGGGTGCCTTACTCAAGGAGTCGCACATTAGCTACTGTTACTGCAACTGCAAGGCGCGAGGTAATTCTCAGCGCAGGAGTTATGGCGACACCTATCATCCTGATGCGAAGTGGTCTCGGACCACGCGCTCACCTTCAAGCGAACAACATCACCACCGTTCTGGATATCCCAGCTATCGGACAAAGTACGACAATCTATGTGCGGTACGACTTCCATACCATACTGATGAACTCTTTAGATTTGCAGGATCGGATTGGCGCCGCCGCTGTTTGGATGGTTAACGCAACGGACACGGACGACGACATCGACCGTGATACCGCGGTCTTCAATAAATGGATGGATCAGTGGAATCATAATCGCACTGGTCGTCTCACCCAGATGAGCTACAGACAGATGATCTTCGGACGCGTACCGAACAACGCGTCTATCTTTTCGACGATGCAGGATCCATCATCCGGACCCACCTGTCCACACTACGAGTTGTACCCTGCGGTAAGTCTACGACAAATATTTTCTATCGTCGTACTCAACGAGATCATCATTGACCTAGAATAAATGGACCAGCCCTACATCCCCGCGCCCTCCAACTGGGCATTTTGTTACAATGAACATTTTCGTCTCGGCAAGCAATGTCCGTGAGTACACCAGATCCCTTCCCCTTGACATATCTCAAACCATATTCGGCCGTCACTCCAGGCGGAACCGTGACCCTCAACCCCACCAACCCACTCACCGGCAATCCGGTCATCGACCCCAAGTATCTCAGCAGCGAATGGGACAGATATGTTATGCGGGACGCCATACGTACCTCAGCGAGATACTTCAACGCACCATCATGGAAGAAGTGGAATGCAACCCCCGTTTTCGATACATCCATTCTCAACGATGACGACGCACTTGACGCGTGGGTTAGCTCAGCCGTGTTTGGAGGTAAGCGAAATTAAGAAGTACTGTATGGCTCACTTCACTTGCTGATATGGGCTTAAAGGAGTTCACGGGGTCGGAACTGCGCGAATGGGCCCCACCAATAGCCCACCTGGCCAGGATGTCGTAGCACCTAACTTCAAGGTTAAAGGCGTTTCTGGGCTTAGAATTGCTGACACCTCAATCTTCCCGTTCGTTATCAATTGGCATACTATGGGTGCTACCTACGCTATTGCGGAGAAGGTTTCAGATCTCATTAAGAGCGGGAACTAGAGATATGTTCCGTTGCGCTGACCCCTATCTATACTTTCTTTTATGTATTTATCACTGGCCTTATAGCTCCGCTGCAATAAGCTAGTGGCTCGTCACGTTGATAATCAAGACTCTATTGCGCTAGAAGTCGCTTCGAATCTGGCATTTGCTTAGAGGTACATTACACACGTAGGAGGCAGGCCAGGTCGCGTTACTGCGGTCGGGAAACACATCCTATGGCTCAATACAAGCTGTGATACACCAAACACATACTGAGGCTTCGGCCTTCCACACGGAGAAGGTCCGATGAAGAGGGCGCTGAGGTACATACCTTATACGTATGCTAAGCGCCCAAAGCTATTCTTAGCTGTGCATCAGAATGAACACTGCCTCAGCGCTCATATACACTTTGTAGACATGCTCCAGCCTCATGACCCCAGCCCAGACCCATTGTCCCTTAACCTGACGTGTCCCTCGTCAGGGTTCATCTTTCGGACTTCCCGTGTATGTGAAGGAATCAGTATCACAATGCCCTTTCCCTCTCATATTCGTTCCTCCAGATACGTGGGCAGCACATGTGGTGATGACTACGTTCTTGAATCCTCCCTTCCGCTAATCAACCGACGAACTATTGTGGGCATTCGATACTGCGATTCGGCGACGCAGGGGATAGTGCGAAGAAAACTGGAGCGTTGGATTAGCATCTACTGCGTGAACGACATTAGCTGTCACATGCGCTGCGTCATGAACCAGACTTATACATCGAGGCGAAAGGGGTCGGTAAATCATCGCAATGTGGCGTGTGATGCACCGGCAATCCCTGAATCGCACCCGTGTTCCACCTAAATGAAGTGAATACCCGAGTTGGGTAGTGTGCGTTTGAATTTCAAAGCCATTTCGCTCGTTCAATCCACTATGAATGTATTTATAGACCAACGCCCATGTACTCGGTTATCCGGGAAGGGTATGTTGCGGCACGCATACTGCGTGCAGCACAGCGAAAGAATCCCTATAAAATAGGGCAACCCATGTCCTGTCCTTCCTCAAGTCGACCCACCCGAATCCTTCTCCTCGTTCGCTACTCATACAAACCCAATTCACATCTAACTCCTCTTCCACAATGCGTGTCGCTCTGCTCTTCTTTGGCGTCCTCGCCTTCGTGTTCCAAAGTAATGTGGTTCACAGTACTCATCGTCCACGTCGCTCATTACCATTACATTCCTTAGTTTACGCTGCGATGATCCCAGCCGGTGGCCTGGGGGATCTCATGAGGCGTCAGGCTGATTCTACGTGCTCTACCGAGTGTACCAGCGTCGTTCAGGTTGAGGTGGTGCGTCTGGGACCATCTTTCTGTTCTCCCACCGGGTAGCGCGTATACTAATCCGAAACGATTATTAGGCGTGCTTCTCCGATGCCACCTCCAAGTGCGGCTGCGACAGCGGAGACGCCGCTCCTACCGCCTACAAAGGGTGCGCGGAGTGCGTCCTCGGGCTCGCCGCTTCGGTCAAGACCACCCCATGGCTCAAGGCAACTGCGCAATTTTTCGAAGGTACATACACCGGTGAGTATCTTGAAACAGGTTATGCGCTTCTCGATATATCAACTAATCAACCCCGCACTCGAATAGCGTACGCGACTTGGTGCACCGCTGGCTTTGGTCTAACCGTCCCTCCCACCGTCACCGTCACCCCACCCACCGGTAGCGGAACCGCCTGATGAACGGGTTATCCAGAATCTCGTTCAATTGAACTATCTTTCTTTTCTCAGACGCTTCCGCTTTCTCCTTCCTAATCAGACAATCCTATAAACGATTCGTATACAATGTTCTTAGCGGTTTGAATTTCTTGGACGTTTATTTTCCTGTTGATATTCTGTGTGTGTCTCGTTTGGAACCCTTTTAGTCTGCGTGTAGGTCAGTTATCCTTACAAGTGACACAATGTTACTATATGCGCCACAAGCAATGCAACCCGTCACCAGCCGTCACCGTTCTATCTCGTTGTTCCTTCAAAAGTTCCAGCCGGAAAGGTCCGTTTTTAGCATCCTCAGTGACAGGCTACCTGTCGTACCATACCTTCGCCTCCAAGTCTCGAAGTAGAATGACGTTGATGGACGGTGAGCCCTTGTCTCGCGAAGCTCGCAGTCGGCATAGCTATGGATCTTTCCGTTACTATGGCTTCACTATACGTTCCCTTATTCCCTTTGTGATCATGATCATTGATGATAAAGAAGTGGATAACAAAGGATCGGAACCGCAATGCCACAGCTCCTTATAACGCCCATGACCGACACCGTCCCCCCACGCACCAACCCCCACCAGTCTTAACATCATGTCAACCATTGAGATCGAGCATCTCCTCGTTGACAGCAACGAGAAGACGCGGCAGATACATCACCTCGAGTCTGTCGTCAAAGAACTCCAAGACCGCCTCACCGAAGTCACAAATCAACTGGCCGAGCACGAGCGTCGCACAAAGAACGAGACTCAAAGCCTCAAGGACGAAATATTGATACTGAGGGAGATGTCCGCGGAAGACAGACAGCGGATTGAGCAAGAGGCGAGGGAGGAGCGTAACCGAATTGAGACGCAGGCAAGAGAAGAGCGAAATCGTATTGAACGGGGCTGTGCGGTGCTGGAAGGGATGGTCAACGGCGCCATGATTCCGAGGGCCAACACCTAATCGACGGGGGGAGAAAGAGAGCCAGGGATATCGGTCAGGATGGGTGCTTTGCCTGGTCATGGTTCGCGGGCAGAGCCAGAGAGGTAGTTCCTTCGTGTACTTTATAACGATTTGCAGGACTACAGACAATTATGATCGCACGTCCCATCCGGAACAGCGAACCCGTCCAGACTGTTCCAAGTCTGCATTATGCATGCCACGTCCTCTGCCGGAGCGGGCTGATTTGGCGAAGAATGTCGACCAAACCCTCGGGGACGCAGGACAGGGAAAGTGCAATGATTAGCCGAGAATGGTCCCTAGGACGCGCGCCGCCTCGATCCGGGCACGAGAGCATCCATGGGGTCGAGGGAGCGAGCGACGAGAGTGAGAAATCGGCCACCAGCACTTGACAGGTCCCTCGACGCTCCCCTTGAGGTTGGGTGGCACTGAAAGTTGACGTCTGAGCCTAGGATCCTCCGCATGAGTTGGATCGATAGCCGTGCGGAGCGAGCAGATGGCGAAGGTCGCGGCGGAGGAAGAGGGGAATATCTTGAGCAGGGTGGAACTCACCGAACGCTCCTCGACTCACTCCGCCGGCGAGTCTCCCCATGCCGTCAAAGGTCTGAGCGATATTGGGCCACTGCTCGCACCCCATAGTATCCGCCCTATATCCACCATTCTATTCGGGAGATCGTAGCCATATCTCGCTGATGACGTTGTAGTTCTTCCAGATCTTCCGGTGCTAGAGCTTCTCAGGCACTGGGAACGCTCCATGCACGGGTAACGATGGGTCCGGCACTTTGAGAGGAGGGCGTAAGGTAGAGTTCCTTTCACGGGTCTGCAGCCTGCAGAGTGTAGATCAGGTAAGGTGTCCTTTAGGGCGACGGAGGTGGTGATATCGGGGCGGTGGGCGACGAAACCAAGTACGAGCGGCACCAAAGAACGGAGGACGAGGTCGCGCAGACTGTGCGTGGACCCGTCTTATCTCGGTACCAGGAGTTTGAGCCGCTCAAGGTCGTCTAATAGCCTTCTCGCATTGAGGTCGTCGCAAGCACATTTCGAGGGGAGGAGGTAAAGGGAAGAGCCAAGGATGTCGAACGTCGTCGGGGACGCCTCGCTGGCGCAAGGTGATCCCATCATCACTGTTATCTAATCTAATCTCGAATCTAATCTCCTCCCTTTCAGAAATTCGGACGGGTAGAAGTGCTTCTTCAACAATGATAGGGTACGAGATAGAGACGGCCTGTATAACTTTAGTGCTGGCTTATCGGAACATATGCACCCTCTCGTGAGTCCCAGACTCATCACCCTTCTCCTTCGCGCTAGGCCGGCAAATAACAGCGGGCGCTTAATTGGTGGCACGGACCACCCGGCTCCAAACAGGTGCCACAGGCTGATTGGCTGGACCAGATGTGCTGGGTTGGCTAGAGTGAGAACGACTGGCGAGTGCTACTGTGCTATTATACGGCAGTCACAGATTTATCAATGTCAATGCGAATCTGACTCCCGTCGGGCCTATGATATCCTGGCGCCGGTCTCACGACTGTGCCTGATGGATCTCAAAGTTAGACAAAACGGCAGAGAATGCGGAAGGTTGATGATGGAGATGAGGACGAAGGCGTTTATGGGGAGACGGGATACGGGAGAAAGCTAGGGGGATGCGTTTAGGTTGTCTGAATCCACGCTAAGGGATAATCTAGGAAGTGGAACGGAGGCAGCAGGATTATAGGGCTGTCAGCTGAATTTGGGGCCTGTTTGGCCATGTAAAGACCATTTGGCGAACGATCGAGGGCTCGAGGGGATAGTCACGCCTCCTCCGTCACACCCGGAGTTAATTTCGGCCTTCCGGGGCTCTCGGTGCCTTGATGTGGTATTGAGCCGCCGGCAAGTCTGCAAATCCAAGCACAGCACACTCACTTTAAACTATGCCTCCCCTTGCCTTTAGGCCTCGAGGGCACCCGTGCCGGGATTGGGTCGAGGGTTGAAAGACCTATATAGCCCTGTTCGGATGGATGGGGTCACACAGCCGTCTTCGTCACCCACTGATCTTTCCCCCATCCTTCCTTCCTTTCCTCACTCTGAGCTCCGTAGGATTCTCGCCTGTGTTCCTCGCCAGCATGGTACGCCTCTGATCTTTCGAGCGCCTTTCAGTACTTACCTAAGGTATCTCTGACAGTTTCAGTTCGATGCCCTGTCACACGTGTTCGCGCCCACCATCCTTAACAGTCCTCTGGCCCCCGTCGAAAACCGAGCGTTCAGCCGCGTTCCAGGCATCCAAAGGATCGACCTTGGAATCCTCCTCGAGATCTTCAAGCTCGCTGTGTGTGTTCCTGATGACACCAAGCTCGAAGATGTGCTCGACACCCTGCCACGAGGCTACCTCGGCCGAGTCTGTAGAGAATGGCACAAGTTCATGGTCAAGCAACCATCCCTTTGGACCACGATCATCGTCTTTCCGCCATCAATAGGATCGGTCACTACGTTGGAGAACAACCCTTTTATGGTGCACCTTCATAGGTCTTGCACGAGTCCCGTTTCGATCTACGTCATCCCAGGTCGAACGCGGTGCCGGAGGGTATACCAGAGATGGAGAGTGGGCGGTAGCTGATGCCGTCTCGAAGGTTAGAGACAGGGTCCGCTCGCTCGTCTTTCAAGCACGATGGCGGTCCTCTATCGATCGTCTTGGGAACATCTTCGACGCACAGCTATACCCTGTCCTCAAACGGTTGACCATCGACGCTTCAATTGACGATGCAGGGCCATTCGACGTTCCACACCTGGCCGCCGTTGGGCGCTCGACGCTTACCACGCTCTCGATCGATGCGAAGTACCTCCTCGACCTTATTGCATCATCCCGAACCCTATTTCACACAATCGGAAACATCACCTCGCTCACGATTATCGACGTCTTCCCAAACACAACGGGATTTCCTGAAGATGGGATGGCGCGACTCATGGACTTCACCAACTCACTTCCGCGACTCTTATCGCTCACCTTCGATCGGTTCATTATTCTGGAAGGGTCCTTGACGTCAGAGCGTTGGCGCCGTCGAGCCACGGCGCCGTACGCCATATGTGCATTGACCGTGAAGAACTCCAATGCGACGGCGATCGGGTACCTCCTTCATCATCTCGCACCGAGGGAACTGACGCTTGACGCATGCAAACTCACCACGGGCTCCATCCTGCGCCTACCTCCGTCTATTGGCACGCTCTCCTTGTCCCGTATTGGAGGCGAGGATGTTGAGCTCTCGGTTCTTCCGATGTTATCTTCGTTCGTTGGAACCCACCTCGCCGTTCGCGATTGTGCGTTCGTCACCCACCACTTTCTACACCTCGTACTCGCCAGGGCCCGCCTCAACCTCAGGGGTATCGCCTTCCCGAGTCTTCATTATATCCAGGTCAAGGATTGTAGTGGGGCTGATGGGTCTCGCGAGTTCTACTGGATGAGTGGGTCGCGTGAAGCGGCAATGTGAGATGGATCTATTGTCCCTGCGGGTCATATTTCTGCTGATGTTTGACCTCACGTACTGTTTATTCCACGATGGACCGAGTTCTGAATCGCTACGACAGTATGCTTCATGCTTTCCATTTTCGCTTCCCTTATTCTCTCTTATTACCCCTGTTCAAGTTTGGATATTGTACTAGTCTCGAGTTTGGATGATTCACCACTATACCCTGTTACCGTAGAAGTATATATTGCGCACTAGTTACCGCTGTCTCTCTTCTCGATCCTCCACCCCTGTAGCTTTACCGATGCCTTTACCTTCTATAACTAAGCTAGACATGTGTGTGGGATTGATCAGGCTGACGGAGGATGACGAGCGCGGGCGCTTATCATCCTTCAGTGGCATACCCCACTGTCGTTCCGGGCGTCGTAGTAGTGACGCCCCCCATTTGGATCACATCTTCATGCTTACTGATTTTTCGAAATGGGAGAACAGCAATTGAACTGTCGTTTTAGCCGCTCAATTTCACGCATACGCGTCTTGTATTGCTACCATGCCAGATACGCGTCCCCTCGGCATGAGGCGCCGACAGTGTGTAAAACGCAGTCTGTTCATATGAGGTAGCCACGATCACTGAATTTAACCTCAACAAGCGGTTAGTGAGCGACGTATAGCTTCGGCACGGATGGTTTGACACTGGAAAACCGTACTTGGCGCCGACAAACCCGCTCGGCCTGGTGCACAGGCATATTGATCGGGCGTGTTAGACCTGCGCAACAGAAAGTCTGTCCATTGTTCAGCCGCAGCCATAAATACGTATTCAGCAATCGTAAGCACCACCCTCCTACCGACAGCCTCGAAACTAGTATAAGTACAATGGAGCCCTCCAACGATATTCAAAATCGTCAGATATTTCCCACTTCATCGCCATCGTCCACTTCCACAACAATGTCTTTCCTCATCACCGGTGGCAGGAGTCAAACTGGCCTCGCCACTGCGCGTTATCTAAAGGACGCCGGCAAGGACGTCGTCATCGGCTCACGCAATGGCCTCGTCCCCGACGGGTACGACTCCGTCAAGCTCGATTGGGACGACCCTTCGACCCTGAAAGCCCCGTTCGCCAACGGACATATCTATCAGGGCGTGTACCTCGTCTCCCCACTGGGCCTCGGGGTAGTCGATATTTGCAAGAACATTATCGCGTTCATCGACGTTGCGGTGAAGCATGGTGTGAGCCGATTTGTGTTGCTTAGTGGGAGTATGGTGGATAAGGCAGGTGAATATGGGGTTGCGAAGGTTCATCAGTACTTGGAGGAGAAGAAACTTGATCATTTCGTTCTTCAGCCTACTATGTTTATGGGTGAGTGTTCATTGAAACAAGCTCGCCGGTGAGGTGTGTGCGCACATGAGGAGCTAATTGATGTTTAGATAACTCACGTATGCGAAGGGTATCCGCGAGAAGAACGTGATAGAGACCGATACACCGAATGCCAAGATCCCGATGATCTCTGTCAAAGACATAGGCCGTTTTGCCGCTGAAGCGCTCCTCAAAGACAAGAACGATATTACCGAGATGAAGGTTCTTGGGCCTGAGCTTGTGACCTTTGATCAGGTATGTGGGCCATCCAATCGTCGAGAATATGCTTCACTCATCTTACGGCGGCGCCCACATCAAATTTGTAGGCTGCTGAGATTCTAACTCGCGTCCTGGGTAGGACGATAACCCACCAAGTAGTGCCACCCGAGAAGGTTGTTGAGAATTATGTCTCGATTCCCAAGCTGGGGTGGTCGAAAGAGTTTGCGCAGTTCGTGGTGATGGCTGGGGGAGCAGTCGATGCTGGGTCTGAGGAGAGGCTCTTCGGTCTTCCGAACACATTAGTTGGGAAGGAAACATTTGAGCAGTGGGCTGAGAGGTTCAAGTCCAGTTTTGCCCCTTCCACTTGATTGACTCGCTATAGTGCCACGACAAATGTGTTAGTGACATAATGCTAAATGTATTCCAAGATCTGGCCCCTCTTCGCTACGGCGATCTTGTTTCATCTTCCAATTTCACCGTCCAACGTTCAAGTCCCTTCCGACTCCCACCTCATGCGTGGGGGTAGTTAGAAAACGCCGAATATTGCAAGGGTGCAAGGTTGATCTCTGAAAGGCATATGGGCCGGCTGATAGCACTACTAACTGTGACGGCAAAGCCTGGGATGTGTGTTCAGGTCGGAACCCTAGGGACCCAGCCTCTGGCTGAGAACACTCTGTTTGATCAGAGAGAGCTGAGAATCAAATGCCAATGACATTTAACGGGAAGCAAGTAGCACTTGGACGGTTGGACCATCTCAATTCATTGAGACAACAATAACAGAGACCGGACTTAGTGATGCAAAATCCGAGGTAAGGAGCATTGGTGGAGCACTTGTTTGCGCAGCTCTAAATTTAAACAAATATCAAAATGTTGTAATTTGGTCAAGGGGGTTTCAGCCGAGCAGCCCCAGTATGGCGACCCGTCACGACGGTCACGGTGCTATCAACGGCGTGGGGGCCAGGCTTACTCAGCTAAATAAATTTCGGCAAGAAGGGCGCCTAACTGTAGGCCCTGTAGGGGCAGCGAATCAGCTTGTAGTATGATATTTATATGTCAAGTATCCCTTTCGAGTTCGCCTTTTGGGCTTCAAAGCTGATAATCAGCTTTTAATGACCCGTACATCGTCACTGACTCACTGGCAAGGACTCCCTGTAAGATTCCAAGTGACCTCTCCTCCTCTTGGAATATGCATGTATGGAGAGAGAAGAATACGGCTGGTGGAGGGAGAGGGTACAAAGGGGGTTTTTTTTTTGAATATGGTGTTTAAAAGCCTTTGAACAAAGTCTGGACAAGGTGTGTACCAGTGGGGATTAGCGTTTGATAGCTTTGTTCTTGATGATACTCAATACACCGGTGACTAGAGTTGAGTCGAGATATGCTCTACGATGGAAAACTGAGCGGAGAACTTCAAAGGCATGGCAGACGATAGGTGGGTGCGCCCACCGTACAAGCCTTTCGCACAATCCCGGTGCCGTTGCATGCCGTTTCCAAATATGGTGAAGGTCCCCAATTGTGATTTTTCCGGGTCCGTGGGCCCTGGGCAGGTGCGGTAGCTCGGGCTGCTCGGCTGAGACCCCTTGAATTTGGTGAAACTGGGTCTATCGTTTCCCAAATAGCTGTAAGTACTAAGGGGCACCACCCGGTGCCATGACGTTCGCTCCCACCGTTTCGCTGTAAACGCAAAAGCGATGGGAGTCCCGTTCACACCCGCATGGAACGATATATATCTACCATTGCCTAGACTAAGCATGAACAGGACTTAAATAACCGACCGACCGTGCGCATCTCACCTCATTGCCTTCCTCTTCCCCACGTCCGATACGAAATGCACATCCCTGCCGCATCAACCCTCCTTGCCGCCCTCGCACTCGCCCGAATCAGCTATGCCAACTTGAACGCATACCTGGACGACGAGGTACGTTCGCACCCTTCGTAGCCCATGATATGGTTAAAAGTCTCATGGTCAACAACCCGACTCGCTCTCCATAGACGGCTCTAGCAAGAGAGTACATCGACGACCTCGTCGCCCGCGAGCACTTCTACGACTCTGAACTCGAGGTCCGCGAGCTCCTAGCCGACGTATCGACTCGCGAGCTCCTGGGCGAGCTCTCCGACCGCTTGGAGGAAAGGGGGATGAGGTGGATATGCCAGAACAGCGGATGCACAGCGCAGACCTCTACTTTATTCAAGGTGCGTTTCGCAAGGTACAATGCTGCGCACGGTCCTCGTACTGAATGCGAGACCGTGTAGATTCAGCTTGCTATTGCACAGTGCAAGTCTGCGGTGGCGGTAAACAAGCAGCACAATTGGAAAGACACAGGGCGAATGGAAGAGGTGATTCAACGCAGCTTTACCTTCATATTTCAGCGAGAGAATGTCGTAGTCGAGGGGTCACTACAATGGTTCGGTAGCAGTGGATACGTACAGTACTGCAGGGAGCAGCATACGTTAAGGAGGTATCGTTCAGATAAAGTAGAGCCGGGCGCACCGCCATTCCCTCTAATAAACTATCTCTGCGTACAGAATGAACTTTGATGGTACTTGGGCTGAGGAAGATGATGATGCACATGCTGGGCCATGGTGTTTATTGTACCTACTATGAACTTCACCCACCTATGTCCTGATCCTAGATAATGGGCATATCAGTACTGAGTAGGTGAGGGGCACGAGCAATACGATTTCCAGCGATGGCTACAGTTTGGCTACAGGTCGTCAGACTACTTATCATCGTGATAAAGCATATTTTCCCCATGTGGGCTTTGGAATCTGAATCTTCCGCATCGTCTCCAGCCATGAGAAGTGCGATGGCTCACGCGGTGGTTAGTCAGCACCAACCAGGGTCTCCGCTCTTTTCCTGTATGCACGCAAACGCTAGTGAGATCCGGCAGGAGTGTAAAGAACTCATAAGGATGTAAAGAGAATCTAATATTCTACTCGTCTGAACTTGAGACTAGCCGAACCTCCTCATCTTAGTTCTCTTTCGCCACCGTCCGAACCGTACATCGACGATCTCGGTACGCTTCCCCCTCCTCCTTTGGCCTCAATACCGGGAACTCAATGCGCACAGACATATTGACGCGCTACGTCATCATTGAGATAGAATAAACCGAGGCGCACCCTGGGGTGCGGCAGCGGCGGGCGTGTCGCGTGTCGCTCTCGGTGGGTAGTACAGTGATCTACTGACTACGGCAAAGTACATGTGATGGCGTGGAGAGCCCACAGTCGAAGCAAAGGGCGCTGTGAGCGAGAGTCGGTGGCGCTGGGGAGACGCCTGAATCCGATATCGCGATGTTGAATGGTGCAGCTCGAGTATCCGCTCCCAGACTGACCATACACAGCAACAGCTAGCCACATATGCACCAGGTTAGCAAGCAACGACAGAGAAGGCGGGGAACAACGCACCCTTTGACCGGCCGCCCCGTCTATATATCCTCGCCCCCGGTACACACAGCTATACCCTGAGTCCAGTCCCAACCATACGGCACGCGCTGCAGAAAGGTGAGCTCGCAGATAGATAAAATGAGCCAGCTTACCTCCTGACCCCATTGACAACACCTCCCTTCGTTGCGTCGCTTCAGTGAGCTCGGGTTGAGGCCAGTGAAAACTCAAGTACGGCCAGTACGTTGAGATATGCATACAGACGAAATCAGCTCACGATATAGCCACTGACTATTCTACGAGTCACGAGCGTGGCACGATCTCGGGTCTGTGAGCACTGCGCGAAACGTAAGTCATGCATTCAGGTATGTCTTTAATTGAGATCCCGTGCACTCTGTGCCTAGCTAATCCCAAGTGTTATGCAATGCAGGCGTCGAGCTCGGGAACCTCGTGTTCTGGCCGGACACGGACCGTGTATAATTTCGCTTGGACCAAGTTAACTTGGTCAACTTGGGTCAACTTGCCCCCGCCAATGAGCCCAAGTTCGAACCAAGTTAGGGCAAGCCGCTTGGGGAACTTGATTCCCACGGAGCGACAATTTCGCTTGGCCCGTCGAACTTGGGTGTTCTGAATCGGCAGGGCAAGTTGAATAGTTAATCTCTATTCCGCCCCCCAAGAACACGAATGGGGACCATTTGAAGGCGAAGGATAGATGCCATAATAGGTATGTCGAGTGCTTATAGGCATGGCACCGTCGTAATTATTTACCCTTTCTATCATTTTCATTGCTTTTTATACAATCTAGTGTACAGAGTGTGTCTTATTTATACGGGAGTCGAGCAGATTGCACACTGGGAACCCTGGTATAATGTTAGGCACCACTATATTCTCAATGGTGAGTTAGAATAGACTAGAAGACGACTTCGAAATGAGATTGAGATTTGTGGCTCATCTACATTGCTCATCTGTATTGGGGGCCTTGGAAGCAATAGGTCGAAGCGAGACTTCGGCTTGCCCTAAATAAATATGGTCTGGCCGTGCTCGGAACGGCGGTGCAGCAGCGCGGCACAAGCCCGGAAAAATCGTTTGTATATTGTTTGGAAGCGGGATCGAAACAAAGTCTCGGCACATTTGAGTGTTCTGCTTATCGTACGCGTGAACGGATTGTCATGGATATAACGAGCAGTATCCTATTGAGGAGGTCTTCAACGCTGTATGTGTTACCGGAGTAGCAGAAGGCAGCGGAGACGGAATTGGAGCCAAAAAAAGAATCAGGCGGAGTATATCAGTGCCGGCAATGCCCATGCACTCTCCTGTCCACCCACCAGATGAAATTATATGTAAGTATCACCCTACGACTTCGTGCTCCCCAAGTTAGGGGTTAACAACTTGGGTCACAACTTGGGAGAAATTTCAGGAAAAGGCTCGGATGCCAACGGCAGCAGAGGTGAAGCTCAATCACCGTCTAGTATCACCCTCACGACCAGTCCTGACCCTTACCATACAGAAGCGGCCTCTAATTACCATGGTATGCATATAAAACAGCACAAGTTAGTCATACCAATTCTTGCTAAATTGACTTGACCTTCGCTTGTACTTGCACCGACTTGCAAGTTGGTCCAAGTCAACTTGTCTCGTTTTGGCGGAGCCAAGTTAACCCAAGTTGACCCAAGTTGACCAAGTCAACTTGGCCCAAGCGAAATTATGTACCACCGGTATGTTCTTCACGTATGAGAACGAGTTGGAACAGGGCCTCGAAGAGAAACCTCCAGGCAAAACGGAGATCATTGACGGCTTCCCTGCCGTGCGTTCGCAGCCTCTCGCAAACTACACGGTTGAACGGGACGATTCTATGAGCGACGTTGCGGATTGGATGCTCCTCTTTGCCGGTTTTGGACACGGTATGTTCTTATGCCCTCATTTCTGTATGTGTGCTGACTGTGATACCGATGCCGCCCAGTTCAAGTACCGCCGTATGCCCCCGAGAGCGAGCTCGACTATAGTTCAGCTCGACCCTCACCCGACGTGTGGATGCTCGGATCCCTGGTACGCAGTCCAACAAATCCGTTTGACTATTCATTCTAATAACTGGTTAATCATCGCAACACAGGCCTTCGAAAGCTCTTTACCTCGACGGATACCACCTCCGAACGACTTGGAGAAATCCGAGATGTTCTGCAGGACAGTGGCTCCGATGCTTGGCAGGGGGATCCAACCGTCCAAGCCCTCCCAGACGCAAATGCTTCGATTCAATCGTTGGAAGAGAGTCTTAGGATGAGGTCCGTGAGCTGTACGTGTTCCTTTGGAAATGTCTTGTTATGGATCCAGCGGCTAGGAAATCCGCGAAGGACTTGCGGGGTGATGACTGGGTGAAGGTTGGATCGAAGTGATCTTGCTGTTACTGACCGAGTTATACATATTAGATTTATATACCTATACTGTAGTCGACATTTCTTATTTATCTCGTTTTAGTTTGGGCGCCAGGCAACTACATAGATAAGATAAGATAGCCCGGGGGCCCGCGCGCTACATACACCTTGGCGACTGGGAGAGAGTCCCATCAACGACTCCAGCCAGCCGTGTGCACACTTTATCCCGTTCCCCTACATATATGGCTTCGGCGATGCCACGCAAATATCTGCGCGGTGACTACTACCCTTGTGTGAGAGTCTACTTACACGTATGCAAGTTTCAGAGACACGATTACTTATCCTGCTCGTATATCACGGCCTTCTCCACGGATAGAGTGGAATATGTACCATGGTCCAACTCACAGGCTCGCTAGGTAGAGCTCGCTAGCCGCTCTTAACCGCTCCATCCACATCTCCACATGTGTATTCCAGGCTACGAGTGATCCGAGTCGGGGGGTGGATGCTATTCTCGATAAACATATAAACATATATTAGGAACGCTTGTGGAATCGAGCGTCCCTTCAGTGCCTGGTGCATCCCCAACAAATCAAAGGCATCTTCTCCCGCACATGCTTCACTACCGACCTCCAGTCACTGACTCTGCTCCAATCCATAGGCTGGTCCTATCCCCCTCACCACTGACATGCGTTTCATTTCGTCCACCGCTCTCGCTCTACTGAGCACCGTCATCCTCAGTGTCTCGGTTCACGCTCGACCAGTGCGTCAACTCCAAATCCCAAATCCTCCTCCCATATTATGACACTTACACTCGCTTTATCCCAAGGTACCAGACATGCACAACTCTCCCTCCATGCTCGCGTCTCGGGAGCCAGGGTATATCAACTTGGAGCCCCAGCGCACAGCGACCATCCATCGAGCTCGCGACCTCGACGATATCAACCTCGCCCTCGAGCTCGTCGAGCGCGAGAACATAGTCGACAAGGTCACCACGCACGTCATGCGCGTCGTCGACAAAATCAGGGGTAGAAAAGAGCCTATAGCTACATACAAACCCAAACCCTATATTCCCCCACCCCCACCCCAGCCCAGACCCACACCCATCTATACTGGTTGTGTTGGTAGTGTCCCCCAACGGTGTTGAAATTCTGCGTGCATTGGCGGACGGTATGTAGTGTAACGATTTGGAAATACCCGCAGTGGAATGGACAACCGACCGGCGTGGTGGGGTGGATTGTTTTGGGTCTCTGAAGGAGCCAGGGTGTAGTGGTGCGTTGCGGTCGTGCGTTGTGGTTGTTTGATAGACCTTGGCTTAGGGTCGAGGGTATCTACTATCGTGTGTATACGGATATATGGGATTGATTTAAATAATACCAAGCACTTCCTGAGAGTCCGACGGAATTCTGTACGTGTGCTGCATTGGGTGGAAGGAGACGGGAGTGGGGAGCTGAGAAGGAACTTGGATTCGTACGGTTCGTCACCGTGCTCAACCAAGTACTTCGCATGTGTCATGTATGTACACCGACGTAGTATGGCGAGGCCATCTAGCTGATGGAGCGAAGCTCGACTTGAACCTCAAACGCTTCCTCTCTAGTCAACGTGTTCGGCTGTCCGAAGAGCCGCTCCTCGGATGCAGCATTGATCCAAGATCGAATACGTGGGTAGGATGTCAATGTTATCTGGATAGTTGTCAGTCCACCATGTGCACACAAACAAGGCTGGGGAGATCGCTTAAATTATCCATAGCCGCAGTAGGTTGAACAACGAAATGATCACGCTGCTCCAAGTACTGATGAATCGGCGAGACCCCTCGACGCTCAAAGCAGAACTGCACACACCAACGGGCGCTTAGCGGCGTCCAAATCTGTCCCTGAAAAGAGCGGGGATAGCCGAGGCAGATAACAGCGTGGGGAACGGCGATCAGTCCGTGGTCGTCGTCCCAGATTCGCCGGTGTCTGTACACCTCGTTCCCCTTAACCACCACCACCATCGGCGCCTACTCCTCTTCATCGCCAGACCCGACAAACGAACGATATATGGGGACACGATGGAGGCCGTCGTACCACAGGTGATCACGGCGGAGCTCACACAGATTCTGTCGAATCTCGTGTTGGGAGATAACGAGATTCGCGCAAAGTACGTATCATGATCTCCTTGTAATTTCACCTTTGACAGTGATATAGTGCTGAAAAGGCGGTCAATGACCGAGTGGCGAGGACTCCAGAGCTCTACCTGCTCGCCCTCGCACAGTTCGCGACCGCAGCGGACACCGAAGTAGTACGTCGTCGCCTGCTCTTCATCGTCCTAACTGACTCTTCGCAGATGCGGTCGTTCTCTCTAGTTCTCCTCCGCCGACTGCTCTTCCGCCCCGCACCCTCGCAGCCGCACCACCACCCCGCGCAACCGCGGCTCTCCCTCTACGACCACCTCTCCTCGCAGACCCTCACGACGCTCGAGCGGCTGCTCCTGCACTCGCTCTCGCACGAACCCTCGCCCAGCGTGCGCAAGAAGAGCGTGGACACGATCTGCGATGTCGCGAAGCAGGGGATGGTACGGGGACGGCCGTGGCATGCGCTGCAGGCGCAGACGTTTACGATGACGCAGCAGGGAGCGGGCGGGGGGAGAGAGTGCGTATAGGCGAATCCATCGAGGTGAGTAAATCCGTATTCGCTTCGTTATCGCGTTCGTCCATCCTCCAATCATCCTTTCCTTCACCCATTCACGCTCTTCACGTCGTCTTCTCTCTAAATTCCCATCGACTTTCATTCGCTTGCTCTCAAGCTTCTCTCGAGATGTTTGAGATGTGTATTCGTTCTATCCTTTCGTTCGAAGGTTCTATTCATCTCGCTTTACGCACTTCCCGCCTCGTGCTTTGCTATCACTCAATGCTCCGCACGCTCCGATCCCCTGCACACCGGGACCGGGAGGCTATCTACCGACTACGACAAGTACACTACGACTACCGGTAAGGGGACGACGACGTGCGACTTACGACGGCGGCGATGGGCGAACAGGACGACGGCATGGAGGATGGATGGTGGACAGCCGAGGTATGTCCCACATGTTATATACCTCGTTACGTTGCAGCTATTTGCTGCGAACGTGACTTGTGCCTTTATTGACGCTCGTTCAATGAACGAGCGGCGATACGACTCGTGAGCGGGCTGATGAGCTGGGCGCATCGGGAGCGAGTTCTGCAAATCCCATGTACGTACCTCCTCGCGTAGTCCCTCCCTCGTCTTTCTCTTTCTTCCCTACCTCCGTCGTCTCTATCTTGAGTTCTTGCGCGATGCACGATGTGCGTGTTGCGAGATCTCGAGACATGCTGGGGGCCGGGATGCTCGTGCGCATGAGGGACATGGAGCTGGTCCCCCATTGCAATAGACACCGTAATTAAGTTTCGACAGAATGTGCTCATTCTGTCAAACTAAATAGACTTCTTCCTCCCCGTTCCCCCGTCCTCTCCGCTCAGAATCTTTTTCCTCATGTAAGTAGTCAACTCCACATCATGATTTCAAATGGAATTCACATGCGTCCTCGTAAACTCGAGAGACAAAGCGTAGCTTTTGTGCACAACTAACTCACAGCAGATCAGATCCTGGTCAGCACAGTGAGATGAGCCTGATGCATCCGGGTTCGTCTTCAGATCTCCAGTCTAATCCCATCCTTCCGCCCAACGTAGAACCCGTAGGAGAAATAGGACGAACGAAGGAAGTCGTAGAAAAGTGGAATGTTCGAAGATACGACCGCGGGGGAGGGGTGTAAAGGGCGAAGACACAGCGAAACAGGTCCGAAACATCAAGAACAAATGACGAACGGTAGATCGAGCGATGAATGAAGGCACGGGAACACGAGGCACGAACGATTGCGAAAGATAAAGGGTGAAGGTAGGATCGAGCGCACAACACACTATAGACTGAACGAACGAACGAACGAACGAACGCACGGACGAAGGCACGATCGACCCATCGTACCCCTCCCAACAGACGACCACCAACTCCTCACCCTTTACACAACATGGAACAAGCGGAAGACGTCCCACGACGCCGACGGCCAAGCCACATATTGCGATACAGGGCGCAGGACGGGCGGGTGTAGGTGGACGGGCTCGGTGGACACGCAAGGAGGAAGAAAGGAAGAAAGCTGGGGGGAATAAGCGAGGTGAGCGAGCGAACGGTTATCGTGGATGGCGGCGAATCCGAGAGGTCCCACGACTTCGAATGGCCGAACGCCCTGGTGAGGAGGCGCTCGTCGTCTGCCTGGCCGTGTGGGGGGAAGAGCGAGTAGAGGTCCCGTGGGGTGGGCGACTCGGTTGTGAATTTGGAGGTGTTGAGGGGCGAGGGGCGGCGGGGGTAGGGCCGGTTAGAGTTGTGAGCGAGTGGGTGGAGGAGGAGGGCGAGCCCACCGCCATTGCGTCGGGGCGACGATCGGTGTGGGGAAGAAAGGTGTGTGGGAAGGCGTTACCGTGTTCGATGCATCATTTAAACGTTTGGTCCGCGGCCGTCGGGCTTGGCTTCCGCTGCCAAGCTGTCCAGACTCCAGGAAGACTGCTCTCGGCGTGCAGGCCGGTGGGCTGGTGAGCGGCTCGGAACGGCGTCGAGCAGAGGCAGCGAAGCTGCGCTGGGCCATTCAGATAGCGTCGAAGGCAAGGAGCAATGTCTATTCTCGTCGCGCTGGCGGTGACTACATCGGGATATGGCCATCTAATCTAATCTACTGGAAAGGACGACGAGGTGGTAGTGCAATCTGCCCTGCCACAACGCAGGGGCAGCGCCAGAGTGAGTCAAAATTGCTAGACCAGCGGCGGGTATTTGACGTTTGCTATGTTTGCTTGGGCCCAGGTGTGGAGACCACGACCACCTTTATTTTTTGAGCAGTGGTCTTTGACCTCCGGCTAAGCACAGATACGTGAATAAATTATACATCCGTTACCAAGATAATTCAATGTACGTACCCCGTGAGAGCTTACTAATCCACACAGTGAACACTGATATTTGATCGCAGGGTCTTCCTTGCGGCGGTTAAGGCGCTCAGAGAGCTCGGCTATGAGCTCGCGCGTAGAGAGGCTGGACAAGGCATCGGTGCGGGTGCTGAGCTCGTCGATATAATCGCGTGCTTCAAGCACATCCTAGGAAGCGGCGTTAGAGAAGAGCCTTTGAGAATTTGGGTTATTTCTGAAACCCACTTCGGAGTAAGCTTTAGAAATTAATGTGAGTGACGCAACAATAGAGAGAAGGTGGAGGATAGGGAAATGCATCGGTGGTGCTGAAGACTGAATGTAAGAGAGGAAAATTAAAGGTGAGAGCTTGGGATGCTATATCTTCGACTTTATGCGCCTGGTTATATACTCATTTGCAGTCCAAGCGGAGTTTATCTCCATAGGCTAGTACTCTTCGGACCTGGGAATTTTCGTCAAATACGATTGAGGTTTATGCACTAACCCCGCTCGGCTTGCGTTACTCACATGTATCATAGTGAAGGCTAAGGGTCGGGATTCATATGCACCGTACGTATAGTTCGGGTTTCATGGTTTGAGGACGGGTACTACGATCATAGCTACTAGCTCCAGGGTAATTTTATCACCAAGAACTGGGGCTAAAAGAAACCATTGTGCCAAAGTGGCACTAGTACTACTGGGGTAGAGGTACGCAAACCCCCTGAAGGAATCCTTTTCGCCGAGAGGGTAGGAGTAACTGGTAGCTGTCAACAGCAGTCGGTGCATGTGCCGATAGGCAATCATTGACATGCGATGGGATCGCCGTTCCCTGAGACACGTAACACAGCACGCTGGTTGGTCGTGGGCTGGACAATGTGGGCTGAATGTCATATTTTTCGAGGGTGGGGACAGGCATAGGTACACACCCAATGAAAATCTGCGGTTCCGTTATGTAACTTGTGCATAGGCAGGCAGCAAGCAGGCAGATTCTGAAAGATGCACCCACGTCTGATGTGATGGCTAGCAACGCGCAATGTACAGAGTGCCGGTTGAGTATGTATAGGTTGGGATAGTGTTGCCGTCGAACTGAACTTCAATTCAATGAACTGGCGATGGAAGACAGTTCGTTGACAGTTCAATTCGCGAACTGTCCAAACGATCACAGTTCGTGAACTCGGCGGGGTCGGCACTCAAAAAATCAGTGATGAGTTACTATATCGAGAGCATGGTCCGGGGCGCATTAAGGAGGGTAGCCTGGGTAGGTAGGTAGGTATAGGGACTTTCGAGTATGCTTCTCGTACCTTGAGTTCTTGTAGAGGCTATGTGGTATGCTAGTTGTACTTTAGAATGTAAATGGTCATAATACATCATACTACATGGTCTATTTGCTTGATAGAGGGTCTTCTCCTGCACTCCAACTGCACTCTTGGCTTATAGTTTTGCTCTTTCCTGTATTGGCACCGACTCAGCTAAACGTTTCTCAAAGAATAAAGTATCTAAGAAACTGAAGCAGACTCTATTAGATTGAGCACGATGACCTCAACAAGATGGTCGCTCCTACGCTTTCACTAGCCTGGCCATGATCACTTAGCAGTTGCCGGTGAAGCTATTTCCGGCCACAGGTTCTGCCATTGTGTCTAGAGCAAGGTATATTATAAAAGTGTGAGCTAAACATGCTCACAATGAGCATAAAGACCTATATCTGAGATGTTCTCTGCCGTTTACCCTCCAGGATCACGCCTGGGGCTGGTGAACTCCCAACTACAGTTCGCGATGGCATCACGAACTACATCACAGTTCACCCATCACGAACTGGCCATGAACTGTCACTTTTTTCCAGTTCGCGAATTGAAGTTCACGAACAGTTCAGTTCGACGGCAACACTAGGTTGGGAACCTTGGCTCAGCCTCCGTGAAGGCCGATCTCGAGCCTAGTAGCTCCAGGGGAGACTCCGTGAAGGCCGACCCCGAGCCTGGTAGCTACAAGACGGAGGT
The DNA here is from genome assembly GCA_013368325.1 of Ephemerocybe angulata. Lineage (NCBI taxonomy): Eukaryota > Fungi > Basidiomycota > Agaricomycetes > Agaricales > Psathyrellaceae > Ephemerocybe > Ephemerocybe angulata. The sequence goes on from JAACJK010000227.1 coordinate 76,853, forward strand.
ATGGTGTACCGGACTGTCGGCATCAGAGAAATCCCGGGCATGGGGACTGGGGAGGACGGAATGGTACAGGCAGGCCGTGCCGATGGCCAGCATGACCGGATCAGACCAGAGGTGATCATAAAGGTGAGGCTCAGACAAGCGCTCGGCCATTCTGCTCCCTTTCAGACCTGCGCACGGACACAAAGGGGCTCTGATGGCCTGCCCGGCCCTCCATGTTCGGCTCATGGCCTGGGTACTAACCATGACGGAAGAAGCAGGTGCTCATGAGCATAACTATAGCTTTGAGCTCTTCAGGACACTCACATCCATTCGCCGTATTACTCAACATATTTTTTTACCTTTCTCGACACGACATGGCAAGTTGAGTAGCCAAGTGCGATCCCAACCCCACCGCGCCCGGTTTCTTGCTCTCAGTCGGCATGTTCCCAATCAGGACCCAGTGTACCAGTGTAAAGCCGAAGCTTAAAAAAAAGCTCGGAGTATATTTTAGATTCAAAATGGTGTTTTGCATTAGTATATTGGGCGGTCAAGCCGCCGCGCCCATGGAGGCGCTCAGGTCGTCGAGGGTCAGTGCGCATGGGGCCGTCGGAGTCAGAATTCATTCGGCGTGTTCCGAGAAGTGACCGTGACGTCACGCGTTTAAATCCCGCCGCGTCTGGATCGCGTCAACCCTTGCGACTCTTTCTTCCTTTCCCCCACCACGCCCGCTCCAGTTCCCTCTACGATAATCCAGAACTCTTCCCCCCCACATATGAAACCTATCTCAGACTGTCTCCGACGTCGACCAGGCGCCATGTGCCGTGTTGTGGGCATATCGCCTTGCCCACCCATGAGCTGGACCACGGCAGAGCTTACGGGCTCAAATGTGACTCTAGCCCTTATGTCGGACCTTGAGGAAGGCTAGAGGTTAATTTGGCCATTGGCAGGAACTATACAGCAGGTCGATTGTGGCTCATCTGCTGTGTTTTGGCGAGATCGCCCAGCTCAAGTGACTGCGCTGGAGATCGTATCGACCCACGGGCTGAGAGGTGATGTTCTCACCTATATTTCCGCTTGAGGGTGCCTAATAACTGTATTAGTCCTTGGCGGGGTGGCTTTTTCGACGTTACCGGGCGGGGTTGTCAAGCTGTGTTGAAAAGAGTTGCTCGTTCGGCCTGAAAAGTTCAAGTGCGTTACGATACTCTCAGTTCAACTTACCTCTGACATCCGCTTCTCTTATCATAGCGTCCTTCACCAGACTCGTATAGCTTGGGCAGTGGTCCTGGTGTGTTCCCTTTCAGCCTTTAATTGCACTGCTAATTCTCTTTTGGGTTAGCTGACATCGACAGGGCATGTCGCTTTGGTGACCTTGTTGTCGAGCGCTTTATCTCGCCCAGTGCGGATAAAGTCGATAGTGTCGCAGGCGCATTCCATCGCGAGGTATGTTTCAATCGCTTACTTTGCTCATTCACGCGTAGTTTTCGCCATCGTAACTCGTGTCTCCGATATTAGCGGTAGATTGAGTCAGATAGTACTGTAATTTCTGCACTTAATATATCAAAGCGTTTAGGCCAATAACAGTGTGAATACGACGATTGAGCAAGCTGAATGATATCGGGGCATTCTTTAGCTCAAGGTCAGTCCCATGGCCTGGCGCGAACACTATGTTCTGGGTTGATTTGCATGGCCTGCACGGACTTGGTGTCCGGGTGCAGACCTGGAAATCAGTGGGCAGACTTGCCCGACCATCATGGCTGGCGATGGGCGGCTATGTTCGTCCAGAACATCAAGGTCGTCGCAGGCTGTCTAGATGGCCTTGGAGCCGTTTTTTCTCTGATGACTCACGCTACGTTTCAGCGATGGCCGCTGTTCGCATCAATGCCCGGCAGACTCGGCCGCTTGTCGGGACCTCGGAAACCGCTCCCCATCGGAGCTCATCGCCGTCGCTTAGCATCCTACCCTCCTCGCACTCCCTTAGATACTTCTTGTATACTCTTATCTACGGATCCCACCTAAAATCAGACCAGTATAAGCACTACCCCCTCATAGTATTGCTGAGATACTAGCAATTGTTACGGTTTCCCAGCCCTCGCACTCCTTAGGCAGCGTCAGCAAGCTACGCCCGAGCCTTTTGTCAAAGCTCAAGGTATGTCCTCTATAGTGTGTCTCTGTATGCTCTTATACTCCTGAACAACGCTTTCGACCATAAGGCATGCAGAGCTGACAGGCGCCGGGGCTGGGCGCCTATTACAATATCTCGTTATCATCCGAGGTGCGTGTAAATTCAAAGGCAATACTCGAGTAATCGCATCTCATTGATATGCAGTAGCGTCAGAGGTTATCAATCTCTGCATCTTGCGTGATACATTTGGAGCGTTCAGGTGCAGCGCAGCCTGGTTGCCCGGACAATACTAAGGGCGGCGAAAGGCGCCTTTGGTACTGATACGGCGTAGACTCGGATGTAGAAATTGCGCTAGAACTGATGTTAGCTCTGACCTCTCTAAGATTTATGAATTTTAGAAGTATATACCAGGTTAGTGAGATAATAGATACACACCACAAAGCTCGCGCAGAATGCGGTGATAAATTTGTGACCAATGCGACGTCGTGATACATCTCTCGGAAATACCATCTGAAATGTGCATGATCACTCACAATGCGCAGAGGGTATTCATATAGTATCATAGGGATAATAAAAGATGCTAGTCTCAGGTCTCTCAATGGCATGTTATCTAGCCAGTATGTAGTGTCAACTGGCGGAAGGCATTGGGAAGGCACGCTCATTGAAGTGATGGAACTTGCCGATGTCGTACGTATTAGTGAGGCACAGATCGGTATACAGGATCCCACCAGTACCCTAGTACCCCCTCAGACTTCGTTATACGTTATTTTCTTACTTTACATCCTTTACACGCGCCGTCGAAACAACGAGAGCCCTCTCGAGGATGACCAATTAGTTCGGAAGGGGCATGGTTACGGGGTCCCACCTCTGGATCACTGGCTGAGTTCGCCGATGATGCCGAACGTAGCGTGACTCCGGTACACCGTACGGAGGCCACCAAAGCTGTGGTGGGGGACCACGATATAGAACATCAATATTTCCTTGTGCATAGCGCCTTTACGGTGTGTCCCTTTACTACGGCAATCTGATTAGCACCCCAGAACAGCTTCTCTAAACCCATTTTGCAACGTCTTCACGGTTGGGTTACACATACGAATCATACGGTCAAACGTGACTGGTCTGCCAAAATCTATAAGACCACATCTAGCCATTCCTTCTCACATTTCAAACGTACACCCAATACCGCCTCAAGCCAACAACCTCTGAAGTAATGCGTGTCTCCATCCTTTCCATCGTCTCCCTCACTCTCGTACTTGCGAACTTCGTATCTGGTCATTCAGATGTACGTGAACCTCCTCTCTCCCCCGCTACCTATATACGACTTACAACTTGCTGTTCGCACCTATCACCAGGACGCCCTTTGCGCCAGAGAATACGTTGACAACCTAAGCCTACGCAAAACCAACACTGATGTTCTGGCCGACATCTCCACCCGATACCTAATCAGCGAGCTCTCTGAGCGTTTGGAGCGCCGTAAGGGCGCTGTGGGCACTCCCCACACGTACCTGCAGTGACCAGTCTGCAAAAGAAAGTTCGTAGTCCAGGCCAACGTACGCCCTCTATTCTCTCTACCTTACGAGTCATCCATCGCACAATCTGACTTCATTTGTTATTTGTTGCAGTTTAACGAACACATTCTGGAGCACTCTGCGCACAGCAAGCAGCCCGTTGGCAAGGCCATGCAGTGCCCCCACTGCTCCAGCCGGTTCTTCGCCCTCAGCAACGTACGCCCTCTATTCTCTCTACATTACGAGTCATCCATCGCACAATCTGACTTCATTTGTTATTTGTTGCAGCTTAACACCCACATTGCAAATGCGCACTCAAACAAGTTCCTGCACACTTGAAAAGTGGGAAGGTTTTGTCTATGTAGGGACTCGTCGAATGGTTTCAGCTTCCAGCATGCCCGTTCGAACGAATACCGAATACCAAACCAGCGAAGGCGAGAACGAAAGAAAGACCCACGGACCGAAACGAACCCGCACCATCCCCTCATGATCACCGACTCCCAAACCCAACGCCCGACCATACATACCTCCCAAGTAAACCCCGACACCGAGATACATACCTCCAAGTGACCAACCACTCGACTAAATATCCCACACCTCGAGTCCCTCTAGTAAGCCCAACTCCCTCACATACCTTCCTTCACATCACGGCAAGTCACCCCTCACACCCCTCGCCCAGCCACACCACGAAGAAAGAATCAGAGTGGAGATGTATTATAAACTACGAACCGAATTAAGATCTACGTGATAATCAAGTCGAACGAACGAATGTATGTATGTATGTATGTATGATGTATGTATGTATGCATCGAACGAGAACGAGAACGGGATAGGAATGTGCAGGAAGGATTACGACGAGCGCGAGGATGGTACTTTTACTCTAAAGGTCAAGGTCACGGTCAAGGGCACGGTCAAAGCGAGGGAGGGTACGGCGAAGCGACGAAATGAACGAGCGAGCAAACATGCACCTATCCATTCATCATCCGCCCGATGATGACGACTCACTTCTCACTTAAAACCCTCCCATCCCCATTCCACCCATTCCACCCATCCCCCCCATCCCCGGGCCCTTCGCTCCCTCCTCGTCAGGAGCCTCCACAACACACGCCTCACTCGTAGTCAACAAACTCGCAACACCCGCGGCGTCCACAAGCGCCGTCCTCACAACCTTCAACGGATCCACGATCCCCGCCGCCACCATATCCACATACTCTCCCTTACCCGCATCGTACCCCCAATTAAACTTGCCCTCCACACCGTACTCCCCCAGTATCCGTCCAACGATGACACTGCTCTCCTCGCCGGCGTTCTTGTATATCGTGCGCGCAGGGTTGGTTATGGCCCGCCGGATAATGGCGACGCCGAGCTCCTGGTCGAAGTTGGCGGTGGGGATGGGCGTAGCGTCGGGCGAGACGGGCGCACTCGCATTCCCCGCGCTCGTCGCAGGACTCGTAGTCGCAAGCTGCAAACTCGCCTTCAACAACGCCACACCTCCTCCAGGCAGAATACCCTCCTCGACCGCCGCGCGGGTAGCGTTAAGAGCATCATCATACCGGTCCTTCTTCTCCCCCACCTCGACTTCACTCGCGCCCCCGACCTTGATGACCGCCACACCCCCGCTGAGCTTCGCAAGGCGTTCTTGGAGCTTGGACCGATCGTAGTCGGAGGTCGTAGGGTCGGCGACGAGCGACCTAATCTGCTCGCACCGCGCCTGAATCGCATCCTTCTTGCCCTCCCCATTCAGAATAATCGTATCATCCTTCGTAACCGTCACACTCCCCGTACTCCCCAACAACTCCACGCTCGCCTTCTCCAGCTTCACCTCCACCTCATCGCTAAACACCTGCCCGCCCGTCAAAATCGCCAAATCGCCCAATATACTCTTCCTATTATCCCCAAAGCCCGGGGCCTTGACGGCGGCGACCTGCAGCTGCCCGCGCAGCTTGTTGAGGATGCATGCGGCGAGGGCCTCGCCGTCGACGTCCTCGGCGATGATGAGGAGGGGGCGGCGGGCCTGCGCGGCGGCTTCGAGGGCGGGGAGGATGTCTTGGAGGAGCGAGATCTTCTTTTCGGAGAGGAGGATGAGGGGCTTTTCGAATTCTACTTTTTGGGCTTTGACGTCCGTCACGAAGTACGGGGAGATGAAGCCGCTAAGGGGAGGAGTCAGTACGGCGAACATCAATCGAGTCAAAGGGTGGACCAAGGGAGGTGCGTATGCGAGAGAGCACGAGGTCGAACGAAGGACGAGGTGGGAAGGGGGAGCAATGACAAACTCGCACGACTTGAACGAACAAACATAGTCTCGAAACGCGGCCCAAGCCTCAAATTCAACCACATCCTTCCTCGCGCGAATCGAACCGAAAGAACGAACGACGACGAACACAGATCGAACGAACGAACAACGAACACAGAACGAACGACGGAGCGCGCGCAGCCTCGCATTCATCTCCTCCTCCTTAGCACGAAGAAACGACCTCCGCCGCCACGAAAGCACGAAGGTAGAGGGAGAGCGACGCACGAATCGAAGACGACAAGCAAATAGAAAGAAAGAAGGGAAAAAGAAGGATCAACGAACGAACGAACGATGATACGCCTAACGCGATCGTGCGTCCCCATAAGGCGGAACGAATGAAGCAATAAAGGCTCATCCAACATAAAAGGGATGAGGGCAAGAAGGAGTGGGGAGGACGCGACAAGAACTCGTGTATCTCCAGCAGAAGGGCGAGCCACAAGCGAAACAGAAATCCATACGGGATCGAAATGAACGAACATTTCGACGACCCGAGCCTCTAGGCCGACCGACTAATATCGGTCGGACACACGGGGAGCGAACGAAAAGAACGGGAGGAGAACGATCTCGAAACGGGGTATGAACTCGCCGAGTCCCGAATGGAAGGGCGCGATGGAGAAACCGAGGAGGCGAGAACGAATGCTGGGTCGAATGAAGAACGCTTTCTAGACCCGACTTTCCAGAGCCAAGGTGTAACCATGAAATGAAAGGGGCGAAGAAGGAAGGAATGAAGAGAGCGAAACTAACGAAACGAAGTGAGATACTCACCGGTCGAAGCGCATCCCCTCGGTAATCTCAATCTCATCCTCAATCGTCCGTCCCTCCTTCACCGTAATAACACCCTCCTTCCCGACCTTCTCCATCGCCTGCGCAATCAAATTCCCCACATGCGTGTCCCCATTCGCACTAATCGTCGCGACCTGCGCGATCTCCGCCGTCGTCGTGACCGTCCTTGCGTGCGTGCTGAGGAATTCGACTACTCTGTCGACGGCGGCCTGCGAGCCGCGGCGCAGGTCCATGGGGTTGCAGCCGGCGGCGACGTTCTTGACGCCCTCGCTGTAGATGGCGCGGGCGAGGACGGTGGCGGTCGTGGTGCCGTCGCCGGCGACCTCGTTCGTCTTGGAGGCGACGTCCTGGATGAGGCGCGCGCCGAGGTTCTCGAACTTGTCTTTGAGGGTGATGCTCTTGGCGACTGTGACACCATCTACAAAAAACATACCGTCAGTCAGCGGGAGGGAAGGAGAATGGGGAGGACGACTTTGTACGTACCCTTGGTGATCTTGGGACCACCGAACGACTGCTCGATGATGACGTTGCGTCCTACAGGGACCGTCAGCACGCTAGAACAGTGAGAGAGGGGGAGAGAAGCGTACCCTTGGGCCCGAGGGTGACGGAGACGGCGTTGGCGAGGACGTCGACGCCCTTGAGGATGCTCGCCCTTCCGTCGTGCGCGAACTTGATGTCCTTGTGCGCCCCGCGCGTCAGCGCTGGCTGTGGCTGCTTTCGCGCGGCGCGCTCGGCGGCGCGGCGGAGGGAGCGCGAGGATTGGGTAGAGAGTCGGTGCATCGTCGTGGAAGCGGAAGGAAGCGGGGTGATGACGGATGAACGAAGTTGTGAGCTGGCGGCGCCTAATTATAACCGCCCGCCGGCATTTTAAAATTTCGCGTGACTACTATAGCACGTGTGCCGCACGTGCCCTTCGGCTTCTTTCCGGAATTCTCTGGAACGCTGGGCTTGACTTTGACTTCGACCGACCGTTAGAGGACAAATATTCTCTTGCGCTTGGCGTGATCCTACATTCCTGTCGCGTTTTCGTTCGGTGCGTACATCCATCCATCCATCCATCTTCGACTTGGGTTGTTACCTCCACCTCCCCTTTCCCCCATAGTACTTCCCTCCCCTCACAGCACTCGCAACTGGATCTTGGCCTTATTACTACTGATTGATTCATACCTCCGCTACGTTCCGTCTCGCTACATACATACATACTTGCAGCTCGTTACCCTCGTTCCTTTATCAATAACGGATTCCTTGGTCGCTTGGACTTCGGCGACGAGGTGTGGGATGGGAAGCGGATGGGTGCGCATAATTGAATGGGATATACTACCCTGGCGAGTATATTAGGAGTCGATAGCATTCGGGCTGTTTGGACAAGCGTACCCTGGATGCCTGAAGAGATTTTCTTGAAGCATATTGGAAGCGTAAGCTGTATAAAGAGTTTAACGAGTTCATACGGGTGATACTAAACAGTTGAACATGGCAGCGCACGTTCTACCCTTTCGAAGGGAGCTCGCATACCTTCGCTGGTGCCGGCGGACCGTTTTTCCTACACAGGTGGCACGATGTTAAGATGAGTTATTAGTAATGGTGTATTTGAGCCTCACCTTGCTTTCGATCAAAAAGGAAGAGAGGGTCAGTTCGTGATTCGACGGTTGGACGATCGAAGGGAGCGAAGTCTCGCGAATGCACTCGCGGGCTGAGATGCCCACTGCTATTGACAGAATACGGGCGATCTAGCGGCGCGTGCTCGCGCTTATTTAAATTGTCCAGTGGAGACTATCTCCGTGAAACGTGCACGGCGCTCATGCCTGTGGGCCCTGTCGGATGAGAATATTTCCTTCGCGCAAAACGGAACCGGAGTGGGAAAGCGCGATGCAGTTTCGCTCGATGTTGTGACATGTGGGTGTGCTTTGAGTGCTCATCGTCTACATTACGGCTTGGTGTTATGAAAAACGCGTTAAGCGCCGGCCCGGGCGCTTAACGTCTCGACACCCACATATGGAGATTGACAGCACATTTCCCGCTAGAATATGTCTCTGTCCAGATTATGCTCGCGGTTAGTATGACTTGCGTACTCTAAAGAGAAGCCAGAATACTCAGTTTTTAGCTCACGAGGGATTCTGTTCACTTGCTTCAATTTAAGCGGGCGTTCGTTTGAGTATCTGAGTGGTCGCTGTCGCCAAGGGTGCCTAGATGCAGTACGAAAGCGTCCTCAAAGACTCGTTTTCTAAGTGGCTTTGACATGGTTATTTTCGTATTCGGTGGTACGCGCTTGACCGTACATACAGCAGATTCATATAACCAACTGGAACTTGTTTATTTCTCAATGACGACCGCTTCACGACGAACGCAGGGGTGGGTAAGAAGGTGCGGCGGATGAACGGCGCCAGGGTAAGTCCCTGAGGGTACCTTCTAAGATGATCAATTGGTCGAATGTGAATGATGATAGTAGTGGAAGGGAGCCGGATGTGTTGGAGAACATGTGCATAATTGTGAGTGAGAGTGACGCTACACCCCCCGAGCGTGTGGATGAGGCTTCGAGCGGTTGATTGGAAGTCGAGGAGAAGCTTGGGATCGATAGTGAGCGTCAAGCATCGATTGTCCAATGAGTCGCGAGCAATCGGAGATGCTTGATGATCCCCAGGGTTTATTTCATATTTTAACTATCAGTGTACTCTCTCGCTATGTCCATGTTGGCTGCATTGGGAGAGGCTGGCAAATCTACGCTAGACTCCGCGTGTTGAATCTGCGCGCCGGAGACATAGAGCATAAGTCAATGCTAACTGCGAACTAGGAGAATAGATGGTATAGATATTTCTCCTACGGGTTCTACGTTGGGCGGAAGGATGGGATTAGACTGGAGATCTGAAGAGATGCATCAGGCTCATCTCACTGTGCTGACCAGGATCTGATCTGCTGTGAGTTAGTCGTGCACAAAAGCTACGCTTTGTCTCTCGAGTTTACGAGGACGCATGTGAATTCCATTTGGGATCATGATATGGAGTTGACTACTTACATGAAGTAAAAGATTCAGAGCGGAAAGCACGAGGGAACGGGGAGAAAGAAGTCTATTTTGTTTGACAGAATGAGCACATTCTGTCGAAACATAACTACGGTGTCTATTTCAATGGGGGACCAGCTCCATATCCCTCATGCGCACGAGCATCCCGGCCCCCAGCATGTCTTGAGATCTCAACACCCACGTCGTGCGTCGTGCGTCGCGCAAGAACTCGAGATCGAGACGACGGTCGGGAAGAAAGATAAAGACGAGGGAGGGACTAAGCGAGGGGGTACGTACATGGGATTTGGGGAACTCGCTCCCGATGCGCCGAGCCCATCAGCCCGCTCACGATTCGTATCGACGGCCGTTCATTGAACGAGCGTCAATAAAGGCACAAGTCACGTTCGCAGCAAATGGCTGCAACGTAAGAAAGGTATATAACATCTGGGACGTACCTTGGAAGTCTCCATCGCCGCCGCCGCCCACTCTTCTTGCGCACGCCGGGCGAGGGTTCGTGCGAGAGCGAGTGCAGGAGCAGCCCTTCAATGGGCTTCTTTTCTTCCCTTCTTCGACTCTGTGACTTCTTTCTATGTATGTTCGTTCGTTCATTTGACTTCGTTCGTGCTTCTTTTCTTATATGTTCGGTCGTTCGGGAATTCGGGCGCTCGACTTCGTGGGACCACTTCGGATCAGCCGTCCCAAATAAGATAATCGTCTTCCTTCACTCACTCTCTCCTCTCTCTTCCTTCCCTCTCCATCCGATTCCTGCCCTCTCCAGAGTACCCATTGATCCCGCTCAGATACGACCGCCCGGACGCGAGCGATGGAAACCAGCATGTGTTTTGAGTGTAGGCCTCTTGGGACGTCTACTATCGTTACCCTGTTGTTCGGACAATCGCTCAGTCGGACGTCACGCCTGTGTCACAGTCCCGTCCGATCACTTTGAGCTGATGGCCAGCCAAAACGACTGTCCGAACATCCAATGTGTGACAAAGGGTGACAATCTACCCAATATCTCGTCCTTCAAAACAAGCTCCTCGTTCCGGGAAAAAGCGCAAAACCCTCACCGATAGTCACCAGGAACACATTGGCAAAGTCTCGAGACTATCGCCCCTAAATTGCGGGAGAAACACAATCTGTCCGATTCACTGGTTGTCCGAACAACAGGGTAACGATAGTACTGCTCGCTCCATGGTGGTGACGTCGATCACACCGGGGGCGGTAGTTCGTTCGTACGATGTTCTCGTCTCGCACGTTCCTTCGTCCATCCGGATTTCGCTTTTGTCCGTATCCTTCCTCGTTCCTCGTTCCTCTCTCCCTTCTGCTCGTATCTCGGGGTCTCCCGCTAGATGCTACGGGTCTCGCTCTAGCATCAGCATTTGTTCGTCTCGGGTTTTTATATATCTCTACGTCCTCTACGACTCGGAGTAAGGATGGATGATCCCCCTGCGTCTCTTCTACCTTGATCACCCACGGCTATGCGACCTTTCCTTGCGATGCCATGGTGGGGCTCGTGTTGGTGCGGGTCCGGGGTTAGCGGTATGGTGGGGGAAATTATTTGTTCGATCTGTCGTTTGGGGCTTGGGAGGTTCGGTCACTGGGTGTTCGCTTATTTGCCTTTTGGTCGGCGTTCGTTCTTTGGGCAGTCGTTCGGTGGGTTTCTTGTTCAGTTGGTCGGTGGCGGTTCGGTCGCCTTCCTCCTCCTTTCTCCCTGTGCTCCCCCTCCTTCTCTATTGAGCGCGACGTGGGCATCGACTGCACCCCCTCTACACGGGCGTATCCTTACAAGCATAGTTTATTTGCTACTTTTGCTTGCGATACAATTGTCTCGTTGGAGGGCCGCCACTTCATTGCCCTCGTCTGCTGATCGCTATGAAAAGGAGAGGATGCGTCTGACGACCTCGTCGAGGGTGGCCGCTTGATATTACCTTGTCTAGCCGTGCTGTGAGGCTGTTCCGCGTGTATTCATCGTTCGCCGTGAACGCGAATCGGTGATGCTTGCTGTGTTGGCGTCGACAGTACGGCTGACACCGACTTGAAACGCCCTTCCCTGTTCGGTTTGCTCTCCACATTACCATTTATTATCTCGATTCACTATCGTCCTTACCTCTTTCTTTGCTTCTTCGCTCTACCCTCTTTTACCTCCTTTTATTTCTCCATCAATGACTAACACCCGCTCATTACAGAATAACCACACCAACCATACACTATAAGCCATGTGCCCGGCAGTTCATGCCGGGCGCCTACTGGGCGCCACCGGGGATATCCTGGGCGTCCCGGGCAGCTGCTGGATGCAGACGGGCGACTGCCGGGTGTACTGGGTGAAGCCTGGGGGTGATCTGCCGGGTATCTCCCGGGGGTGGATGGCGGATGTGTACTGCCGGGGTGATGATGGGTGCGCCTGGGGAATGCCTGGATGACTGCTGGAAAGTACTGGGATGGGGCCGGGGGGTGGACTTTGGTGATTTCCTGGGGTTGAGATGGATAGACGCTACCAGCACAGGATAAGGATATCTGAGTAGTGAAAATATAAGTCTAATAGCATTAATCTAGATGTACCTGGTGGTCGACTTGAAGGCGGCCGGTGTTTTCCATGGTCGAAGTCAATTCAATCGGAGTCCAAATTGCGGGATATATTATGGCCAAATCACCGTCGATTACTTCCTGCCTCGGTTCTACCACTACCACCTTCTTCATCGACCACCCACTTCACGTTCACCGTCCGGAGTACACGTTAGGCCCAAATTGATAAGTCTTTCTATCTAACAGCCTTTCTATTAACATGTCTTCCCCACATCAGGGGCCTGATGTTCACAACGCAGCTACGCCCCACCCCACCCACCCCGCCGGCCCATTGAACCCTTTGGCCATCATTGAATCACCATTAGTGAACCTCGCCATTCGCTCGCCATAACTATCAAGGCCATCTGCAGCTTTTTGAACAAGGCGAGTTTCCTTTATCGGTGTTCCTCCGAGTCCTTCACTACTTATTGTCATTTGTTGGGTTGTGGTAACCGTTAGGCAATCTGCCTGTAGGCCCTCGAGTCTTTAAACCGGCGACCGCCTTTTGGCGTCTTGATCATTTCCCTCCCCTTTAGTCTTGGCGAGTCGCGACACGGGGGCCCCTTCAACCAGGTCAACTCGAGGACCCTCCAAGCGAACACCGGCGAGTACCGTTCGACGCGTGACGCCTGCCTATCCTTGAATCGTCGGTTCATATTGTTATTTCATGCCCGCTTTGGCCATTACCTATTTATTTTCATCTATGTATTTCTACGGTTACGATACTAGTGAATATTATGCCCATTTTCCCCTCTCATTGCCACTGGTTGCGTGCTGGGTCGCCCGCTGATCCCAGCCATATTTGACTGGAATCTGACGGGGATACCAGAATAAAAGTGGCGGATTGTCCCTGGGTATCCGTCGAAACTCGACTGGAAATATACTGGGAGCCCGTCAGATACCCAGCTCATTTGACTGGGACCTCCCGGGTGCTTGCAAAACATCCCCGGGAAAACGGTCAAAAATCCGGTATTTCATGCTGGGGGAGTACCGGAAGAGCACCGGGCCTATACTGGAGTCCACGCATTGGGCTCCCAGGAGCTCCCAGCATATTTCTCCTGGGGATCCAGTACTTCCCCAGGCGAAATCCAGTAGAAACCCGGTATAAGACTGCCGGAAAATCCGGTAGTTTCTCCTGGGCGCTTCCAGTAGAATCCCGGCATGAAATGCCGGGGACATGGCTCATAGTGATAGTCCCCCCACCCCCACCCCAACCCCTCGGCGCCACCGCATCCTTCTCCTCCTCCCGGCGGCCGCACACCTCCACGCATCCACCATCGTCATTCACATCGCGTCTGCAACACGCACAGAACCAGACGGGGCTGAGCCGGCAGATTGCGGAGTTGGCCGAGGAGAGGGGGAGGCAGGGGCGGTTGTTGGGGAGGTTGGTGGATGTGCTTGGGGAGGGGGTGCTCGGAGAGGAGGGGACGGATGGGGCTTTGAGGGGGAGGGGGAAGCGGAGAGAGGGTGGGGATGAGAGTTAGGTTTTGGTATGTCGATATTGGGGTTATCTATATGTCGTATAGCCGGATATGGTTTTAAGTTACTTGTAATGTTCTTGAATTGGGTATCGTATACGCGGCACTTACTTACGCTGAGCTGGGTCATTGAGTGTTTGCTCCAACTGGTGGACAGCAGGTTGCGCAAGGAGCTATCGAAATACCTTCCGATGTACGGTCTGGATGGAACTCTGGCGCGGCGGTGTGATCAATGCGGAGGATTTAATTCCGAGTCTTTCACCCATTCCTTGATCATGTCTCTAGTTCTTCTCTGAGGTTGGACGCTAAAGCATACGTACACCACCGTACCCCCGTACCCTCGATCCAAGTCGTGCTTCACCCCACCGGACATTGAGATACACACACCTCCGTACGCTCATGCATGGATAACAGTGCCGGTCACAGTGGGCTGAAGAAATGCCGCATGATATACTTCCAGATCCATGCAGCTGTTGGAATTTCAATTCAATTTGAATTTGGAAGCCAGCCCGCCGTCCGGTGTAGACACGGTATTTTTCTGGAGGACGACAGCCTTGTTATTGATATGTAGGTGTTGCCAATGTCAAACCTTTGACCTAGTGTATCGTGTTAGATGAGTCGTTTAAAGATCACTATCAGGTGCAGGCCCGTAGCGCCGTAGCACCAAACGTGTGTCGCAGGTGCAAAGAGCATCTCTCAGTCCATTGGAATTATCTTTCGACCCTTTCGCGATCGGTACCAAGAGGTCCCATTATACCCACGGCCATTACCTGCCGGCGCGATGAAAACACCTGCAATCGTAAGCGCGACCGTCTAGCCCTCCATACACAATAGTTACATTGAGACCGGGGGAAGGTGGTGGACATAGATCGGGTGGCACCAGACTTAAGGTTCGGTGACTTCATCTCTTCGGGGATTTCAGCCCGCTTGTCGCTCGAGAAACCCGATGTATAGTTCTACCAGGCATAAATAGCGGAATATACAGCCCAATTGTACTTCACCACCCCTGAATACAGTCTCCCAGTGAAAGCCCGATATCGCAATGCAGAAAGCCTTCTCCCTCGTCCTCGCCGCAGCGGTGCTCAGTGGTAAGTGGCGCCTTACTGAGTCACAGAAGTTATACTGATTTATCTAGTAGCCATCTCGGCCAACGACACCCCACCCACGACGACCGTGTCTACAACGCCCTCGACGATACAGACCCCGCATGCGTGCATTACTACCACTCGCCCGGCGTATTCTCAGACCACGATTGGGACGATTACGACGAGCGCATTCTTTATCAGCACCGGCGTCGACTGTGGGCCGAACCCAAGCTGCATTACCACCACTCGCCCGGCGTACTCACAGACCACGATTGGGGACCTCACAACGAGCGTGTTCTTTACTAGCACAGGCTTGGTATGTCCCCCGGGCGCAGCCCCGACGCTCCCCCCGCCGGGGGAATGCGTTACCACCACTCGCCCGGCATACTCGCAGACCACGATTGGGAACGTCACGACAAGCGTGTTCTTTACCAGCACCGGCGTCGACTGTGGGCAGGACGGATCCGCGACGCCCTCCATAGGTACAACGAGTCCGACCGCAAGCCCAGCTCTCGCTGATACGCCGGGCCCGGGTAATTTGACTTTGGAGGGAGCGCTTAAGACCGATGGAAATGGCGTCGGGGCGAGGGACACGTCGTGGGTTGGGGCCCTGTTGGTCGGGGTGATGGGTGCCTTCTACCTTGTTTAGAATAGGCCCGACGTTCGATGCGGATGTTGAAGGGCGAAGCCTCGAAGCTTCGTCGTTGTGATGATTCATCCAATTCACTTGTATGCATATTTTCTCTGTGTTCAGATGGACTTTGACCGGCGGTCCCGGCCATACTCGGGCAGTACGATAGCTCGTAACTTAGGGTAGTGTAGCTGGAACGATATGTATCTAAGCGGCGCTTATTTACTATATTTCTACACCGTATTCACCCTCCCACTTGCATTTCGTACATGCTCAGTTCTCCCGACTACTCCGAAACATTTGTCTAGGATGTAGTAAGTTATCGTGATGCTTGATTTGTGTGGGTGTTGTGTTCATGGAACATAAGAACTCCCAGTCTATAATTTCCAGTACAGTCGTGACCTCCCACCTCTACTTCTACGGCGCCACTTCTTATGTGTGGCAAAAATTGTAGAGAAGCTTCACCAACTTGATCGAGAACCCAATAGTAGTTAATAGTAGTGGTGTGTTTACAACGCATCTGAAATTTCAAGTCCGGTGAGCGGTTCATACATTACATTAACTGTCAAATGTTCCACTCCTCACGAGGTAAATACCGACGCAATGGGTACGCTGCGACACGCTTATGCAGTGATGAGCTCCCAGCTATTCCTTATTTCGGTGACATCAGGAAAGTGCTCCAAATGGAAATCTCGAGAATGTTGCAACTTTGCGGCTCGCTGATTGTGTCAGTAGCGGATACTGACACTGGATAGTGAAAACCTCGGATCAATTATGTAATCAGTCACATGTCGGGTCAAGTGACTGCAGGGAATTGCAGGGAATTGCTGGGGCGCCTCGTCGTGTCTCCCAATCCCTCATTTTTAGGCGCTTTCCAACTCTAAATTATGTATAGAAGCTTCGAGTGTATTCTCAGAACATAAATACAGTGTTTTATTGTCATAAAGGGATCACGAAGCATCTGGTGCGCCATACTGAATAGTTTTTGCGCAGGACATGTGCCGGATGCCCATTATTCAACTTTCAGTGGATTTGGGGCCAATGGAGTGCTATAGAATCATTTTACCTTCAATACATGCTTTTAATTGCTCGTAATAAAGGTCAGTGGCTCATTGAACTCTCGTTGAATTCAGTTGAGTAGTTTGGCTCGGATTTGGCCTGATATTGGCCCTGGAAGTCCAGACCACCTGTTCCCATCACCGTCGGGAACACTGCGTGGGTGGTGCGCTATTTCAGGAGAAAATAACTTGGAAATACTGTGGAAATACTCGAAGTATTTCTACATTATTTCTATAAGAAGTAGCCTGTAAATATGGATTTCATATTTCTAACCTATTTCAAGCCAGAAATATCGATGTATATACGCAATCCACTTCCCAATTTGAGCCCAGAAAACCAACAAATCATATTCAGTATTTACTTACTATTCTTGGTGCGAAATATCCTAAGAATAACGTTATGATTTCTCCAGACTACTTCACCCGGAAATATGGTGGAAATATATTGGCTATTTCCATGATATTTCTACCATATTTTCGGTGGAAATATGTGACCATGCACGCAGTGGAACTTCTGCCGAGTGTCCAGCATCAATCCGAGTATCCTTTGCCCAATTTTGGGTTTTCTGAATGGTTTCAGGGCAGCGGGAGGCAGCGGGGCCAGTGTCCCGTTGCCCATTTCGGAAAACCCTCAGATAATTGTTAGCATAGGGCCCCCTGTGATCAAACAAGTGTCTGCACAGTGTTACTATTGTGCTCATGCCGTACTCCCAAGTTCCCGGCTATTGGCTTGCCTGGTAAGTCTCTCCCCTTCTTTCCTCTTTTTCCCTCCCTTTCCTCTTTTGGTAACTGGGTTATTTATTTATTTAGTTCTTTTCCAGCTACATACACCATCAGCGAGCCCAACTTTCTTCGAAAATATCACAGAAAGTTGCAACTTTCTCTCATTTTCCACACCTTTCCGAGAAGTCTCGGAATCAGATAGCCCCCCCCTGGAATATGCGCGAATGTTGAGGCATGTGCTAACATTTTTAAGATGTTGGAACATTGTTGTACGCTACATCGCCGTGCCCATTCCTCGTGCCCATTCATCACGCTTACGGGAAATCCAATTGAAAGGCATTATATGAATAGATTAAACGGTTATTAGAGTACCTCGGTTACAATGTAGATTAGAAAGAACATGAATTGAAGTTAACTACTTGAGAGGTAATACGTAGTCCATGCAAGTGAGAATGCTGGTGCAATGCCGCCGTTCAAGCCGAGACAGTATACCTCAATCCTCCATAGCGTCGAAGTCCATCATCCCAAGTACCCCATTTCCCTCACACCCCTTGGGAGCGCCCGAAACCACTGAAGATCTGGACAGGGAGAAATAAGCAACTTAACGACAAGGGTAGATATATGATTTCTTACAATGCTTCCTTGTAAAGGTAGGCCATCAGCCGATGGTATTTGCTTGGGTACCCATTGGCAAGGCTCTTAAGCGCACTGAGGTGGTGCCCAAATACCGTGTAGTGGTGGTCAGCGTCAAATTTGACGGATTCGCGACGGCCATACTTCCAAAGGGAAAGCTCGGCACGAAGCTGATCAGATAAATAAGTGGGCGGTTACGACAATCGGTAGGATAATGACAGACATACCATTGTGACCGCAAATGCGAGCATGGGGGCTGGTATCTCATTCTCCTTGCTACGAACCGGGTCTTCATCCTCAGGAATGGACGACGTGAATGGCTGTACTTCCCTTTGACCTACGGACCTCGGGTCCTTGAAGAACCACTGGATCATACTTAAAACCGCTCGGTCACGGTACGGCTGATTGGAAAGTACTCGTTTCTAGATCAGATACGCCAGTGAGTACATCGACAATGGCGCAAGTGCAGTGAGCTGAACCATACCGTTTCGGGGTCCACACCATACACGAATGTGTCGTTCAAGAGGAGATCATCAACTGTTTTCTTCACAGCACGTTCACCGCCTTCTCCCAATCCGTATCCAGCCTTCGCCTCGATTTGTGCGACTCCGTAAACGGTCAGTCGGAACTTGGCGAACCGGGCCTTCACCTGAAAGAATTTCGTCGTAAGTGGGAGTGTCATAAATCGGAAACAGTCATATTGGGAGCTCACTAAGTGTGCCAAAGTGTTACCGTACGAGAAACAAGCTCTGAATCGCCAACTTCTCGAGCAGAGTCCCTCAGAATCTCTTGGAAGAAGCGATCCAGGTTATCTGGAGGAGGATAGGCAGTGTCAAAGCAGACCTTGACCTCTCCGAGTTTAAACGCCTTCTTGATCGCTTTCTGAAGTCTTAGTGACTGCATCTTGAGGGTGGGGTGTGACCCGTTGCCACGGACAATCTCGATACTGTCGCCTAACGGATCAAGTTCGTCGTCACTCCCACCGCCGGTGTTCATCTCGTCGCCTGGCTCCGAGGTCAGAGGGGGATTCTCAGCTTCATCATCGTCAAGTTTCTATGGTGGAAGTCAGTGGGTATAGATGCTCAGTGAAGGTGCGACTGCGATCCGAGCCTTACCTGATCGTTGATGTTGACCCCGTGCTCGTTGTCCCATTGTGGTTGCTTTGGGATAAAAACACATGTGAGAACATCGGACAATAGATCGGGAATAGAAACGCCGCACCTCAGCCCTCTGCTTCTCTCTCTGCCTCTTCGACAACGCCGACTTGTGTGTCTCACGATTCTCCCTCTGGATAACCTTTCGTCAAACAGGCCCTCCCAGAATATCGCGTATAGCGGAATATAAGTCCTAGGTCCGGGTCCGAGGTCCGGTCCACAGGTCCACAATTGTCAAAGCAGCCGAAATCGGTTGTGATGACACCCTTTTGTCTTTTTGTAGTGCCCTCGACGACGTCTGTTGCCCCGGCGACGCTGGGGGACCGTTTATTGTAATTATTTGACTTAAAATGCCATGTTATCCTTTCTCGAGACCTACACACCCAACTCACCCAGCGATATGGCATCTATCCCTCTTCAAACCCTCATGCATACCCTTTCCACTCTTTCAGCTCCTTTAGCGGGAGCTACACTCGACGATATCGTCAGTTTCATCGATATCAGCTGCCTTTTACGACCGATCTTGGACACCCCGTCACTTCAATCAATTCATAAGCCCGGCACACTCGAGTCACTGCCCGTATATGCTCATGACTTTATCAAGGCTTGCTTGCAGTGGGATAAATGCCACGATGAGCTGCTCAAAGAACTCTGGGAAGTGTTTCGAGATCACATTTGGGGTGTACCATACACGTACCAGCTGCTGCGTACCATGGCTCCAAAGTATCTCCCTATGTTTCTGAAAAATGGGCCGTCTCGCAAAATTGGTATGCATGGGACTTAACCTTACTATCATCGTTACATGGGTGACTAAAATAACTTGTCCAGGCTACTACCATTTCGTTCCACCCACCCGTACTTGTCTTGACCCGGCATGTGCGCAGCTCGTACGCACAAATCGTGAGATAAAGCGCCAACGAGAGCTTGTCAGAGCAAGTACCTATCCTGTTGTTGTTTATACCCAAGACTTTGGACCTGTTCCGGGATACGCGACGTCCTGTGAATGCCGCAGTATGTCTCCTCCTCCTCTGTATTTTCTACAGTGTAATTAACAATCCTAGACTGCAGGACTCGCTATTACCACAACTATTACGTCCACGCAAGGGTTCAAACATGGTACCACGGGGAATGCCCATCGTTTCTCCATACAACCGAACACTGCTTTGTCGAGACCCGGGTGTGCGAGCTGTTCTCCTCGATGATGGTCACGTCATGGTGAGCTTGCCTACGTCCCATATTTACCCATGCTAACTGTAAGTGAAGGGTCTCTGCATCGAGTTGTGCAAGAATCTATAATGAAGGAGTTGTTGAGAATGAGCACCGTAATGCGCTCCCTCTTGGGCATGCTAAGAGCACTGTGCTCGATGTTGAGACTGTCTTGAACAGCCTTTACTTATTCTGGCTCATGCACGATGCCGTCGAGCGTGGGGTACCGCTCACACTCTCGAGTTCTGCAAAAACACAGGAAGACCGCCTCAAGCCAGCACTTCTCGCGCGGAATGAGCGCATGATTGGCCCTGGTCAACAGGACTGGAACCATGTGTGCGATTCTTGTTGTTATGTCAAGGAAGGTCCGAACGGGCAACGCAGTGAGTACGACACCTGTAATGTATTGTTTCCCTACTAACAGGTATACAAAACAGCATTTTTACGCTCAGTTGTGGTTGACGGTGTCACGGTTGGACGCCCATGTTGCGGTGAACATGACTGTACTGAGGAGCTTGTCTCAGTCAAGCATCGATTCTGTCAAACACATAGGGAGCTTGGTTACGAGAAGAGATGCTCTGAGGTCAAATGTAAAGCAGATCGAGAGCCGGGATATCGTACGTGTGCTCTGCCTGAGCATCGCAGTCTTGACACATGGTCGCAAGAGCGTAGTAAGGCCATGTTTCAGCTGCGTCAGAGAGCTGCCCGAATCGACAAGGATGGGACTGGTGACCCGCTGGCGACTGGGTTTGTGGATGGTGGAGACGGAGACGAGGATGGAGGAGAAGATGATGAATATGAGGTAGATGCAGATGGCATCTGCGATGGCAAACAAGATGCGGGAAACAAAAAGGTTCGAGCACGGTTTGGACGCCGCCGCACGCACAACGAGGAGCTATGTGTTGCGTCATGCGGGGTTATACTTGGGAGAGCAACCTTCTACGGGTCAGAAGCGCCCAACGGTGTACGGGTAAGTGACATTTCTCTGCGTGTGCAACGAGTGCTTACTCACAAGCAATGATATGGTTTAGACATTTTTAATGCGGCTTTTTCCAACGCCTACCTCACTCCCTCAAGTTATCTGGCATGACAATAACTGCAAGTTACGTGCTATGCTAGATAATGATGAGGATGAGTACTTCCGAGACTACTTCAAGGGCTGTGCCCTGCCGGTTGACGTCTTTCACTTCAAGTGTAAGCACAAGGTAACCGACGTCTTCTGTGGCACCCATTGCAACCCATACAACTGGGAGGATCTCCGGACGGAGGACGGAAAATGGCGATTCAACTCATCAGCCGCCGAGCAGGCAAATGTATGGTTTGGACGATATCAAGCTATGGTGAGGGAGATGCAGGCCGTGCGTTATGATTTTTTCTTGGACGAGATGATCAAGCGACGGAACCGGTATATTAAAGGAGAACTCGCACGGAAATTCCAGTCTCCTCATAGCATCCCCCGTGATTTTCTCCTTCAGACTGCGACTGCTTAAATAGAAATGTAATTATGTGTATTTAATGTAGTGCTATGCCTCATAAATCCTGTCATCTAATCCATTATCTCGATAACCTCGTTTGCAAGGGTTGCGATGCTCGGAAGCTGAGTATCTGCCGGCTCCAGTTTTACAGCAACACCATCGATTGTAGAGTCCTCTGTCTCAATCGGGTGCAATGTGTTACCATATGTCCGGCTAGCCTTCAGAGTCTCAATGGCTTCGCTATGCCGGAGTCCCAGATCATCAGCAATAAGTCGGGAAATTGCTTCTGGGAGGAGATACTCCTCGATGATTGCACGCCAAGCAAGCGGCGATAGCATCGTGAGATCAACGGACATCTCTGGATACATCTTTTGCAAGACATCCATTGCCAGAGCAAATCCCCGCTCACCGTAGCTAAATGAGTTGTTATATCAGTTATGTGGGGTAGTGCTCAACAAATATAGGAAGACTTACTATCCTGCACCTTGGTTTATGAAACTGGTGAAGCCCATTCCACGGAGTGAGCGACTGGGCCCGGGAGCGTACGCCGATTTGGACTCCTGAAAGAAGGTACTATTCTGGATCATTTTTGGATCACGCAGTAGCACGTCCAAAATGGGCTTCAGTCGAGTAATGCGTGCAGAAAGCCTGGAGAAGTCAGGAGAGGTAGGCCATCCGTTTGCATCTCCTTGTGGCTTCGATCGTGTTTCGAAGTCATGGCGCTTACAGAACTCGATGTGAATCTTGAATGAACTTGTTCGGCGATGGCGTGGATTGTTGGGCTGTGGATCAAGTGTGCTCACACTCATAAGCTGGTGAAGTTCGCTTTCCAACGACTTGCTGAGCGAGGGAGGAAGTGGATCATCACAAAAGGGACACAAATTTGTACCCAGATCATCCCCAGAATCCGAATCAAGCTCGTCAACCTCTGCCATATCGTCACTAATATTGGTGGGAGAGGGCATTTCGATAGGCTCAGAAGGAACGAAAGATGGTGAGCGAGTTTGACGGTGCTGAGTGCGTTTACGTGCTGGAGGAGATGGCGACCCAAAGTCATGGTCGTCGGACAGTGCTACGGAAATGGAGCGGCTCCGAGATCGTTTTCTACCTCTTGATGGTTTCGCTGCTGCATTTTCGGGCGGTGGCGATAGCTTGATAGCCTTGCCTCGTCGAGCGAGCCTATAATTCGAGAAGAGTCCAGCTGTCGTACGTCCATAATCGGCAAACTGTTTTCGGCGTGCTGCAGGAGACTCATGCCACTCGGCTTTCTGCTTACAGAAAGTACTCTTCGAGTACCCCACCTTCGCAAAAACCTCACAAAAAGCACTGCTCTGCATGGAGCCAGCTGCGCAGAGCACTTCAATTTGTCGTAGTCCGTCCTGTACATCGACGGTATAGAAGTTCCCGGGCCATACGGGCTTTGCTTCGAAACGTGGGGCAGGTTGAAGGCGCGAGTCTGCAATTGATGGTTTGGGCAGAATTACTGCAGCTTGTGTCGGTATCTTGGGTACGGGTTCTTCCTTGTCTTCAATGGGAATCACAGGGTGGCTCGGCGGAGGTGTAGGTGGGGGTGGAGGTGCAGACTGTGTATTCGGCGCCTTCTTCGCCGGAGAAACAAGAGTATGGGCAGCCTTTTTGGGGTTTGCGGGCCGAGCACTCAGCTGTCGGACAAGCTCATCGTCCAATCCAAGGCACTCGTTATCCTTCATAGGCTTCAGGATGTTGGGGCGGAGGCGCACAAGAACCCGGTTCTCCGTGTTGGCGTCGAGAACATTCTTCATCTTAACAGTTCTCCACTTCCCACCAGAGTACACGTCAAAAACTGAACCATCGTTGATATTTGGAAGACTTCGGATGATAGGAACCGTCTCAAACTGGAACGAGGGGTAAGCTCGATATATTCCTCTACTTCGAGCGGCTCCTCCATAGCCTAAGCAAGTGCGAGTTAGTCAATGACTGCAGATCTCTGAGGGTAAGGTACGCACAGTGTGGTAAATAACAAATGTCACTGTCCTCCGACGGATCTCCTCCATCTCCTGCTCGTGGTCCTTCATGTTCTTTACCCGATCAGTCTTTTCGTGCGCTTGAGTATACGCCAAGTTCCAAGACGGAGGAAGGGGCTGGGCGAGCGGCTGTGTGCGAGTTGTGCGAGGCCGTTGTGTTTGAGTAGGCTGTGGGGCTGGCTCGGGTGTAGGTTGGGCAGGTGCTCGCTGCGTAGACGGTGGAGTTTGGGAATCATGATCAAAGATATCGAGGGACTGTGTCGCGAGAGGGAAAGGCTCTGGGCGAGCAGTTGGGACGACCTGGGACATGTTGTGGATCGGACACTTCAGACGTGCCGTGCCATCATGGACAGCCCTCGAGTGGGCATCCCGACAGCAGCTAAGACACTTGTCTTCAATGCATGACTGATTTCCTAACGTTCGGGTACCCTTATTGGTGAAGCAGCTCGTATTTGCGCAGGGATTCCTTCTATTCTGGGTGGAGGGTGGAGGTGAAGTGGGAGGAGGTCGAAGCCGGCCGCGGTTTCCTAGCGTGGGGTCCTTGAGGCGGCGAACGAGCTCTTCAGCGTCCTCTAACCGGTAGGGGTCGGTGAAGATCTTCGTCCAGTTACATTGCTTGTTTGTGCACTAGGTATACCATGTAAGTCAGTATGCGCATCGGCGTGATAGCTGGAAGGACTCACAGTCTGGCAGACGGCGCCGCGTAGCTCTCGTTTACCTGATCCCTGGTAAACACGTAGCTGGCCCATGCGAGACCCACAGCCATCTTTGATACAGTAGTGAATAGAGGTCACAACAGGATCTAACGTGAGATCTGAGTCCATGGCGAGGGCGATGGAGGGAATGGAGGGTATCGAGCGCAACTCACCATGGTTCTTATACTCCCATCGACGCGACGTACAAAGCACTATCACAACGAACGAGCATGCTAGGCCTTTCAGGGTGACGGAGAATGGCAAGGAAGCAAAGCAGAGAAAAAGACATGTATTGGGGCTTTGATACCAGCCAACAACGACTAAGCAAGGGAAAAGCGACGAAAACGACAAAGGAGCGATGAATCGACCGGAACTGGCGACCTTTACCCACGCATGGACCCCGGACCGGACCTCGGACCCGGACCTAGGACTTCACTGTCAAGCGACGCGATGTCCTCGGCCCTCCCAACTTAATCATCATCACTCACATCTCTCAACCCGTCATTCTCATCGTGCTCGCCAAGCTGGTCTTCGAAGTCGGATTGGGTATCTCCTGGTGCGTGTTCTTTCCAACGTACGCCCTTGAGGATACATTAGCACTAACGCCCTTAAATCACTACACCAGCTACATACCTTCCACTGCCCGTCTTCCTCATCGAAGTCTCCTGCATCCGCACCTGCCTCAATCTCGTCGGCGTCGTCGTCGCCAGGGTTCTCGTCGTCTTCTCCGTAGAAGTCCTCTTCGTCCAAGCTGGCAGCACTTTTTCTGCGACTCTGAGGAGGCCTTCGTTCCAGTGTATCCTGGACTCCGACTGCTCCTCTTCGAGCTCGACTTCAGCTGCTTTCTTGGCTTGGTTCTGGGTCCGTTGCTCGAGTCTCCTTTCGTTTGAAGCACTCGACGAATTTGGAGGACGTCGATTGTTTACACTGCGTGGGTGGGAGGCTATTTCAGGAAGAAATAGTGTGGAAACAGTGTGGAAATGCTCGAAGTATTTCTAAATTATTTCTATGAGAAATATTCTAAAAATATAAATTTAGTATTTTCTACCTATTTCAAGCTAGAAATATCAATCTATATATGCAATCTGCTACCCAATTTGAGCACCAAAAAGCAACAAATGATATTCAGTATTTCTTAACTATTTTGAGAGCGAAATATGGTGGAAATACAGTTGCGATTCCTCTAGACTACTTTATTCAGAAATAGCGTGGAAATATATTGACTATTTCCACGCTATTTCCCACCTCTTTCAGTCAGAAATAGCGCGCAGGCCAGGCAGTGTTACGACTGCGGCCTCAGGTTGGGTTTGGGTCCGTTGCTTCGTTGTTCGCGCAGCCCCTCCGCTCGGACGTTGATTGTTCATGACAGCGGTCCTCGAATTTGACCCCGCTAAATTCGGTCTTGTTATGCATAGGTAGCGCAGGTAATGGATACCGGACTCACCTGTCTGTGATCTCGACACCCGCCCATGAGCAGGAGCTGCATTTCCAGGTCTCACCTCCCGGGCGGCTAGAAGGAGAACTTTGAGTACAGGGACTGTTACGGTACCAACAAATGTGCCGTGTACCCTTGCTGCTACCACGTTCTTGCCCCTCCGTCTGCCCATTTGACTCTGCGCGCTGGCGCTTTAAAGCGTTCCCTGCCTTCTGCTTTGGAGGACCTTTGGCTGGCGGTTCTATAAGAAATGGCATAGTGAGTAGAGCTGTCATTGGTCAAGGATGACGCGTCAAGAGAAGGACTGACTGGCAGCAGGTATATTCTCTGGAGCCCTGGTAGACCCAGTTCCGTTGCCCCTGTTAGCACCTGCGTTGGAACCGGTGGCCCTGGTAGCTGGGCGGCTGGCCGAGGACATGAAGCCCAGCCGTCACTCTGAGGGCTGGGTGGACCGTAGAGTTTGTAGGGCAACCGTGTAAGTAAATGTGAAAAACAAGCGTGGAGTATTGATTCAAAGCAAGGAATGTGAGTAAGAAAGGAAGAAAGAAAGTTTGGGGTCTGTTAACGAGTGTTTACGGTTTGTGCTGGCGGGAGTGCGGAGTCGAGAGTCACGGTAGGGATCAGAATTTCCGGGCGGGACTTGGAAGGTAGCCAAACAACTACCGACTGACGACGACAACAGTTTTTGATTGTCTACTCGGTGCAACGCTCCTCTTGGCTTGCGCTATCCACAATCCTCCCCTCTATCCACCAACCCATGTCGACCCTAACCTGCTCTGCCTGCGGGAGTAAGATCTCGCATCGATTTTTTCGGCAGCACCTGACCAAGAGCACAAATGCGGCTTGCAAAGCGCTGCTTGACAAGCTCGATGGGATTCTCGAGGATGGAGACGACAGTCCGACAGTCCCTTGCAAAACGTCTTTACCTAACCCAAATATACCTCAGCTTCGGCGGGCTGAGTCTCCCACACGCTCAGAGTCACCCATCGAAGCAGACCATGCGGGAGATGCCTTTGGGAACTACGCAGACCACGAAGGCGATTTTGCTATGGGATTTGATGATAATATTGTGAGTATCATGGCAAATACAGTCGGAATCGTGCCTGGGCACCGTTGGCTAAACTCATTCTTATAGAATATGAATCCCATACCCAAGGAGGAGCGAGAGCAGGAGGATAACGGACCAGATGGCTATGAGAGTGACGCCAACAATGCAGAATCAGAAGAAGATCTCGAGCCAGAGCGCCCAGGAGCTCCTGAAGATGGTGGGGAGGCTCGATCAACAACTACCGAACCCCCTCCTCAGGGTGGCAGGTCAGCGGCAGCGCCTGTCATCGATCGAGGGTATACCGCACCGCACATCGTTCACTATGGCAATTCAGCTGGCTCCCCCATCTCCGTCGATTCTACTGCAGATGAAGCATATCGCCGTGACTTGTCGTCTCTTGCTACTGGAGTATACTATCCATTTACAAGTCGGCTTGAATGGGAATTTGCTAGATGGGCGAAGCTGCATGTAAACTTGAGTGCATCCGCGGTCACGGATCTGCTCTCAATTGAAGGGGTACGTGTCCTTTAGGGCTCCAGAATGACCGAACTTCATTGACATGGATCTTTGTGACGCAGGTGGTTGATAACCTGGGTCTTACTCAAGAATAGTGTCGAGCTCAACAAGATCGTTGATACCAAGATTCCGGGGCAGCGTCCTCGATTCCAGCAATCATCCTTTGAGCTCGAGGGCGAGGTCTTCGAGATCTACCATCGCGATGTGCTCTCCTGCGTCAAAGCCCTCTTCAGTGACCTGAATTTGCGCCTTATCTCAAGTGCGCCCCGGAGCAGCACTACACGGACGATTCTTGCGAGACTCGGCTCTATCACGATATGCATACCGGGGATTGGTGGTGGTCGACCCAGGTTCGTCCCATATACATCATCTGATCTACGTTTGATGCCCTGCTGACACGATTTGCTACAGGAAGAACTGGATAAGTCGAAGCGGGGTGGCACTATCATTCCAATCATTCTTTCGTCCGACAAAACCCAGCTCACCCTCTTCCGTAACAAGTCGGCGTACCCGCTATACCTCACCATAGGAAACATTCCAAAAGAGATAAGGCGTCGACCTTCTTACCGCGCTTATGTTCTCCTCGCCTATCTCCCAACATCGCGCCTACTGCACATTAGAAACAAGGCCGCTCGTCGTCGATGCCTTTTGAATGTATACCACTCCTGCCTGACAAAGATCCTTTCACCCCTGGTTCAATCGGGTCGCGAGGGTATGGACGTCGCCGACGCTGACGGGGCTGTGTATCGTGGCCACCTGATATACGCTGCTTTCGTCGGCGATTACCCCGAACAAGTCCAAACGACCTGCACAATCACGGGCGAGTGTGTTCAATGCCCAGCTTCCCACAACTGCCTTCAGGACTTCGACATTGACGACGCAAACACATCTTGGAGGCCGTTAAACAGGCTCTTAGATGCCCTCGACAACCTCGACGACGATCCTCAGGGCTACCGCGATCTCGCTAGCGAGTTGCGGGTTAAACCCGTTGTTGCACCCTTCTGGAAAGACCTTCCCCTCGCACACGTTTATCGGTCTATCACGCCTGACGTGCTTCACCAGCTATACCAAGGTGTCATCAAACATCTCATATCATGGCTCACCGAGGCATGCGGAGCTGCTGAAATTGATGCTCGATGCCGTCGTCTTCCTCCCAACCACAATACCCATCTCTTCATGAAAGGAATAACGACCCTGTCCCGCGTCTCCGGAAAGGAACACTCCTTCATGTGTCAGATCATCCTAGGCTTAATTCTTGACATTCGCTTAGAAGGTGGGGTCTCAAACCTCCCGTTCAACTCCCGTTGCAGCGATCTGTTCGCGCCATCCTCGACTTCCTATACCTCGCGCAGTACCCCGTTCATACATCGACAACTCTCAACATGATGGAGGCTGCTCTGTCACAATTCCACCTAAACAAGCACGTCTTCGTAACTCTAGGTATCAGGGAGAACTTCAACATTCCCAAACTCCACTTTGCTTCACATTACGTGCGATCAAGCAGGCTATTGGGCACCACCGATAACTTCAACACAGAGTATACGGAGCGACTGCATATCGATCTTGCCAAGGACGCCTATCAAGCCACCAACCACAAAGATGAATTCACCCAGATGTCGCGGTGGCTAGAACGGAAGGAAAAGATGTTTAGGCACGAACAGTTCATCCATTCCCGCCTTCAATCGAACTTCGACCCGACAGCACGGCCAGCACCCAGCTCAGTGAAGGAGATGTGGATTGCACCCGGTCTCGACCACCGTCGCTTTCTGAAGATGACGAAGAACCCGACTTGTCGATCCGTTTCTCTGGACCGAATCCAGAACATTGACTCCGGCTATGGGGCCCCGCATTTCCTCCCCGCCCTCTCTCGTTTCATTTTGTTAGCCAACGACCCATCGCTGACTCGCCAGATCCTCGATCGTGCGGTAGAAAATACCTTCCTTCCCTGCCGATATCTACCACTCTGGCACTCGATCAAGTACCACCGCCTTGACCCCCTCACTCAATCCCACGTTACTGCCGACATCATCCATGCTCACCCATCCACGCGCGATGGCCAAGGCAGGCGAGTACCTGCGAGATTCGACACTTGGTTTTTTCCGTAACCGAATGACCTTGTTTTAAATAATTTCTATCGACAGATCCCTGGCTTTAAATAGTCTTGACACCCTTTAAATAGCGCATATTCGGGGGTGAGCGCTACCACCGGCAGATGTCCCACTTGAAGTTCGCGCGATCGCTCTTTAAAGACTGGGGTATTTAAATACGACCGCCTTGCGAATACCCTGTCAAAATTACGGTCTCGACATCCCAAAATCAATGTTTAAAGATGTAGATACATATTTAAATACTAGTACTGCTAGATGATTATGAGTGAGACGATGCGGGTGGGTGAGGAGTACGGGCGGCTAATATATCACTCTTTAACTTCCGGCGGCCCTTAACAAGCTCAGTCACCAAGTCAGTAAATTTCTCTATATGAGGTAAACTGGTTGCCTTGAAGTTCGTGCGTGAGATGCGCCGCAGTTGATTGTACTGAGCAGCGAGCTTGAATGCGAATGCCGATTTTCCCGGTTCGTTCTCCGTTTTCTTGCCCAGGTCTGACCATACTAATGACATCTTTGAGAAGTACTTAGCAGTTCGCAGGAGCTCAGCAAGCTTCTGCTCCCACTCTTCTTGCCACCGATACATCTCTGCCTCAGCGCGAAACCATTGAACTCGATCGCCTACGCCAGATTTCGGACGTCATTGTTAGCTCAGTATGGATAACTGCTAAGGCCATTGCTTACCTTCACTCAACCATTCCTCAACCTCTTTATCTGACATTCCACGAGGTGTTGTGACCTTCCATATCCAGCCCTCTGTGGTGTTGACTGAGACTGGGTCATCTGTCTCCACCAGCGGTATGGGTACAGATACATGCGATGGATTAGGCGCCGTGGATTTATTGGCGCTGCCGCCATCAAGGCGTCGTTTCTTCCCTTTGAGACCGAGACTTTTTGAGGGACTCTTACGCTTTTCTGTATTAGCAGTAAGTACACATAATCACACTTCGATTCTGAGAGAAACACGTACGCGGACTTCGTTGAGATGTCTGTGTTGCGACAGGAACCCTATCCTCATCCTCGCTGCTATCCCCATGAGTCCCACTTTTTGTGATGACCGACTTTGCCACACGCTTCCCAGAAGTCCACAACATTGAGTCAGCTGTGTACGTATCACCAATAGCTCGTTTAACAGTGGTGGACTTCCGGAAAAGCGACTCGAGCGTGAGGGGAAGGAATGTAGGGTCGTCTTCCGGCATGCCGAGTCGCACAAGCGCAGACCGGATCTTTTTGTACAGGTCCATGTTGCTATTGCGACGACGGCGTGCTTCATCGACTTTTGACTGTTCTCGGGTATGCCGCTCCTGCCCATAGCACTGGGACTTTTTGTTGGCAGTCAATGAATCGTAGAATTGAACATCACGACGCAGCTGTGATAGCACATCATATGCAGCACCCTCCAACATCTTTCTCTCCCCGTCTGCGAGCGATAGAAGTGAGAATTTAACTCGATCTGAGTGAGTAAAGTCAGATGGGAGGAATAAGGTCATGGTTTCAACGTTGAGGTTGGATGGTTTGGAAAGTTCGACTGCAATGTGGTCAAGTAGCTGCGGGGTAAACATTACCCGGCTCGGGACCACTGGATCGATGCCCACCTTCTTGAAATAGAGGACGAGGCCAAGCGCCTCGATCTTATTGAGCAAGAAAAGGGTGATCGGTCGAAACGAGTCTCTGGTGGTGCCCTGCGCAATGTTGCGATCGCAAACTTGTGGAACGGACTTACGGATGATGAAAAGGACATGTGGAACTTGCAGGAAGAGTCATTTGCATCGGATGTCGAAGAGTGCGTCGTTCTAGCTCCCCTGTCAAACTCAATATACTAATACATATGTGAGATAGGAATCAGGAGTACTTTCCGTTCATAATGACCGAGGCGTTCAGAGAAATGTGTGGGCGTAAAAACTTGGGCTCGGTACTAATCAAATTTGGCTTTGCCTTGCGCCGAAGCGACGGATCTCTTACCTCTGGCATGTAAGTTCACTTTCCTATGATACTATGCACCTTATCCCTGACATTATGCCGGCGGAAGAACTCACACAGGATACGACGCTTTGACGGACGAGGCTTTGTCCTTTGTTCCAGATGATAATGAACAACGGGCGGATGAGTGGCGAGTTCTTGCCGATCGTCTCTTACCACGTACGTTGTATTTTGCTTTGGTCAATCATTATGGTTAATCCCTCGCTTTAGGGCGCCCGGAACCAAGTGCGAAGCTACCCACTGACGCGACCGGTGCTCCGGTTTTTCCCTCTGTGGATTTGCTGGCAGTTAGTGCAGCACAGCTACAGGAGTATTTTACTCAATACTTTAACGAGCTATGGGGTAAGTCAGTCCATATCCCTCGGTAGAGAACTTCGTACTCATAAGTTCGAAGATCTAACCTGGCCGTCAGAGCCAGGAATGGTCTCCATCCCACTTCATGATATCATCGCCCAACCCGACATCTATATTGATCTTGAGAAGTACCCATTACTGAGTACAATCAGGCCCACCGGGGTACGCGAGACAATGGACCTTGCGGAGATGATCATGAAACTGCAAGGCTTGGACACCCCATTTCGCTTCCGCACGCGGGATGACATTGCAAGGCGCCGTGTGAGTCACAAGGTCGACGCTGAAGAAGAACAGACTGCCGGCGATGAATATCAGGATGACGAGCTCGAGACTTCGTTGAAACTGGCGACCTCTGAGGACGAGAAAGTGCTCCTTGCTGCGTGCGAGGCACTAAAACAGGGCACCGCACTTCAAGGAGATATATCTCCGACTTCTCCGCAGCTCCAGCGAACGCCAATCCCTGAGGCATCGCAACCTCCGAGCCCTCAGTCGGCCCATCATACGTCCCCAGCTCATGCTTCACGACGCACCTCGCCTGAGACCAACCCAAATCCGATTAACAAGCGCAAACGAAAGGCGTCGGACGCAGCGCCAAGTAACGAGGGTCCCCGCCGAAAACTCCGTTCTCGGATTGAGACGGAAAAAGGGCCGGAAATTCCAGCGTCTGATTCAAAGTTGGAGTCGGAGAGTGCAAAGCACACAGTGACAACTGAGTTGACTCAGACGGGCGGCAAGCGGCGGGAAAAGAAAGGGCCCAAGCAAAATGCAACTGGCGGGAAGCCGAAGAATCCGAAGAAGAAATTCAAGGGGTGGGCGTATGAGCTCGAAGATGGAACTATTGTGGACTATAAGCCTGATAGCAGCGATGGTGAGGGAGAGGGCCGCAGTAAGTAGGTATTCCATTCCAAACTCTTTAAATATGTATACCATACCATCTACTTCATAATGAACTCGACGATTTAAATATGTGATCCCTTTAAATAATGAATGGACTCTTTAAAGATCCCAGAGGGCGGAGCTGTTGTGCGATTATTGGAATGTGTCTTTAAATATTGGACTGGTATTTAAAGCGGGGGTGCCAGCAGCGTAATTATCAGGGAGTCTTTAAATACTGTGGTCTTTAAATTCGGTCGGTCAGAGGTGCCAGCATTGCCGACCAGAGCTGTAGCATAATCCCCAGGCGAATCTTTAAATATTGCGCTCTTTAAAGCGGATATCTGTCGATAGACATTATTTAAACCAGGCTTATTTGGTTTTTTGATGTAGTACCTCCACAGCGCTAAGAACGTAAGCTATTTGAGCATGAATGAGTCCAGACTGCACGAGTCTGGTTGAAGTACCTACGGTGTGGCTCTCGGTACCTTTCCGAGTCCGCTTCGATTAAGCGCCTGGGAGCATTGGTCGGCGTCCTTCCCTCCGTCTCACGCAATAGCTCGTGGCACGTCGGATGGCGCAGTTGCGTAGCTCAGGGTCAAAAAAGATCATTTCATTTGTGGGTCGTCCACCCTCATTTATCCCTTTTTCGGTGTCCTCCGACAGGTGGAGCTCCATACTTAGCGAGAACGTATTCCGTTGTTCTGCCGCTGCGAACGTTCTTTCGACAGTCCAGTAATACTTGATCACGCTGCCGAACCTGCGTCCCGGTATCAGTCAAGACTACGGCCAGGATCCCCCGATGCTCCTATTCTCGCACCTTGGGCCAGTCTAACCCAATTCTGAGAGCAGGAACAACGAAAGCGCTGTCAAGATACCAAGGGATTACCATCTTCGAGAATTATACATCCTCAAAGATACAAACGCCAGATGGGAGAAGAACGAGCGAGCTCGAGGCCAAACAATCAAGAACGACCCGGCAGTGGAAGAGGAAGAAAAGCGCTGAAGACACGTCGCTCCGTAAAAGTCATTGCCAAGCACGACCCAACATGGCCCAAATAAACCCCAATCCGCCGGCGCCAATGCGGATTCTCTTGAAAGCTTGATGGGCTTCTTCGTGTTGGCGCCTTGCTCGTCGGCGTCTTCCTTCCTAGAAACTAACACGCGGCATCTAGTAGTAGCATAACCGTACATTCGGATTTGGTTCGGATGATGCGGGATACAATGTCGGTCAATAGGTTGTATGATGGTGGACTGACGATATGAGAGGAAGGAATAACGATAAGCATACCTTGACGGAATTCGAATGTCGCTCGATCTCTCAAATACTTCTTTTCTTATGAGCCTGGGTATATATCTGAAGGCTGATCACGTACATACTATCCAAAAACTTATCTACCGAGCTATGACCTATAAATTGGTATCAATCCAATCCGGATACATATTACTTGCGATCACCAGCTCCACGCGTTGTTCTCCAGAGCACTCTCCGCACCATCCCTCTCCTGATTCGCCGACATCATCAAGAGAGCCGGTCCTGCGACCATCTTATCATCCCTGACAGACGAACCATCCCCCTTGATGACGTACAGCCACACAGCACCCTTTCCACCGATGCTCTGGGGTACCGTCACGGAGAAGCTCCCGTCAGCATTCCCAATTAGAGGATAGCTCTCCGTGTTCATTCCGGTCATGAAGCCAGCGAAAAGTGTGTCTTCCGCGGTGTAGAGGGTGTTGGGGAAGGAGATGGAGATGCTTTCTCCGGGGCGGACGGTGTCGGGAACGGTGAGAATGGGCCAGTCATTCAGACCTTTGGGGAATATGTCATCTGGGACGGTGCCGGGCGGGCAACTGGTGACGTATCCGCCGGCGATTGTCCAGGTATCGTTCAACTTGAGAGGAGACTAGGCGCATAATGGGCGCCCCATGTCAGCACAATTGAAAGTCTTCAAATGAATGGCCCTCACCTCAAAGCTCATATCCGCCAAGTCTTGGTACTTGACCGCAGTGCTGATCCAGGTGGCATATCGTGCTTCTAGACCTAGCATCTCGCCAAACGCGGTGGTGTATTTCTGAGCGACAGATAGTCAGGTTTGGCACATCGCAGCCCGAACTACGAATAAATACTCACATCTGAATGGCTATGCTCGAGCGCTCCGGCAAAGGTTGAAACCGCAAGCGCTTGCATCGCTTCACTCAGGTTGATGAAATCCTCGGTCGTTTTGACTGGGCTAGGTAGGATAGAGTGAGTATCGCAGATCACCAGGTTACCGAGTGGACACTCACAAAGCATAGTCGCAATGCCCTGCGGCATCGGGGTCTCCGAGGTTGCTGATCTCATTAATCAGGTAGTCGGAATGGTCTTGATAGGTCTTCCGAATTTGCTCGTATCCCCGGCGTACGTAGTCTGGGTGCCCTGCAGCACGGAAGTCGTCTGCAGAGAGTAGGGAAAGGGAGGAATCGTAGAATGCGAAAACGAGCTGCTCGAGTGACAAGGCGTAGACGAGGAAGCGCGAGTCTGTCAGGAGTGAACCGTTAATATCACTGTGAAGGAGTGGGTGGATGTGCACGTACTGTAATCGTCGCTTGCCGCATCACGCCGAGCGCTCGAAGCTGTTGGAACGGCGAGCGTAAATGGGAGCAAGGCAGCAAGAAGGGTGAGACAATGAGAGAGCTTCATGGCTAATAGGGATATGTGGCGATATTCAGAATGCGACAGATGGCAGATAGTGCGATGTGAGTTCTTTCGCGGGCCCCTTCTTATAGCACCCCATCTTGACTGGAGTACTCCTGTCGCCTTTCATTCTTCTTGAACTACAGCTAGGCGTCGTCGTACAGCTAGGGGTCACCGTACAGCTAGGTTAATCGTACAGCTAGGGGTGTCGTACAGCTAGGGGCCGCCGTACAGCCGGGTGTCGTCGCGTACGCGACAGTACAGCAGACCGCTAGCCCAGTACTTACTAGAAGTCGAGATCACTTAGGTACGATCGCCAGGCTGGGATAGCGATCTGGCTCCACTACTATCAAAGGGGCAGTATCCAGAGGAATGATGTGAGGCGTAGAAGATATTAAGAGGCACATTTAAGGATGATTTTACCTTCAGTTTCTATCCGCCTCAGTGCTGTTCTGTGGCATGATGAGTTTCCACCACTTCTTGGTCCACTCCGAAGCGATGGTAACGAGTTTAACCATTTACGTCCCTGAGAGGCGTTTCCATGCGGTTTAAAGACCATATGACTACCCTAAGGCTACTGCAGTATGTCGCCACAATGGGTGTGTTGACCAGCAGTCGAGGGGCGCAACTTTCGTGATGCGACGCGACGGGCGCTTATCCGTGATATATGTAACACAGCCACCTGATGCAAAAATGGGTGCTCAGTACTCAATCCTTACCGTTCCCTGCCTAGATAGGTAGATTCTAAGGGCTCCAGGACACTCATATTCAGATCAATTACAGGAGTTCCCGCCCGTTGTACCACTGCCCATCCGTTTCCCCCACCTCCCGACAGTCCCGCCCGCACCCTATGAGCCGCGCAAATCCAGGCGCGCGTTTCACTTCATCGGTGCTGACGCCTGCTACCGTAGGGTAGTGGTCTTAGGGCATATAAACTCTCCACGACTGATGTCCTCTGCGCCGAGTCGTGATGGCGCGAACGCTTTTTGGCACTACTGCCCGTACCTGACCCCTCCAGAGTTTTGAGTCGCCCATTAAGAAGCGTCACACCTGTTAGACCTTAGTTGTGCACACGTCTCGCAATTCGCCGCTCGTCGATCTCTCAGTCCTCTGCTAATCATCATCTCACATTCCTTTACTTGCCAAGCACCCTCATTACTCGTTGCTTCGCCATCTACATAGTTACTATACCCGACTCCCACAGGATCAATTCATGCCGAATTCCACATTCCTTTGTAATCCACGAAATCTGGTAGCACTGGTGTTATGTGACCGTGACGGACCTTTTCTCCTGAAGCGAGTCGTGCCGATCTTACCTGGACTGCGCAGCTGACAACGCACGCGTTGGATATCACCGATATGAGATAGATTAGCAGTCCAAGAACATAAAGGCCAGCCATACTAGCCTATGTACCGCCAACCATACAGCGACACACTCAATCCTCAACCAGTTACATCGTCAACCATGCGCTTACCCCTGCTCGCAGCCCTCCCAGTCGCCCTCAGCCTCCTCAGCTTTACAACAGCGTTCTCCACAGACCATGAGCATGTACGCATAATAATCCCCAATGACAGTCATCTAAGCGATTAGTACTGACCAACCTGGCCCATTCGCAACTCACAGAGTCTCGACGCGCGGGAGGACATCGACGCCCTCGCCACCCGCGAACTCCTGACCAAACTCTCCACGCGCGATCTCCTAGACGAGCTCACGGAGCGTCTCGAAAGGCGTGGACCCCGTGGTGTTGTTAAGTCTTACCAGTGCACTCATTGCAAGCAGTGGATTCTAAGGAAAGTAAGTCCCAAAATCCAGTTCATGGACCTCCGCCGTACACCATAATACTCGCACCCTCTTGCACATTGACTGATTTCTCACATAGGATAAGAGGAGGAGCTGCCCCCGTTCGCCGACGGAGGGAACTCACGAGTTCAAATGACCAGAATTTCAAGGGGGGAAGAAGGGCAAAGGCGGCGAGGCAGTACCAGAATGGAGGCCTGGTTAGAGGGCGCTGGGAGGTGCTGCTGCACTGGTGCGCTGCGCATGTGGATTTTCCACGTAATAGTATTACCAATCGGATTGTTGAAATGGACTTGCCTAGGATCGGCAGTGTGAAATCCTCAAGGGAGCACAGCGCAATGGTTTGTAATGGCAATTGTAGCCAAAAATACAGCGAGCCTGGGTAACACTATCTTCCTTGACGACTGCCGTTGAATTCATTAGACGAGCACTACTTTCCTGGCACCAACACAGCTCATTGGGAGTCGGTGACTCGGCGAGGCAGTGCTGTTAGCTGCCCGAACATGGCGGGAAGGATCCTACCTTTCCCTCGACCACCGAGCCCGAGAGCGATGGTAGAGGAACATCCCCCATACTCACCTGAGTCCTCCACACTCACCTTACTACCCCCGAAGGATGGCGAAGTCGACTTGGAGGATATCTCGGCTTCTTCCTTCCGGCCTGGGACGGCGCTAAAGGTGTTCCAACTCCCAATCATAAAGGTGAAGTAAGTCCGTACGCTAATATGTAAGCTGACTATTTGTGGGAGATTTTCTGGCTCTGGAGTCTGCCGGTTGAAGCCGGCCTTATGCAGACAGTTTGATAAGGATCCGCAGGCATGCCGTGATCTCGTCGATGATAACCGCGAAGTTGCGTGACTTGAGGCGGACGCGGTGTGCTGCGCGAGATGGTCAGTATAAATTGAGGAAGGAGGAAGGGAGTGAACAAGAAGCAAGTGAAAGCCGACGACGTACTTTCCGTGGATAGAAACACGCCCAGCCTCCTTATCAGGGTTCACAACTGCAAAAAAAGCGCAGTCAGTGAGCTCAAGTTCCCAACATCGTGTCAGGCTCGCCTCGACCGTCCATCACGAACGAATTATCGCACTCTGTGCGGTCTGCTTCGTGACACAACGATTCCATCACGGCGCGCCATGATGTGTGTGCTACTAGTACTAGTATAGAAAATTTCAAAATATCTTCCCTTCACAACCTCCCTTGATCACTGCGCATTCGGAACTGTCAATGTGTGATAGACAAGCAAAAATATCCAGGAAAATGGTAAGGTGTGACAATATTTACCATTGATGTGAGGTACATATGCTCAAGGCGTTTCAAGCTAGCAAATGGCAAGGGCATTATTTCTGGCTGAAGCAAAAGGGGTAACATGCGTGGAACATGCTATTATTCGAGTAAATTGATTGTTTGCTAATTGCTTGTCCTCGTCGGCCACTGGCAAGCGAGGCGAATTCGTCTCACATTGCACGGTAAATATATTCCCACCCTCACCAGCATCCAGATAGGGAATTCTTCTCTTACGCTTCTCTCTGAAGGTTGGCTTTGAAAGGGATTGGTACAAGGAACTCAGTGATTGAACCAATGTGCGACTCTTATTGACCTTGATTCATCTTTGATGAAGTATCGTGAAGCCCTGGTGAAGCCGCGACTTCAATTCACTTCACTTCACCTTGGTTGCGCATGGGACATTATCGCACGTTACGGCTGCCAAACAAGCGATCCGCTCCGTGACACAACGACTCAATCATGGCGTGCCAAGATGTATGTACATACTACGGAACAGATCTTCCCATTACAACCTCCCTTATGCAACCTGGGTGCTAATACGGCAGCCTACGCCCATTCCAGTTTCCCGGAGAGCCTCGATGTCTCTATGTATGTCGCAGCTGACAACGCCCATGTGTTGGATTTCACCGATCTGAGATAGACGAGCAGTCCAAGACCATAAAAGCCAGCCATACTAGCCTATGTAACACCAACCAGACACCGACATACTCAATCCTCAGACAGCTACATAGTCAACCATGCGCTTATCCCTGCTCGCAGCTCTCCCAGTCGCGCTCAGCCTCCTAAGCTTCACAGCAGGGTTCTCCACAGACTACGAGCATGTGCGCACAATAATTGCCATTCGAATCACATCCAAGCGACAAGTACTGACTGACGATACTGACCTATGCGCTACCCCCAGGGTCTTGATGCGCGGGATTACATCGACGCCCTCGTCACGCGCGAACTCCTGACCGACCTCTCCACGCGCGAACTCCTGGATGAGCTCACGGAGCGTCTCGAAAGGCGTTCTAAGGCCTTGGGCCGGTGCAGCAAGTGCAAGAACCTAATTTATCCAGAAGTAAGTTCTGAAAATCCAGTTCATAGGCGATCCGCCGTACACCATACTACCAGAATTCCCGTGGACATTGACTGACTTCCCACATAGATGCTGTCCGAAAGTTGTCCCCATCCGCGGGGCAAGGGGCCGGAGCTCCACGACCACATTGGCCCGGTGGTTCCGTATCCTGAGGGATCTAAGAAGGCGGGAGGAAGGAGATAGGTAGTGAGGCAGCACAAGGCTGGAGACTTGTTTCTGGGAGTAAGATGTGGAGGATGTTGAAGAATAATAAAGATAATCCAATTTGGCCCGCGTTGATTATGTAGAAAACACGATCTTTGCCTGCTCACATATACTGAAACTTTTATATCATGAATCACAAAGCCAGAGCGTAATCAATGGGGTGAACGTCATTTGCTCTCAATCCACGCGCGCTGAATCGAATCGCTCTGAGATGATCCACCAGACCAAGTCCAGTGTGCAACGTCCTTCACATTGGGTGGGTGCAAAAACAGATAACAGCGCCCAAGAGGATTAGTTCATGCTGAATTCCACATTCCTTTGTAACCTACAAAATCTGGTAGCAGGATTTGCCGTTTGTCGGCCTTACTGGTGTTATGTGACCGTGATGGACCTTTTCGCCTGAAGCGAGTCGTGCCGATATTACCTGGACTGCGCAGCTGACAACGCTAACGTTGGATATCACCGACCTGAGATAGATGGGCAGTACAAGACTGTAAAAGCAAGCCATAATAGCCTATGTAACGCCAAAACACACCAACCTACTCATTCTCAAATAATTACATCGTCAACCATGCGCTTAACCTGGCTCGCAGCTCTCCCAGTCGCCCTGAGCCTTCTCAGCTTCACAGCAGCGTTCTCCACAGACCATGAGCATGTACGCATAATGATCCCCCATGAAAGTCATCTAAGCGTTCAGCACTGACCAACCTGACCCATTCGCAACCCACAGAGTCTCAACGGGCGGGAGTACATCGACGCCCTCGCCACCCGCGATCTCCTGACCGACCTCTCCACGCGCGATCTCCTAGACGAG
This sequence comes from Ephemerocybe angulata, assembly GCA_013368325.1. Lineage (NCBI taxonomy): Eukaryota > Fungi > Basidiomycota > Agaricomycetes > Agaricales > Psathyrellaceae > Ephemerocybe > Ephemerocybe angulata. The sequence goes on from JAACJK010000227.1 coordinate 117,398, forward strand.
CTCACGGAGAGGGCTGTCAGAACCTGGAAGTTCTCTGGCCGGTGCACCCAGTGCGGGAAGTGGATTCTTGTGGAAGTAAGTTCTAAAATCCAGTTCATAGACGATCTCCGCCGTACACTATACTACTCGCACTCTCTTGCACATTGACTGACTTCTGACATAGAATAAGAAAAAGAGCTGTCCCCAATCGCAAACGGCGGGAGCTCACCATTTCACGAGGGGAAGAAGGGCATAGGTGATAGGTGATGGGGCAGCACAAGGCTGGAGGCTTGGTTAGAGGGCGCTGGGAGGTGCTGCACTGGTACGCTGGGCATGTGTAGATTAAACGATCTTCCGCGTAAAACCATTATCAATCGTGTTGTTTCAATGGACTTATCTGATCGTCGGTAGTGGTGAAATCCCCAAGAGGGGCCTGGCACTGGTTTGTAATGGCAATCGCAGCCTAAAATACAGCGAGCCTGGGTAACACTAATCTACCTCAAAGACTGCCGCTGAAACCACTAGACAAGCACTACTTTTCTCTCACTAACACAGCACCGATACGCGAGCATGGTCGTATGGATCCGCAGGCAGGCCGTGCTCTCCTCAATGATCACCGCGAAGTCGCGCGCCTTGAGGCCCGAGGACGCAGTGTCCGTGCTGCGCGAGATGGTCAGGATGCGTAGATTAAGGAAGGAGGAAGCGAGGGAATGAGAAGCGAGTGACTGAATCGAGGGGTCAAAGGGAAAGCGTAAGAAAGGGCCAACGACGTACTTTCATTTTCCCTGCATAGGTTGTGATGATAGGATCACAAACCCACGCAACCGGATTCCCGCTCTTCTGCACAGCACCAATACATATGCCCCGCAAGGCGATTATCAATCTTCCTCCCCGACGCCGACCGGCAGGCAGCGGCGGACGAGATGGGCTGCGCAGGGGGCGGGGCGCTAGCTCCGCCGGCGGTGGAGGTGGGGTCGCCAGAAACGCTGTCTATCTGGGAGTTAAACATAAACTATCAGCGTGAGTTCGTAAAGCTCTCACTGCTAAACCCAAGCGATCTCTAGAGGCCTGTACTGCAGCATCGAGTCTGGCGCCTGTAATACGTATGCAGCGGTCTGAGTGGCGAGGAAAGGATCACGGGGAACTTGAACGAATGGTCGTCACGACGGTGTCCGCCTATATTAGCGCCCGAGCTGAGTGGCGGCCCATGATCGTGAATAACGATAACGTCGACCGGGTGAAGAGAAGACAGACCGTCGAAAGTCAAGGGGAGGATAGCGCAACTACGTACCTGCAATACAAGGTGGAATGTACGGGGCCGCGAGAGCGAATGAATGAAGACCCCGTAGCCCTGTAATATGCGATAATGGATTCACGAGCAGCTATGCATCTGAATTATGCTGTGAACTGCAAAACACAGAGGGGATTCCACGAAGGATGTAAGTACACTGGAAAGAACGAGATCTATAGGAGACTTGAAGCTCCAACCCACCAGTGGAATACGAGTCGTATCGATAGAGTAAACGACAGGTGTAGAATTCGCATAGAATACAAACCCACCAATCAAGGTCCAGATGTAGAATGCAAATCGCATCGAGTAAGACTCGGTACCCCCGACCGCGAATAAGAATAAACCCACCGTAATGCGGAATGTCCCAACAAGTTATGAGCCCCGGTGTTTTGAGCCCGACCACGCTCCACCGAACGTGCTCGAGGTGCAAACATCGTCGCTCACAACTTGCCGGAAGACTCCAAATTACGTAGGTTGAGTGATAGGGGTGACATACCGGCGCGCATTTCGTCTCCCTCTTCATGACCTTGAGCTGTGGTTGTGCTTGGGTACGAAGAGGAAGTGCAGCGCGAGGTGCGTTTGCCGGGACTGGGGTTGGTATCCAGCATTGCGACAGGTATCGCGACCTAGGTTGCTGTTGAAGGTTCCGTGAGCATAGCCTATCGGGCACCACCTGAGGTAAAACCATCATCCTCATTCAATGAAATAGAATAAACGTACCGACACCGTGATATGGACCTTTGTCGACCTCCCGTGAATCCAGCGATAGTTGCGTCGCTGAATATGCCTATCGTTCGATACACGACGTCCAAGAAGCCCGCACGCTCCCACCCGGGCCCTGAGCATATCTAGGCTAAGCTGCACCCACCCTCTCATCACAACAAACAATGAGAGGACCCAGGACGACAGACGGCAGGACATCGAACAGGGTGTCAAAATGGCCCACTGAGTGACCATCGCCGAGAGCCTCACCTCCTCCGAAAGACACACACACAAAATGGAAGAACAATGAGCGACCTAGAAGCCAAACAAGCGAAGACGACTCAACAGTGGAGGGGGAAGAAAAGTGATGCAGCCACGTCGCTGCCAGTCCTTAAGTTCCCGCCCGGCCAAAGCCGTTGCCAAACCCGACCCAACATTCGACCAACAAACCCCAATCGACCGGCGCCAATTCGAATTCGCTTCAATCGTGTAAATGGTGTTCGACGGGTCGAGAATATGTACCGACCTGTTCCCCCGTCCTCCAGACAATCCAAAAACACAGTGCAGATCGCCGAACATCGTTCAATCGATGACGTCAAAGATACCGCGCAAGGTATGCCCCCATCTCCTGAGCCTTCAAGCGCATCTTGAGCTACGTACCCAGCAGACTACATACGAGGATCCTGTGTCGAGATGCCGCGAAAGCTGGCAGTGGTTGGTCATGACACGCCGGATCTACGGCAACCGAGGCTCAACTTCAAGCGTATTCCGATCGGATTTGGTTCGAACCATACAAGTCGTTTTCTTCGGTAAAAGCGATGGGGACACAAGTGGTCAAGACGCCGGTCGAGGCTCGATAGGCTGTACAGGCGGCTGGAGTCGACGAGAAGAGGTGAAGAGGTGAAGAAGATAAGAAGATAAGAGGAGAAGAGGGGAAGTAATAACGATAATAATGCGAGGGTCCGTCAAGGATTGTGGAAGGATGAGGGGAAGAGAAGGGGAGAGAGGTGGGTTGCCTTTGGGGGCGGGGTGTGCGCAAAAGGTAAGTCGAACGAAGGATCGAGGCCGACGGCGGAAAAGAGAGTCCATGAGAGTAAGACGAGCAAACTAGAGAAGCGGGGAAAAGGGAAGCCCAGAAGCGGGGAGTATGTAGGAAGTACGATCATGACACGCCAAAGATGCGAATTTAATATTCAATTAATGGGGCGTCGCGCTCCGTCTCATGCACACCTTCTCCTATTATCCAGGGTATATATATCAAATCCGACCACCTAACACTACCCAGAAAAACATCTAACCAGCTAAGATCTACATACACATTGGTATCAATTCGTAACCGCAAACGCGCAACCACCCGCTCCCGGGTTGTCGAGCCCCGCGCTAAGGAAACCAGTAACAGTGGTAGTGCCGCATTCGCACTGGGCGTAGACCACAATGCCGGTGACACCGGTCGGGGTAACTTGCCTCGAGGAAAGCGGTGACTAGGCCCAATGCACCCCGGTCAGTACAATTTCAGTGAAAAACTCTGCAAGGGCGTAACGCACCGAGTCGAAACTGGTATTATCCGCCAAGCCTTGGTGCTTGACCGCAGTGCTGATCCAGGTAGCGTATCGTGTTTCATCGCCGAGCATCTTGCCAAAAACCGTCGTGTATGTCTGAGCGACAGATCGTCAGTAGTCGAGTTCGATTTATCGCAGCCGGGGTGATGAAGGAAGGTCTAAATGAATGCTCACATTTGACTGGCTACGATCAAGCGCTCCGGTGTAGGTTGAGACTGCATGTGCCTGAATCGCCTCACTCATGTTGATGAAATCCTCAGTCGTTTTGACGGGGCTATAAATCAGAATAGAATAGAGTGAGCATCTCGGATCGGCAAGGTCACCGGGGGGAATGTAAACTCACAAAGTATAGTCGCAATTGCCCACAGCGGCATCAGCGTGTCCGAGGTTGGTCATCTCTCCAACGAGGTAGTCCGAATGCGCTTTCGCGCTTTCAAGAACCTGCTCGTACCCCTGCCGCACGCTGTCTGCGTACCCCGCAGCACGGAAGTCGTCCGCGCTGAGAAGGGCCAAGGAGGAGTCGTAGAACGACACGGCGAGCTGTTCGAGGGATAAGGCGTCGCCGAGGACGCGGGAGTCTAGAGTTAGGAGGAGGGAACACGTCAGTCAATATCATTGTGGGTGAGTGGGTGGATGTGTACGTACTGGAGTCGTTGTCAATGGTTGCCCCGTCTTGGCGCCGAGCGCCCGAAGCTGTGGGAGCGGCGAGGGTAATTGGGAGCAGGGCAGCGAGGAGGGTGAGGCAGCGAGAGAGCTTCATAGCTAATAGAGATATGTAGTAATCTTCAGAATATGAAAAGGTGGAAGATGATGCGATATTGAGTTCGCATCCTCTTTCGTGGCCCTCTTCTTATAGCAACCCGGAGCACCCCTGTCGCCATTCATTGTTTCCTGAACTGGCGCTAGGGGGCTTCGTACCCCTGTCGCTATTCGTTTATTCTAAAACTACACACACACACACACACAGCCAGGGCTCGTCGCGTTCGCGACAGTATCGCAGCCCACTAGCCCAGTACTTACTAGAAGCCGAAAACGCTGAGGAGACCCATGCACGATCGCCAGGCTGACTCGTCAACGATCGCGACTGACGCTTGGGACGGATGCAGGAACTGTACCAGCGCCTATTGATAGGGAGGATGCGCCGAGGGTGGCATGAAGAGATGCAGCCACCACCAAAGCCGTTAAGCACGACTCAACATCGCCCAAACAAACCCCAATCGGACGGCGTCAATTCGCCGTTCGGACTCTCTCCTCGATGTCTTCCTCCGAGTTGGTGCCTTCCTCGTTGGAGCCTTCCTTCCCGGAAACCAACACGCGGCATCCAGTAGTACCTAGTATAGCCAAAATACATTCGGATTTGGTTCGGACGATACTTGATACAACGTCGGTCGATAGGCTGCACAGGATACCCTCTCCACAACACGCGCGCCAAAGTTCAGCTATAGGAAGATGCCAGAATCAAACCAACCAAGCCCGTACACGCCTGTTCACACAACATAGCTCCATCACCATCGATAATACACCACACACGAAAGAAAAGGGTGTTGAGAATGGGAAAGGCAGCCGAATGAACAAAATACAGAACGAAGCACAGCACGAAGTACCGACAACCGACCGACGACCGACGACGCGCGAGTACGAACGACGGACCGACCGTCAACCGATTCGACCACCAGACGACTGGATGATTGAACAAAGATTCTCCCAACCTCTGCTGTCCAGTGACAGACACCCCGAGAGCGACGACCTTGCAATACAAGGAAGGATCTACAATCGAGAGTGATGAGAAGGGCGAGAGAATGGGGGGACGCGTCCGTCTGTCCAAGTCGCAAGGGCTGTTTTCAAGAGGGAACGATGCTGGAGAATGCTATGTCCGAACTCGACTTGGAAGCGGCCCATAATATATGGCAGAAGACCGAGGCCCGAGAAAACGACGAGACGCGAACAATACGCACACGAAAAGCGGGAACGAGGAACAAAACCGGCCAAGGAACCTGGAACGTAGGCCGAACCCACCCAGTCGCTTGCAACAGACACGGTTACTCTGGTCTCTCCCAAATAAACAACCGCCCAGGCGCTTGCGAGAAATAAACAACACGAATGGGCTGCAAATAGACAAATAGACGCTGACGCCCCATAACAGGTTTAGATTCATAACGCCCAGGCGAGGGCGGTCGTAGATGGAGGAAGCGATGGGTAGTCACCTGGCAGGGAGAAAGGGAGAGAATGAAAAGGGAGGAGACGGTAAGAAGGAAAAGTAAGATGAGTTTGATTATCAAAGATCGTGGCGGGTGCCGAATCGTACGTATCCCACGAACTCAACGGCCCATCCGTCCGTCCACATATCGGCAGAAGAGGACTCGAACATAGAAAGAAGTCACAAGAAGAAGAAGTAATGAAGTCGAAGACCGATCAAAAACGGCTATTTCGAACCCGTAAAACACGCACCTTACCCTCCGTTATCCGTCTACTTACCCAAAACTCGGGAGCACACTCGAGGCCGGACCGAACTCGAGTATGGGGAGGGCGACGAACCGCTCCGGGAACGGGCGTGCCGTACTCGTAGTCGACTGTCTTTATCGCTGAAAGAAGGTGTTTAGTATGGGCTAGACTGTAGAGGTAGAGGAGGGTAGGGAAAAGGGGAGAGGGAGAGGAGAAGAGGAGAACGGGGATTAGGTTGATACGGAAGTGGCATCGCAACGAGCTGTGTAGGCGAATGTAGAGTTGTTGGTGGTCTGAGTCCGATGCGGTAGGTTAAAGGTTGACAAGAGCTAGGGTGGTGAATAGCGACGGTTGTGCAGGGAAGTTGAGCTAGAGGTCGGTACGGACCAAGTACGGGCGGGGTCGGAGGGCGGAAGGTGTGTCGGGAGGTCGAGAGGTCGAGACACGCTAGATAGGCGAGGGGACGGGTGATTTGGTGGGACGTCGATTCAGAGCGATCTACAGCGGCGTATACGATTGCGGGAGTTCCAAGTCGACGTTCGTCGATCGTGGTTGGGTACGAGGTCGGTGTTGGGTGAGATGTCGAGTGCGGGTGCGATGGGGGTGAAGGCAGGGTGGATGGGGGAAGTGAGCTGAAGGCATGAAAGGAGGAATGAATAATGATAATGCAAGGGTCCGTCAAGGAATAGTGGAAGGAAGGAAAGAAGAGAGGGAGAGAGGGAGAGAGGCTTCGGTTGCGCAGGTGGGCGCGGGAGGTAGAGGTAAGGCGAAGTTGAACGAAAGATGGACGGCGACGGCGGAAAAGAGAGTCCATGGGAGTAAGTCGGGCAGTCTGGAGAAACGAAGGAAGAAAGAAGCGCAGAGGCGGGGAGGAAGGGGAAAGTACGAACGAAGTAAATTTAAAGGTGAAGTGGGAACCCAATCACGACCGCATGCCTAAGATGCGAACTTGATATATCTCTCCGCGCCTGCAGTCCGGCCCATACCAGACATCCCCTCCTCAAACCAACCAATCCCAGCAACAAGCGCAACAAGCCCCGCAACCGCACTTCCCCCGAGCCGCATCTTACCCGCCCCATTCAAAATGTTATTCGTCTCCCCCCGACGCGCCCCCGGCGTTCGCGCCCACGGTCTGCACGACAACGCCGACCGTGCTCGTGCTCGAACCGGCCCCATCCAGAGCTCCAGAACCTGTGGTTGCGGGCGCTGCTGGGAGACGGTTGTCGAGGAGCTCATAGTCGAACTTGAGGTGGTAGAAGTCGAAGTCGAAGTGGACGAGGGAGAGGTGGAGACAGGGGTTGTGGTTGAGGAGGTGGAGGTGGATGACGACGTGGATGAAGAGGAGGAAGTAGCAGGGGAGGATGTGCTTGAAGCGGTGGTGGAAGTGGAGGTCAAGGACGAAAAGTGCTTATGTATAGGGATTTAAGATATAGCAGGCAGCTACCTTATTATAACAATAAAATCAATTAATGGAGCGTCACGCTCCCACTCATGTACATCTTCTCCTATGATCCAGGGTATATATATCAAATCCGACCACCTACAAACTACCCGGAAAACATCTAACCAGCTGAGATCTACATACACATTGCTATCAATCCAAACCGCATACACATTACGCGCAACCACACGCTCCCGGGTTGTTAAAGCCCGAGTTAAATTGACCGGTAATAACAGTGCCGCAGTCTAAGTTGGTGAAGGCAAAACGGCCGGTGACGGTGTCCGGAAATCCTTGCCTCGAGGAAAGAGGTGACTAGGCCCAATACACTCCGGTCAGTACCATTAATTGCAGAGAAACTCTGCAACGGCACGCACCTCGAAACTGGTATCCGCCGAGTCTTGGTTCTTGACCGCAGTGCTGATCCAGGTAGCGTATCGTGTTTCATCGTCTAGCATATTGCCAAAAGCCGTCGTGTATGTCTGAGCGACAGCTCGTCAGTCAGTCGAGTTGGATCGGCCGGGGTGATGAAGGACTCACATCTGACTCCTGGCTACGATCAAGCGCTCCGGCGTAGGTTTTGACTGCAAACGCCTGAAGTTCCTCACTCATGTTGATGAAGTCCTCAGTCGTTTTGACGGGGCTATGAGAATCAGAATAGAGTAGAGTGAGCATCTCGGATCGGCAAGGGGTCGCCGGGTGGAGACTCACAAAGTATAGTCGCAATTGCCCACAGTGGCATCCGCGTGTCCGAGGTCGGTCATCTCTCCAACGAGGTAGTCCGAATGCGCTTTCGCGCTTTTAAGAACCTCCTCGTACCCCTGTCGCACGCTGTCTGCGTACCCCGCAGCACGGAAGTCGTCGGCGGAGAGAAGGGCCAAGGAGGAGTCATAGAACGACACGGAGAGCTGTTCGAGAGATAAGGCATCGCCGAGTACGCGGGAGTCTGTTGGGAGTGAAAACGTCAATATCACTGTGGATGAGTGGGTGGATGTGGACGTACTGTAGTCGTTGTCTGCCGCAACCTGACGCGGAGCGCTCGAAGGTGCTGGGGCGGCGAGGGTAATCGGGAGCACGGCAGCGAGAAGGGTGAGGCAGCGAGAGAGCTTCATGATGGGTAATAGAGTGGTGATGGTGGTATATGTGGCGATGTGCGACAGATGGCAGATGATGCGGTATGAGTTCGTATCCTCATTCGCGGTCCTCTTCTTATAGCACCCCATCTTGACAGGAGTACTCCTGTCGCCTTTCATCATTCTTGAACTACAGCCAGGGCTCGTCGCGTACGCGACAGTATGGCAGCCCACTAGCCCAGTACTTACTAGAAGCCGAAAACGCTGAGGAGACCCATGCACGATCGCCAGGCTGACTCGTCAACGATCGCGACTGACGCTTGGGACGGATGCAGGAACTGTACCAGCGCCTATTGATAGGGAGGATGCGCCGAGGGCGGCATGAAGAGATGCAGCCACCACCAACTTAGCCGTTGCAAGCACACCCCGACGTCCTCCAAACAAACCCGAATTGACCGGCGCCAATTCGGATGCTCTCCGTGTCTTCCTCGTCGGCGTCTGCCTCCCCGGAAACCAACACGCGGCATCTAGGCCGAAGTACATACGGATTTGGTTCGGACGATACGAGCTACAACGTCGGTCGATAGGCTGTACAGTGATCTGAAGGCGATGAGGAGAGGAAGTAATAACGATAAGAATGCAAGGGTCCGTCAAGGATAGAGGAAGGAAGGAAGAAAGAGAGGAAGAGCGATCACGGCCGGGTGGAAGGGCGCTGGAGATGGGAAAGGTCGATGTAAGGCGAACGCAAGATGGAGAGCGACGCAGAAAAGAGTAGGACGGGCAATCCAGAGTAGCGAGGGAAGAAAGAAGCCAAGGGGCGGGGAAAAGTCCGAATAACCGAAATTTAAAGGCAAGGTGGGAACCCAATCAGAACTTCGCCAAACATGCGAACTTGATATCCATCTCCACGCATGCAGTACGGCCCATACCCCGCATCGGCGCATCCGCATGCCCTTCTCAAACCAACACAATCCCAGCAACAAGCGCAACAAGCCCCGCGACTGAACTTCCCCCAAGCCGCATCTTCCCCGCCCCATTCAGAATATTATTCGTCTCCCCCGACGCGCCATCACCGCTCGCGCCCACGGTCTGCACAACCACGACCGTGCTCGTGCTCGAACCGGCCCCAGCCAGAGCCCCAGTATTCGTGGTTGCGCTTGCGGTTGTCACGGTGGGCTGGGATACGGACGTGGAGGTGCTCGTAGTCGAACTTGAGGTGGTGGAAGTCGAAGTCGAAGTTGGGGTGGACGAGGTGGAGGCGCTGGTTGTGGTTGAGGAGGTGGAGGTGGGCGCGGATGTGGAGGAGGAGGAGGAAGCAGAGGTCGTAGTGCTTGAAGCGGTGGTGGAAGTGGAGGACGAGGACGAAACGGTGCTAGTCGACACTATATATGCATCGATCGTATTCATTAGCCGACATCGTGTAAGAGGTGCAGATGAAACGCACCCGCGGCACACATTTGACTCAGGTGCCCGACCGTTGAGCTCTGGTCTGCGTTGTCGCACGAGGCGGCGATGCACGCGTAGACAGCGTTGACGAACACGCTGTTTCCACAGAGACATTTCACGTCGTTCCTAGTGGGCAGAGCCATGTAAGTCCGGCCACATATGGCCGTGTTGGAGAAGGATGAGCTGTAGGACGTACGAGGCACATGAAGGGTTGAACCCCGCCGCTGCAGTCGCGCATTTGCTGCCGCACTCTGGGATACCGCCCCCGCTGAACTGCGCGTTCACGGTGGCAACAAGGCCCGCGATAGATACAAGACCAGAAATACTACGTTTCAATAACATCGTGGATAATCTGCTTCTCGCCCAGCGTCAAGTTGAGCGGTTTTTCAGTGGGTTAGTCGTTCGTCCGTTCGGGTTCGCCGATGAAAGTAAGAACCTGAGTCGCCTGAGATCAAAGGATTGACAGTGAAAAGAGAGTGTCGAGAAAGAATGTGAGGAGCTCAGGCTAAGTATGGGTTCATGGGCTGGCGAAGGGCGAGAAGGTGGAAGGGAAGATGGAAAGGTTACCATCGCTCGGAACTATTTGTTCATCCTGAGAAAATGATTGTGATCCGACGGTATATTTAGATCCGGCCAGTTGACCCCGCCTGGTCAGGGACGCGTCCATGTACTGGTTTCATCTACTTACCTGCAGCTTCCATCCCAGACTGCGAGGTTGACACTGTATTATCCTCACGCATGTCCCTTCAGCTACTTAAGGTACAGTCTGGTACAGATCCTTGCTAGACGGGCACCTACAGGAATGTCCGGACTATCGGCGAAACATCTGAACGGAATCGTGAAAGCTGCGACTGACGAAAGATCAAATGAATAAGCCCAGGTAAGTTGTATGTGTCTGTATATCATCTAGTAAGCGACTAGCGCCTATTTAAAGGTGATAGAATAACTTGAAGGCCTTGGCGCGTTCTATCTATTCACCTTCTTTGGCTATATACCTGTGTTACAAGCTCTATTATATGTCGACATCCCGCTCTATTCCCATTCTCAATACTCAGATCGTGGCATATCCACCATACCTAGCCAAGATATCCCATGTCTCTATCACAGAAGAGTTGCGATCACCGACAGCAGCAGCTCAGCCACACCAGCCCTCACCCTCAGCGATGCATTCGTGCTCTCGGCGCTGACATCCGTCGGACCCGGGTACCCACTAGTAATCGTCGTGTGTGAAGTAATTGTAACCGCCGTAGGTCCCCCCTCGCTGACATCGCTCGTAGTCGCTGATTCGTACATTGTCGTCGTATTTGTAGACGTGGAATTCGACGCCTGAGGCGAGCTTGAAGTCGCAGGAGTGACGAAAGCAACGCTATTGGCGCTCGTCGCCGTCCCAGTTACCAATGTAATTTAAGGGTGATAAATGGCGCAGTGCTTGTGCAAGTATGACATCCAGGTTATACGTCGTGCTACGTCGTGCTGCTTGAATATCACAACAGTAATTGTCCATAAGTACATAGAGAGCTGCAATGCATGCCTACTCAATATATACTTCCATTAAATAGGCATAGAGGTAGAGGGAGCACGCTACAGCGCAGAAGTTGCCGCTGGTGGAGTAAACGTGAGACGAATCTCGAAAGTCAGACGCGGAACTTGCAAACCTTACAACTTTCGACTTTAACTGGTACCATCATTTCCTCCCCGCACCTCTATCTTCACTGGAATTGTACCTCTTTCGCTCCTCTGACACCAATATGGGTTTGATATGGGTCGCCCAAAGCTCTATAAACTGACGAAGAGCAAAAGGCAGCTGCACGTATCCGCAGCCAGAAACACTACCATCGGTATGTACTATAAACGCTTACATTACATAGCCTAATTTCCAACATTTCATCGATGACGTTTAGGTTTCGAGACGACATCTGCAAGGCTAAGAGGGAGAGTTATAAGGCCAAGAATCCTAAGAAGGCTCCACACCGGAGGAAGGCTACAGTTCTCAAGACTGAAGAACAGCGGAAGTACGACAATCGCGAAAAGAGTAGACGGAGCTACCAACGGTGGGTACTTTGGGACGTCGGGACTCGGTTTGTTACACAGTCACCTAATGGCACATTACATATATCTAGCAAGAAGTCTCAAAATAAGAGTGAGACTAAAAGTGTTGTGCAAGCGAAGGCTGATGCAGAGCCAAAGTACGTTGGGCCAGCTCTTTCTTGGAATGCCTGTTATTCATCATACCGTTTGCATTCAGGGCTACAACAGAGCATGCCAAGCGCTATGCAGCTATATGGGAGGAGCATACCTGTCGTGAACACCGGTCAGCCTACCTATTTTCTCTTCTTTTCCTTTCATTTCTTCCTTTACTATTCATTCGTGCGCATTCCTGCACACTCTTGCACACCTTTGCACACCCTTGCACACCTTCGCACTGCCTTCGCTCTTCTGAGCCTTCCCCTCACTTCATGCACAGCACGTTCACACCTTGTTCACACCTTTGTTCTCAGGCGCACTGCTCGTGCGCTGCCTTTTAGTCATATCGACTCATACGGACTCTATTGTTCTTTGGATCATTCTATTGTTCTATTTTTGTTCGAGATCATCTGGACACATATATACTCGTAGCTACTCGTTCATTATTCCCCACTTGATCTCTTTGACTATACAGGTACATAGTCGCTTCGCTCCTATTCCCTGTATTCTATTTACCTTTGACTATACAGCTCTTGTATCTGCATCGCTGCTCGTCGCTCGTCCGACCTCTGCTCCTCTGCTCTCTGCTCTCTGCTCGTCGCCCGTCCGACATCAGCCGGCGTCTTCGCCACAATACCACCTTTCTACGTACAACGTACAAGGAGATGCTTCGAGGTACGGGCCTCCGACTGTACCTTGAGCTACTCGCAGCAGAGTATGTGCGAGATGGTTGCCTTGAGGCACTTCAATCGCCATTGCCGCATCTGACTCGACTTCGCAATGCCGTCTGGGACCATGAGCAAGATATTGCGAGTGAGGTTGGAGCTGGAGCCCATCTTCGTGACCTGGAGAACCTCTCTGAGTCCATCAGACTCACCTTCGATATGATTGAGGACTTATGGCTGATGGGTAAGAACAGGAGATGGGATGCCTTTATTGACTACTATAGTAATGGTTCGCTACTTTACCAGAGGTCAGACCTGAATGCTTCTGCGTAGAGGTTTGTACTCAGTGCGTTAATTGCCTTCAGTGGGATTTGAAATGAACGAATGGTGGTGGATAGATTCCCGCCATATGCGCAGGGTATCCAGGCCATATGCACCGGTACCCCGCCATATGCACTGGGTGTTTCATGATATCTTTTCTGGGGCTCCCATCAGTCTCCGTGTGGTTGGTCGTTTATTTTTCCTGCTCATACCTTCTCACATCATCCACCGCCCTCTCTTCCCCAATTCACTATGTCCCGGCACTCCTCCCAAATGACAGCCAAGGCTGCAGCACCCCAGCACCCTTCTAGAATCCAGAGGTCCACAGCATGGTTGATTCACCCACCTTTAGTAGTGTCGGCGTAGTTGGAGATCGCTGGCCCCCCATCGTGGCATCGAAGATCAACTTGTCCCTGCAGCGGGAGGTGACTCGCTGACCTCTAGCGATGCTGCTACCGTGGTCTCCCTCCCCACCGTCGTCACCCCGACTCTAACTGCAGAACCCGCCCCAGTTGTCAAAGCCGTTCCACAGGTTGATTCCGACGCCATCCCTCTCCCCCTCATTGGCGAAGCTGCTGCGACCGCTGACATCGTCGATGTTGCTCCTGCAGTCAATGTTGCGTTCGAAGCCGTTCCACGGGTAGATTCTGACGCCATCCCTATCCCCCTCATTGGCGAAGCTGCTGCGACCGCTGACATCGTCGATGTTGCTCCTGCGGTCAATGTTGCGTTCACCCTCGATTCTGCGATGGCTGTTCTCCCTCCTCCAGTGGTTACTGTTGCTCCAGCTGTCCCCCTGGTGGTTGATGTCGCCCCACCGGCTGTAGCCCCTCCCGTCACATCCCCTCCTGCTGTCAAGATCGTCTTCGGAAGTGGGACGACGCTCATGTTCAACAAGGTCGAGGACTACATAGCTTGCTTCAAAAAGTAAGCCTAACACCTCCTATTCTTTGCTTTCACTAACAGCACATTTTTCAGTGTTGCGCACGCTGCTCCCAAGGTCAAGACAAAGCATGTGGGAACGAAGACTAAATCCCTGTACGTCGTCTGTTACTTCTCTCAGTATAAATCTGGGAACTAACTTAGATTTCTAGGCCTCCACCACCTGCTACGAGTGCCAAGACTCCTGTTGCAACTTCGAGCTTGAGTGCCAAGGCTCCTGTCGCAACTTCGAGTTCGAGTGCCAAGGCTCCTGTCGTAGCTTCGAGCTCAGGGGCTAACTCTCAGCCCGGGTACGTCGCCATCTCCATACCATGGAACGTTCCAGACACTAACATCTCTGCAGACCATCATCCCTTGGGAAGCATCGCGAGAACCCGGACTCAGGTAGCAATAGATCCAGTCAGCCCCTCTCCAGGAAAAGGCAAGCACGAGATGGCGATGACGATGTCATATATGTTCGTGGTGCTACTCCTTTGCGCGAAGTGTAGAATATTTCTATATATTTCTACGTATCTATACACACCATGTTCTCAACATGTGCTGCCTTGGATTGAACAAGTTATTCGTTACCCGGGTCTTGACTGGCTGAGGTGGGTCGGCTCTCTTCTGGAACGAATGCAGAACTTTTCTCCCCATCATGCTTGGCCCCTGTCGCTTCAGGTTGCCATCTCTATCAGTGATGATGGAGTGATTGTGTCTAATTTCTATCCTAAATCATGTGGATCTCCAGGTACATTCTTTACGCCAACGCGTGTGGCTCAATTTCGTCCATATGGTAAGGTGGAGCTGGTAGGGCAATAAAGGCTTATATTTCATAGACTCCCTCTCTCGATCCTCTACCAAACCTCCTCCTCATGCACGGCATTAAACGGAAGCGCACACGGGGATTTGCCTCGTACGTTGACCTTGATGACCAGGATGACACTGAGGGCCTCAATCTAGAGGAACCACCCCAAGTCACTAGTGATGTCCTGGTCGACGTGTTGAAGTACAATGCACATGTCTCCATGGCTCGCCCATTGTTCTCTTCATCTTCACATAGGCGCTGCCTCTTTCAAACTTTTCTATTGTTCTAATGACTCTTTGTTCTATATATATCCACGATCACATTGTTCATTCATTCCATCATTTCACATATATCACACAGCATTGTTCTCACTTCTATTGTTCCATATTCGTACGTACTTTATTGTTCTCCCGATATGGACCGTCTATTGTTCCACACAGTATATAGTCTACACTGCAAGTGGGTAGTTCCCTTATCGAACTATCTCCCACTTGCAGGTGCGTCATGCTGTATTTCTCTTTATCTAACTTACAGCAGTTCCGATTGATGTTGAGAATCTGTAGAAATTTCGCGCGCGCGTCGAATATAATAAATAATATTCATTCCCCAATTTGGATGCATTTTTGCAGGACGCGCTTTTGCTCCTTCTTCCTCCAACGTCCACCACTTTTTGCTCGAAGCCTTGGCCACTCAAATCTCATGTACCGGAAGATCAGTGCAGACCTCAAGGCATGTGCCCTGTCGCTTTGGGAAAGAGGCTTCGATGTCATGGACATCGTGGACATGCTGGGCGTCTCTCGCGCTAGTATCTATCGATGGCAGGCCATTTTCGACGAACTCGGGACTGTCGTATGACCAACACTACGAGGGCGGGATCGAATTATCTCAAGGGCAGTCCTCACTGAAGTCTACGTACTTTTCGAGACCGACCACGACCTGTACCTCGATGAGCTTGTCTTTTGGCTTGCTGTGAACCACGACGTCACCATTTCAAAGTCTGCGCTCCACGACACCCTTCAACGAGCAGGCCTCACTCGAAAACTTCTCCAGAAAGTCGCTAGTGAACGTGATGAAGAGCTACGGCAGCAGTGGAGGGATGCGCAAGCTCATCCAGATCTCAGCGGCGAAGGGTGGGAGTTCGTCTGCGTCGACGAAACCAGCAAGGACGAACGAACGTTTGCCCGTCGCTATGGGCGGTCTCTATCTGGGAAACGGGCTCCTCTTACCGACGTCTTCGTTCGCGGCGACCGCTACTCACTGCTGTGTGCAATCACAACTGAAGGCTACATCTCAGTGAAAGCCGTTGAAGGATCATTTGACTCGTTGCAGTTTTACGAGTTTATCCAAGAGGAAGTAGTGCGTACTATCCTTATCTACCTTGTGCGTTTCATTGATTTCTCCATTGCAGCTACCCCAAATGAAACCCTTTCCTGATGCTCGGTCAATCCTTGTGCTCAACAACTGCCAGATCCACCATACCCAGCCACTCGTTGATCTTGTTCATGCAGCCGGGTGTCTGATCCTATACCTCCCTGCCTATTCCCCTGATCTAAACCCCATCAAAGAATCCTTCAGTACCATCAAGGCCTACATACGTCGCCATGGCGCCACAATCCGCAGAGAACTAGACTCTTACTTATCATTGGTTGAGGTTTGTGGGTGCGTAACAGCTGAAATGGCTGAAGGGTGGTTTCGACATGCTGGCTACATACGGAACTGATGTCCTATGCTCAAGTGCTTTGCTTATTGCGTCTACAGTCTCAAAAGTGCCTGTTCTATTGTACACATGCTTGTAATGCTTCGTTGCTCTGCTATAATCCTGTCCTATTGTACATGTTCGTAAAACTTCTTGCCTTGACTTCCATTCCAATTCCAATTTCCTGTTCGCTCTTCGTTCATCTTGTGTTCGTTGTTCGCTCGACGGTCGTCAAGTGGCTCCAAAGTGGGTTTCGAGGTCAAGCCCGGCACGGCTATCAGAAAGGAATCGGCGGTGGGCTACCATAAACTGGCCCCATGCAAGGGTGGTAAAGCCGGCACCTTGAGGGCCGTAATCCTCCTTTTCTAACGAAGCGACTCCTGTGTCACCGGGAACGTACTCCAAGGCGTGAAGCTTAGCCTTGTCAGACTCCGAGATATCGTAGCGAGTGCAAAAGACATCGAGGGAGATCCGCGGGACAGGCGGCGTAGCTGGCTTTTGAGGAGATGCTGGGGCCGAGGTTTTGCCGCCGTGCGATGGTCCAGGTGCGTTCGCATTGCTGTTGTGAGCACCGAGCGTCTGTCGTTCTCGGTATTCCGGAACTGCTGGATGGTATGGCGGATATGGATACCCACCATAGGCAGGGTGAGCGCTGGCAGGGTGAGCGCCGCCACCGACTGGAGGTGGGAACGGGTATGGAAAGAATGGTGGAAACATAGCCGGAAACCCTCCTGGGTACATCGGATGGGGAGCAACGGCTCCCGGGATCTGGGCAGGGGCAGCTGGAGCAGTATTCTCGTTGTCAGCTTGTGTCGCAGCTTGAGCGCATGGCCACGATCAAAGTGCTTCAAGACTGGAGGCACATGGAGCATAACACCGTCGTTCTTGCGGGCCTTGAAAACCGATTAGCTGGGGCTATACTAGTAGAGATAAAGCCTAAACTCACCAGCGCATTCCCCCACACCTTCATCCGAAGGTCCGTTAGCTCCCAATAGCAGCGCTCGCCGCCCACCATCTGTTCAAAGATCCGCTTTCCTGGAAAGAGGTCGGGTTTGTTGTTTTCGGGGTACAGACGTTCGAGATCCTTTACGAAATCGCCGCAGTGCTCCATCATGGAAGCCTAAATTCGGATTAGTGTTAGGCTTATACATAATGTCAAATGGAATGAACGTACAATGACTGCCTTTGCTGAAGTGTCTTCAGGGTTCGCAGGTTGAGGGTGAGCCGTATTGACTTCCTTCTCATGATCATAGGGAGCCGCTATGTAGTTACCATCTCCTATATCCCAATTCTTATACCAAATCAGTTTTACAAGCTCGTCATAGCAACGAAACATCATAGCTTACCTCGGTGGGGGTAACAGGAGGTGGCATGGAGAGAATGACCGTCATACACCCTGAGCGCTTCAAGGAGTTCACTTTCAACGCCGAGAGCATTGCTTCGTACCCCGCCAAAGCACGCAGTGGCTTTAGTGGGTTGTTGGCAGGAGTTTCGAAGCGCCAGAATAATTGCGGCAGGGCGATATTGGTGACCTTGCAAGGGATTTCGTCGGCGAGAAGCTTCTTGAAGTCATCGAAGGCAGTTAGAGCTGTAAATGTGAAGGGACCTTTCATGACGGTGGCAGCCGCTGCCGAGTTCTTGGACCGACTTCCTTGCTTCGTGGTTCCTGCAGCCGGCGCTTGCTGGATGTGGATGTATGCCGTGTACGTGGGCTCGTTTTCTTCGATCTCATCCTCCAATTCGTCCTCCATCCTCTTCTGCCGTTTAGTAGCCTGGGAAGTAGAGCCCGATGGAGCAGATCGACCTTTTGCAGAGACCGATACACTCCCTGTCACCTCCCCATCCTCCTCAACCTCAACCTCAGATCCCCCAACCTCGACAGCATCTTCCACCCTCTTCTTCTTGTTCTTGCTTCCTTTGGGGCGGCCACGACCACGGCCAGTAGTTGGGGTTGGAGTCTTGGGGGTGCGCGGCTTCTGTTTCGCGCGCTTTGCGAGCACCGATGCGGGAACTTTGAACCACTTCTGTTCTAGTGAAAGCTTTAGACATGCTTCTGGTGAACACAGATGGACTTACGGGCAGGAGGGGCTACATTCTTCACAAAGTGGCTGATCTGTTGGTCAATATGCACGTCTCCACCTAGCATGTTGAGTTCGTCGCGTCGTCGGCGTCCTGGTCTGCGTCTGGGTCATCGAGCACCTCGGCTTCGCTTCCACCAAACCCGGGAGATCTTGAGGTTACTGGCTCATAGTGGACGAACTGAAGGTCAGAGGGGCCTGCAGCCCTTGGGGCCATGTCAAAGAGCAATGAATCTGAATTGGCAGGTGATGGTACGAAGGAAAGAACAACGGCGGCGCGCCAGCACAGTCAGGCTGCATCAAATCATGTCCAAATTTGGTAGCCAGTAATATTTATTATATATTCGACGCGCGCGCGAAATTTCTACAGATTCTCAACATCAATCGGAACTGCTGTAACTAATAGATCGAACTATCTCCCACTTGCAGTGGCTTCAACGACTTATAAACTTAGCAGTTTATCAAGTTATGAGCCCCGGGCTCCTCTGATACACGACACCACATGTTATCAGACACCGCGTTCTATACGCTATCACTGCCCACTCGTCACTCTTCACTCGGTCACACCTCGCTCCATCACAGCTTCGTGTCGTTCATCGACGCCTTGCTCCAGCTCCACATCACACGCCCAGCTGCGTGTTTGATCTCACTTCCACTATCTCGGAGTTATACTCCTCTTAGCATTCCCTCACTACTGTGGTGATTTTCGCCCAGAAGTTCCCCTTCTTCCCTCTCCCTCACACATCGTCAATCGATCTCCAGCATGTCCTCATCCGAAACCTCCACCTCGCTCGTTCCCCTCAATGTCTACACCATCCAGGAATGGAAGCACATCTGCGTCAACAAGGCACTCGAGTACGATGCCTACGACATCCTCATGGGCACCGAGAAAGAGCCTTCACCTGGCTCTGACTCTCGTCTCGTCACAAGCTTCCGAGGGCGCTGCTCCAAGCTTGTTGGCTACATCCGCTCAACGCTCGATGCCTCCCAGACTGAGACCGTCCTCATGGGTATCAGCATCCTCGATCTTCCAGGCACCTGGAAACGACTTCTTGAGCAGTACGAACCCAAGGACTCCAGCTCTCGCATCACCATCCTCCAAGAGCTCATCTCCCTTCGCATGAGGTCTTCTGGCTTTGAGAACGAGTCCTATCAAGACTTCGGCTCCCGAGCTGTTGCACTTGGTGCACGTCTCACTTCTCTACTCCCAGTCGGTGTTACCCTCCAGGAAGCAGAGACCGCTCCCCTCAGCTACAAGGACGGAGATAGGACTGTCAAGGTCGATGTCCTCAAAAAGGAAGCAGAGTTGATCGATGGCTACACCGCCGCCTACCTCGCTCGCGACATCTCCCTCGCCATGATTGTCATCGTCTTGGAAAGGAAGATGAACTCCTTCGCCATACCCTCAACCACATCTCTGCCACCAGTGTCGACGCTGATCCCTCCGTCATTCTCGACCACCTTCGCAAGGCCGACAGCCTCACTCAGAACACCTCCCTCGCTGATGGTACCTCCTCCACGGCTCTTCAGGCTGCATCCAAGCCCAAGAAGACCTACAAGTGCAAGTACCACCGCAGCAACTCGCACACCAACGAGGAGTGTTGTTTCCAGAACGGAAAGGCCCAGGTCGCTGAAGTCGCTTCCCAGTCTCCTGCCACGCCGCAGGAGAAGGCCCTCATGGCACAGGTCGCCCACATTGCAAGTCCTCTCACCCGTCAGATTCCCTCTACACCCACTGACTCATCATGGAACACAGACTCAGGAGCTTCCTCACATATGACGCCCCATCGCGAGTGGATCCGTAACATGGTCAGGGTGAAGGTCCCCATCAAACTCGCTAATCACGAGATTGTATGGGCGATCGGGATGGGTACTGTGTACTTTACACCGAGGATCAATGGGAGGACTGGGCAGACTGTCGTGTTCGAGAATGTACTATATGTCCCTGATTTGCAATCCAACCTCTTCTCACTTCTATATGTCGTTAGTCACTGCGGAGTCCGGATCGTAATCGAAGACTCCACACTAGAGTTCTTCAAGAAGGGTCAGCTAATCCTAACGGCTACCATTCACGGAACCACTGGCACTCTCGACGGAACCACGCTTATAAACACACAGTCAGCAGCATTCTTCACGACGAAGGTAGACAAGGAGCTGCTCCACCAGCGACTCGGCCACATAGGCAAGGATCGTCTAGACACACTCCTTCGACAGGAGCTAGGCACAGGGATACTCGTCAAGGACGGTACTACAATGAAGGACTTCTGCAACGACTGCATCGCAGGGAAGGAGCACCGAGACCCCTTCCCTTCTCTCTCTCAGCATCGCGCCAACGGACTCCTCGATCGCATCCACTCCGACGTCCACGGACCACTACCACGAACACCATCTGGTTTCGAGTACTGGGTCACCTTCATCACGACTATTCCCGCTTCAAACGAGTGTACGCTCTAAAGCGCAAGTCAGAGGTGTTCCAGAAGTTCCAGGAGTTTGTCGCCGAGTGCGAACGAGTACACGGGTTAAAGGTCAAGGAGCTTCGAGATGATAAAGGGGGTGAATATATTGGGAATGACTTCGCAAAATGGTGCACAGATCGCGGCATCACACGCCAACACACAGTCAAGGCGACACCCCAGCAGAATGGTGTGGCTGAACGCCTTAACCGCACTCTCGCTGAAGGTGTCATTGCCATGCTTAACCAAGCAAAGCTCCCTGCATCCTTCTGGGCACAGGCTGTGTTGTATCACACCGACGTTTTGAATGCCACACCCTCATCAGCACTCTCCAAAACCACATCCTACGAGGTCTGGCACAAGAAGAAACCTGACTTGTCCATCTATCGAGTCTTCGGCTGCCGAGCTTTCGTTAACATCGCTCGGAAGGATCGCAAGAACCTCCAATCTCACACGGAGCCTTGCATCTTCATTGGCTTTGAAACAGGCTACAAAGGATGGAGGTGCTACAATCCTATCACGAAGAAGGCACACATCTCACGCAACATCATCTTCGATGAGAACACGTTCCCCGGTCTCTCGACCACTACGCCGGCACCGGCACACACACCCATTGGCCTTGGGGATATCTGGCCTGACCTCGAGGATGAGGACGACGACACACCGCCTCCTGCACCTCCTGCACCTCCTGCACCTCTCGCACCTCCTGCACCTCTCGCACCTCCTGCACCTCTTGCACCTCCTGCACCTCCTGCACCTCCTGCACCTCCTGCACCTCCTGCACCTCCATGAGCACCTCCATCAGACGAGGACTCATCTGACGAGGACGACGAGGACGACGAGGATGATGAGGATGATGAGGATGACGAGGATGACGAGGATGATGAGGACGATGATGACGAGGACAACAGCGGCGCCCAACAGGCGCCACCACATACACCTTCCCAAACCATGGACCTGAAAGCTCTCGGCAAGCAAACAGCGTCTCGACCACAGTTCCACCCGACTTCACCTACCTCGCCTACACCTAAAGCTGAGCCACAAAAGTCTACTCCTCCTACATCGCCTGAACGTCCTATCCCTGCTCCCACGTTTCCTGCTCCTCCTCCTTCTGCACCTGCTCCTGTCCCTCGGAAACCCATTACCCAGCCAATGGTGGCACAAGGCTCGCGCCCTGTCCGCCAGAAAGCAGACCCTGATTACTTCAAACTAACTGGGGGTACGAGGCGAACGACCAAACCAGTTGCACGACGTCAAGGGGGTGAACCGCCACCGGATCAAGGGGGTGACAAGGATGATGAAAATCCGTTTAATCCGCCACCTCTCACAGCGCAGGACTTCAAAGACGAAGACAACGGGGACAACGACAACGTCGACCTTGAAAGACCTCTATTCGCCACTCCTATCATGCAAGCCCTCATGGACGTCTATGACATAGGAGAATACATCCCCGCTGATGAAGCTGTGGAAATGGTTCTCATGATGGCCACTGACAAGATGGAACATGCTTTCGGAGCTGCTACACGGCCAGAAGATTCCCCACGCAGCTGGAAAGAAGCCATGTCTCGACCAGACCATGAATTCTGGGCTGCTGCATGTCAAATGGAGATGGATGCACTCATCGCCAATGGCACTTGGGAAATTGTCAGGCTACCAGACGATAGGAAGGCAATTGGCTCTCGATGGGTATTCCTTATCAAGCGCAAGTCCGATGGCACCATCGACCGCTACAAGGCACGCCTCGTCGCTAAAGGCTACTCCCAACAACCTGGTGTCGACTACGACCAAATCTTCTCTCCTACTGCTTGTCTCACTGCCCTTCGTACCGCTCTTGCTAAAGCAGCCATGAACGGGGAATACATTGAGTCCATCGATGTCTCCAACGCATACCTCAACGGCGAGATCGAAGACAAGTACGAGGTTTACATGACTCAACCTGAGGGTTTTGAAATCAGAGGCCCCAACGGAGCGAAATGGGTCTGCCGCCTCAAGAAGGGTATCTATGGCCTGAAACAGAGCGGACGACTGTGGTATCAGAAGCTAGCAGCGGAACTCGAACGATTGGGATTCACCCAGATCAAAACAGATCCCAGCTTCTACGTATGGGAAGCCGATGGTATCCGAATCACTCTACCAGTATTCGTCGATGACATCACCATCATCTCCAAGAGTCAGGACAAGGTCAAATGGCTCAAGGAATCACTCGCCAAGGTCTTCACTCTCAAGGACCTTGGCCCAACCACCTACCTCCTCGGTATCAAGGTCGAGTATGATCGTGAAAACCGCACGCTCCACCTCTCCCAACGCCAGTACATCCTCGATATCCTTAAACGATTCCGCATGGAAAACTGCACACCAGTCGCAACTCCTATGGATCCAGGCAGCGGCACCAGTCTTGCCAAGTACATCTCTCCAAGCAGGAGCAACGTGAGATGAAGACTGTCCCATACATAAACGCAGTCGGAGCTCTCATGTACCTTGCCATCGGAACTCGCCCAGACATCGCCTACTCCGTCGCCAAGCTCGCCCAGTTCAACTCGAACCCTGGTCCAATCCATTGGAAGGCCGTCAAGCATCTGTTCCGCTATCTGAAGGGAACGATAGACTTACGACTCACTTATCGCAATGAAGGCGAGTCTCTGTCCTCAGAACTCTTCCAGGCATATACCGATGCGGATCATGCTGGATGCCTTGACACTCGTCGATCCACCTCTGGATTCCTTATCAAGATGGGCACAGGTGCTGTTAGCTGGTCTGCCAAGAAGCAGGCAACCGTCGCGGACTCTTCAACAGAGGCCGAATACGTTGCTGCCTCCTCGGCAGGACGTGAAGTCATTTGGATGTGGTCATTCCTTCGGGAACTTGGGACTACAGTCACAGGTCCTTCACGACTGATGGTCGATAACCAATCTGCTCTCAAGGTGCTTCGAAACCCCGAACACCACAGCAGAATGAAGCACATCGACATCAAGATGCATTGGATACGAGAGGTTATTAAGCGCGGCGAAATTGAGGTTCACTTCCTTCCTACCAACGACATGATCACCGACATCTTCACCAAACCACTCCCCAAACCCGCTGTACAGCGTCACTGTCTCGCTCTTGGTCTTGAGTAATCTTCTGTGACATTGCATTGAGGGGGTATGTTGAAGTACAATGCACATGTCTCCACGGCTCGCCCATTGTTCTCTTCATCTTCACATAGGCGCTGCCTCTTTCAAACTTTTCTATTGTTCTAATGCTTCTTTGTTCTATATATATCCACGATCACATTGTTCATTCATTCCATCGTTTCACATATATCACACAGCATTGTTCTCACTTCTATTGTTCCATATTCGTACGTACTTTATTGTTCTCCCGATATGGATCGTCTATTGTTCCACACAGTATATAGTCTACACTGCAAGTGGGTAGTTCCCTTATCGAACTATCTCCCACTTGCAGGTGTGTCATGCTGTATTTCTCTTTATCTAACTTAACTAATAGATCGAACTATCTCCCACTTGCAGTGGCTTCAACGACTTATAAACTTAGCAGTTTATCACGACGATCTTGGGGGTCAGGGTACGGTTACGACGAAGGTCACCGGTGATGGTGTATGCACAGCCACATCTGCGCCATCAACCATGCTCGGTCCTTTCAACATCGACGACTCCCTGCCTGACTCCCTTCTTCATGCACCGGATGATTTCCAAGGTCGAACTGAAGAACTCAAGCTCCCATCCGCCCCTTCACTAGCACCCTACGAGTTGACATGGGACCTCGATTTTGGAGATGGAGAAGGAGATGAGGAGGAAGAGAAAGTGTCGGATACCCAGGCACAGGGCACTACACTGACCCCCAGATCCGTACGCATGCTACTTCTCTTCCATATGCTCATATACTTACTTTAATCTATGAAGGTACATCGAGAGTGGGTGAGAGACTACAGAGAAGCATACCTACAGGACATAATCTGGTTGGAAGGGCGTGGGCGCCATACCTCGCAGGCGAGCTGCATGGGCTGTGGAGGGAAGAATGACATCGTCTATCGTTGTCCATCCTGCGTTGGAGGAGCGATGCACTGTCAAGCCTGTATTGTGACCCTCCATCAGCATAATCCGTTTCATTTCATTGAGGTGAGTATGGACTCTTACTTACATGACGAATGCGCCGAGCTCATGTTCCTTATAGATTTGGAATGGATCTCACTTTATGCGTACGACCCTCAAGTCCCTTGGCCTCCTCATCCAACTTGGGCATGAACCTGGCCAGCAATGCGCCAACCCAGATCCCTCACGTCGACAGGACTTTGTGGTTGTGGATACCACCGGAATCCACGAGGTTAACCTTTCATTCTGTCGCTGTGATGGTATGAGGCCGCATTTCTCGCAGCTTCTTCGCTACGGACTCTTCCCTGGTACTGGGATACAGCCACGAACGGCAGCTACCTTCCGAGCCCTTAAGTTCTTCCAGATTCTTTCGTTTGAATCGAAAGGCTCTCACCAGGAATTTTACCGGGCCATCGTATGTTTGACTGGGAACGTTCTCTCAAATTCCTCAAGGGTGAGTACTACCTGCACCTTGAAGTATCCTCGAGTTACTGATCGTGTATGAATGTAGGACCGCTACCATGAATTCATCCGCATGGTCAGCCAATGGCGACACTTGAAGATGTTGAAACGGGCTGGGCGAGGCCATGATATTGGTGGTGTCGCTGGGACGACTCAAGGTTCTTGTGCTATTCGATGTCCTTCATGTCCCCAGCCCGGCATTAATCTTCCAGCAGATTGGGCGTCTGCTCCACTTGAGATTAGGTATGTCAATCGAGCTTTTGATGGCATGCAACGATTCTGAGTAGTATATAGGTGGATTTATCGCCTCTTTGTAGCGATTGACGGCAACTTCAAATTGAGGCGACATCTCGTGTCGTCCAATGAAAAGGACCCTGGATACAACGATGGCTGGGCTTACTTCATTGAGGAGAAGGGCTTTAAGGAGCATCTCTCATCGGAATGGCATCTACCGCAGGATGTGAGTTTCTCTTTCTCTCGCCTATCCATTTGTCTGACTCTGTTTAATGCAGCGCAGTACATGTGTCGCACATGAGGCAGTGGACAAGCCAGATCGTGAGGCGAGGGGACTTGCCGCATCAGGCGTGGCCGCCGCTGTTTGTACGCACCACGAGTTCCAGCTTCCAAATGGTGTTGGTGATCTGCAGAAGGGCGAGAGGTGTGTAACTTGAATGTATACACACCGGTGCACCACCCAACATGTCTGTAAATAGGTACATCAATATCGATTACTTTGCATTCTCCGCCATACACTGGTTCAAGGTTCTGGAGCTGATTATCTCCTATGATATTGGGTGTCAATGGCACAAGAAACTCTTAGAACGGCTTCGAAAGCTCCCACCGCACCTCATCCCGACGTTCCTAGCAGTTCTCCTCGTTCTCGTTCCAAAGTTTCACCTCCCAGCGCATGTCGAGTATTGCAACCGCACTTATTCTTTTAACCTTACGAAGGGTGTTGGGCGGACTGATGGCGAGGCCCCAGAGTGCGGATGGTCTTGGATGAATGCGGTCGCAAAGAGCACTGCAGAGATGGGTCCCGGAACTCGGCGAGATACTCTAGACGACCATATGGCGGATGAGAACTGCGATAAGATGAAGAAATGCCGTACGTGTTAGTCTATTTGATTGACCTCTGTTATCTTAACGATTTTCTGTAGCCGAAATCTTTGTGACAAAGATGGAACGAGCTGCCGAGGGGAAGAGGCGACATGAACAAGACCACGCTGAATACAAGGCGTCGATCCCTGCGAGGTTTGTCTCAGCCTGGACCGAAGAAGTTGAGAAGTGGGAGCGTGACCCCGCAGGTACCCCCAATCCATATGAAGCGGTGACTAAAGGTATGTTCGGAGTTCGTCTCACTGCTGAAGAAACAATGGCTGATATCATTCAGGTGTGAGCGAGCAGGCCGTTAAGCTGCAGTTAGCGAAGGAAGCTGAGGCTGCAGATGCGGCTGAAGAGGGCGGCTTGGGGGTGATGCAACCGTCGCTCTTTATCTCTACAGGAGTTCAGTTGGAAGAGGAGCAGTGCGTCATCTCAAACTATCTATGCTTATAGACTGACACGCCATGAGCACAGATACAAGCTCTGTTTAGCTGCATCCCAGCTCGGCAACCATCCCACAAAGAAGCAGCTGACTGTGCTCGCAGAACGCTCGAACCATCTTCGTCGGCGTATTGTGAGTTGGGCTGAAGTCAGAAAGCTCTACATTCCCGAGGCAGAGGCAATTCGTCTGCGACAGGACTCCGCTTCAACTGCAGTGGACGGAAAGCCT
Source organism: Ephemerocybe angulata (assembly GCA_013368325.1). Lineage (NCBI taxonomy): Eukaryota > Fungi > Basidiomycota > Agaricomycetes > Agaricales > Psathyrellaceae > Ephemerocybe > Ephemerocybe angulata. The sequence goes on from JAACJK010000227.1 coordinate 144,781, forward strand.
CCGATAGAGGCATACAAGATCCCCCTTCTCCTTCCATCGGCAGTACCGGCTTCTGTGAAGTGCTCCCCAAACCTCATCGACTACGAAGCACAGTTACGAGAGGGTCAGACTCAAGCCTACAACGCCCTGGACGACCTTCGAAGACATCTTCGCACCCGCGCATATTTGTACAAACGTAAAGATAAGCACTCAAGAGGTTCTCAGACCTCCGTCTCAGCAAACACTCGATCCAACACCGCCATCAAGCGTGCTCAACAAGGGGTCGACAGTGCCGCGATCAAGTACAACCGTGCCTACAAGGCGTTGATGGTTCTCCGAGGAAGCAAGGCCACTGAGGACGATGAGGAGGAGCAGTGGAGACGAGATTTAAGGCGACTGAGGGCGAGTGACATCCGTGGACTCTCGGAGGGTCTATTTGGCGATTCGGAAGGTTCCCGTTCTGTTTCTTGGATTTGGAAGTCCTGGTCGACTCCCCTAACATTGAGCTTGGAGGAAGATATCGAGGGTGACAAACAGCTGCAGGATGGTACGTTACCTTCACCATTTCTTCTACATTCACTCATATGCTCCTCAGCCCTTTGTATCGAATTCCTGAAGTCCCATGCCCGCGCTCATCGTTGGGCAGAGGAAGTTGTACTCCTTGAAGAAGAGATGAGGCGCACATTGCAGTTCTTCAAGTATAAGGCTGAATGGTGGTCCTCGAGGGAAAAAAAGCACGATTGGCGGGACGACTAGCGACTACGAAGAAGGATTCTCGGCGTACGGACTCTCCCAGCGGACGGTCTACGAAACTCTGCGACTTGAATGCGAGAAGCGATGGGAAGCAGGGTGGGCGAGGAACTGGGTTAAAACCGTGCAGAAGGGAGGCCGGAAGAAGAAGATCCCAACTGACGATGACGATGATGATGTAGACGGACTGTCGGATGATGATGCTTGATCTGTAAATATATCAGACTTAATCGATAATACGAAGCTCCCTAAGTGTTCATGATGGATCATGGGCCACAGACTGGCGCTTAACTTCGAACTCACTCTACAGGCCGGGGAGCCATGATGTATCACCAGATGCATCACAACATGCAACACGCAGTGGTGATGAATCACCCATTGCAAGTAGGCGCCCAGGCTGGGCTTCTGCTCGCATCCGAGTTTGCAAGGTGCCTGTGATGAATCACTAACTTATATTGGCGCTTGTGTTCTGGTGATGAATCACCCAGGTGTTTGTGATGTATCACCAAATTCTATGGCGCTCCTTTCTGATCATTGTGGATATATAGGGAGTTCGTGATATATCATCAGCCCGGACTGCTGCTCACGTTCTGGCAAGGGGTGATGCATCCTGAGCCGCAGACTGCCGTCTAATATTCTGTAATTATATCTTGAAGCTGGGATATACTGTTGCGAGGTGCCTATGATGCATCAGAAGCCGCCTATGGCGCTGAATTACCTGATAAAACAGAATACCTGCATGTAACGAGGGGAGGCCGTGATAGATCACCGGCCACCAACTGTTTGAAGCTACCGGGGGAGGTTATGATACTTCGTGAGCCTTGGGCTGGCGCCTAATTACAACATCATTTTACAGGCAGGCTCGGTGTCGCAATACTGGAACAACGTAGTATTGAAGTGTGTAGCATACCAATTTCCGCTGGCTTAGCTGACAAATATGGGAATAGAGTGAATCCTCGCTTGGGAAGAGAAAACTCGTCGGTTTCACAGTCGAGTGCCTTCGACAAAACTTTCAGAAACAGTGGGCTGTACGGAGGAGGTGAAGTCCCTCGCCCTTGCCAATGCTTCTCCTGGGCGCTGGGATGGGGATGATTTTATTCAAATGTAAGTGTGCCAATATGCCATCGAGGGCCAACGACTTACCTACGATTGGAAGTACCGCTGAAACTGTTGCAATTGTTCGCATCGTCAAGGGTGGTGGGGCTGAGGTGCCCTGCGAGGTGCCTGTGATACATCAGAAGACGCCGGGCGCTTAATTACCGGATACAACAGAATACCCGAATGCGACAGAGGGAGGCCGTGATAGATCACCAGCTGCTAACTGTTGTTTCGATTTATTGTCATTTTCGAAGCTATCGGGTGCCCGGTGGGAGGAGGTGATACATCGTGAGCCATGAACTGGCGCCTAAGTATAATGTCATTTTACAAGCTGGGGTGCCATGCGAGGTGCCCGTGATGTATCAACAGCCGTTTAGTTGTGCTGAATTTTGTATTTATATTGTGGGTCTGGTCACGGCATAGAGAGGTGGTGATGCATTACTAGACTGAAGCCTGAGATGAATTTACCATTTGTTTCTACCCATAATGGGTATCCCATGCACCTGAGCTCTGGGATAATCGACTTTTACTCTCCTACCACTCGCGTAACAAGGATTTGACTATGACCTCACGGAACGGGGACGATGGCCCTCAGGCAGGGGGGCGACTTTTGTTTTCAGACCTCCACGGGAAGGAAGAGGACAGTGTATCGATCGAGGGTAGCCCCGAGCTCGCGCAGAGCGACGTCGAGGATGAGGGCGCCGAGGAGCGCACTGGTATGGGCGGCGTTGACGACATGGGGGACATGGAGGACATGTATACGGATGGTGACGAGCCTACTCAGCCTCTCGAGGAGGAGGATGGGGCCAGGGATGGGGTGCCTGGTGCCCCGCCTGGTCCGTTCGACACGGCGAATGCGCGTGCTCTCCGCAATCGGGTGGTGTCCAAGACTGCTCCTGTGAAGAAGAGTCGCAGCAGGCCTACGCTGCCCTCGCCCGCATCTTTCGCTCTCGAACGCAGAATCGACTCGCTCGACAACACGGTGACTACGCTCCAGGCGACGGTGAAGGAGCTTGGGGAAAGAGTGCGAGCGCTACAGATCAGCGGGGATGCAGATGGTGTCGGTGGCGCACCCCCAGCCGCTCTGGGGGAGCTTCGGAGCGGCGTGGAGGGTCTCGAGAAGGAGTGCAGGATCATCATGGTCACGCTCAAGGAGCAGGTTCACCCAGCCTTGAAGTCGCGCATTGCTTTCGAGGCGGAAGCTCGAGCTACCTTGAATGGTTTGAAGAGCGATGTCGGTAGTCTCCTCCCACTCAAGTCGACTGCGTCTGCGTATGGCGAACGGCTCCTGAAGCTAGAATTGGCTGGTCGCAATGCCCCTGCACCTGTGGTTCCATCGAAGAGGGCGCGCGACGAGGATAGGCCCCTGTTTGCGTTCCCTGGCTCGCACGTCCAGCCGTCGGACGACTCCACCATGCGGATGGCCCCGATGCCCACTCACCGTCCGTCCGTTTCTCCTTCTCGAGGCCCCGGTGGGCCTCCTCCTGGTGGACCGCCCCCTCCTGTGTCTGCACCCAACTCCCTTCCCAACCTTCGCCGACCGCCGGTTAAAGTGGTGCTCGTCAAGATAGAGCCTGTTGATACGAAAGGGGTGGGAGAACGCCCTGCGCTGGTTGGATGGTTGAACGCGGCGAAGTGGTCCCCACTCCCTGGGTCCCCATCGAAGAAGCAGCTTGTTGACTCAGTCGAGGGTGTGTGGTTCTCCGGGGAGCTGACGCATCTCATCGTGAAGACTTGGACTCGGCCGGCAGCGTATGAGTTCGCTGACGCTTGGAACACTCACGTCAAGAGGACGGTCGCTCTTTGTGCAGGGTCGGTGGCGGAGACGATGGTGCAGGAAAACTGGCTGGAGTAAGCCATGTCTCTCTCCCTCGTACGCAGACACGGGCGGCGGTTAGCAACACCGCCTCCCATCGTGTATCTATACGGTCGTGGAATATCCACGGTAACTTTGCGCTACGGATGGCTTGCTCCGACTTCTTTGAGGAGATCTCTCAATACGACATTCACTTTTTTCAAGAAACGCATATGCATTCGGATTGGTTCGGGACGGTGAAGGAGGTTGAGGGGTATACGAGGTGGTCAGTGGAATGACAGTACTACGTGGAGGGCAGGCAGGATGGCGGGGTGGTAGCTCTGGTGAGGGATGGACTGGGGTTCGTGAAATCAGACGAGTTGTCGTCGGTTGATGTTTTGGTGCTCGAGTCGCCGGAGTTGGTTCTAGTCGGCGTGTACATCCTCCCGGAGGGGAGTAGGTGGGGTACTTTCACAGACATCTCCCCGTTTGTGGAGTTGGAGGAGCTGATGGTGTCGCTGCGGATGCTGGAGAAGCCCGTGATGTTGATGGGTGACTTCAACGCGAGGATAGGGTCGAGCGGGGAGAGGGTGCTTGATGACCGGATCACGCGCCCGTCTGCCAGGGGCAAGGTGCTGCTGGAGATATGTGACGATAACGGCTTCGTCATCTGCAACGGACTCCCGCGGTTTGGGGACTATGGTCAGCGGATCACGTCGCATCATCGGGGTGTCGGTACCGCGGTGGTGGACTATGTTATTGGGAACGATCGGGCGATGGCGAAGGTGATTAGCATGGGGGTCGGGGCAGAGCGTGCTGGGTTCTCTGATCATGCGGAGCTGTTTGTAGAGGTGGAGTGTGGGGGTCAGCGCGGTGATGCGCCTTCAGCGCGTCTACCCACTAAAAATCGCGATTTACCTTAATAAATACGCGATTCCCACTGCATATCATCTATCAAAAGACCTGCACCAACGTAAAGGGGAACGAGAGTCAGAGCCGAGCCCAGAGCTGCTGACTTAGCCTCTCTGACCTACGCGCGGGACTACGAGAAGTGAAGAGTAGCCTCAAGCGGGTAAGACCTACCTTCGCGAGACACTTGCTACTTTAAGGAAACATGCGCGGGACAACTATGGGATCGACTTGGCAAGTAACGGACATAGGCAGAGTAGTGCGTATCAATGGGAAGCCCCCTACCCATCCCTTCGTATCTCGCGAGAACACTCTCGCCACACCCAGAGTCGAGAGATCACCGTGACATCAGTAGTCGAGAGGGATTGCACCCGAGCCCCTGATAAGCGCCGGAGTATAGCTCCCGCGCGACTTGATCTTCACGAGAGGTGGCACGTCGAGAGGTCGATCACACCTCGAGATGTTCGCAATCAAACCACGTCTCGGGAAAGTTCTGGGATCGCCATCGGCTGAGGGGAGAACTCAGTACAGGCACCCGCGTGTAACACAGGAGAGGCGGAACCGGCACATCTTAGGCGCCCACACGGTCTCCCAGCCCGGGTATCGGAATGATCACCCCCGGCTCCACTTCCTCAGGGGAGAACCACAATCAGAGATAAAGATAGATCGTACCACACGAGACGGGTGGCGCGGCGTGTACGGAGAAGTCGGTTGGTGGCAACGGCACAGTCTTGGGTATTTACCCGGGCGCTAATTGGCCTTGAGCTCAACCTCGAGAGGTCTTCCCTCCTATCTCTATGTTTCACTTGGACTGTTTTGGAATGTATCGCGATCACATGTGTTTCTCATCTGTTTGTCTTGGAGCTTGTTTGTAAATATTCGGCATGTACTTAAGTCTCGCGAGTAGTTTAGAGAAAATCAGTTACCCCCCAGTTTTCATCTTTCAAGTCTCTAAGTCAAAGTCCAAGTCTAGCCGTCGCGCTATCTGTCTGTCTGTCTGTCTGTCTGGTCGTCGTGCCAATTGTCTTTAAGTTTTCTGTTCCTTTTGCGAAGCTCTCGAGCCTAGTGAAAGCCCTCTCGTGGTAGCGACCTCGTCCTCCCGAGACCCCACCCTCTCATCGAGAACCTATATCACCCCGAAGCGCGGTCGAGTCTAGAACTCCCCTTCAAACTTGCTAGTTGCGAGTACCTTAGAGTCGACCTAGTCCTCTAGTCCAATACCTTACTTTGCCCGCTCTACCTCGAGCGAGTTGCCCCTCAGCTACCCTAGTGTGGTTGTGTGTGTGTTGTGTGTTGTGTTTGTTGTTTTGGTTAGAGGCGTGTTTGGCTCTTAGCCCCGTAGCCGCACATCATCTGGAGCCCACCGCGAGGGGGAGTCAGAATCGATCAAAGCTTCATTCGTGATCAAGCTCTCGAGCGAGATCCGTTTGTCCGTTTCAGATAGTAAACGAGTTCTATCAACATAGCGTCGAGAAGACCTGTGCTTGATAAAGGAAAAGGAGTAGAGCGACCCAGGAAGAACCCAGTTCTCCCTAGTCAACCCGTTGGAACCCAACCGTCCGTTCGCGCGCGAACGAGAACAGCTGTTGCCGAAGCAGGAACAGAACTAGTTGTCTTTGATAACTATCCCAGACCAGGGACAAGTTTCCAAGCACCTACGAACGCGAAAGCGAGAAGCAGCAGAGTCGTACCACCGGCTGTACCTCCTACCAGAACCCGCCAAGTCGCCCTGTTCACGAGAGGAAAACCTCGAACTACCGCACTCGCGCTAGCCTCGAAATCCAATCGCGTAGAACCCGCGCGCAATCCGAGACCAGAGAGTAGAGAAAGTTCGCAATCCACGAACTCCAGTCGCAGACGCCGTAGAAACCGCAGACATTCGAGTAGCAGTCAATTATCAACGACCCCTACCATGGCTGGCGAACAAGTGCGAATCCGAGCCCTCGATCCTGATGCCACCGGCGAAGGATTCCCTGGGCTCCCCATGTCGAATAAAAACTTCCCGAATAGTTATTCCGCGAATCGTCCTAAGTACGATTCTACGAAACCAGAGGAGTTCCTAGAGTATGTGAGACAAGTAGAGGATGTGATCAGCGCATGCGAAATCATCGCGGATCGCTTGAAGAAGAAGGCATTGGTTCACTTCCGAGATGTGTCGGAAAAGAGTCTCTGGACAACGCTACCTGAATATAAAACGGGTACCTACGCGGAGTTCAAAGAGAAACTGTTCTTGTACCATCCTACAGCAGCGCTGCAGAACCGTGGCAGCTTAGCCAGGATCCAGTTGTTGTGCGCGAGGCACCAAGGGATAGGTCTAGACGCGAGTCATACCTTATTGCAGTTCGCGCTGAAGTTCAGAGCCGAGGCAGCGAAACTCGAGAAACATCTCATGAGCAACAATGAATTGGTTAACCTTTTCTTGGGCGCGTTAGATGAGCCTTTCCGTACGAAAGCATGGGAGGTACTCTCGAAGGAAGCTGAAACGGATGACACCCTGGAAGTCGTTGCAGGAGAGAAGATCATTCCGTTTGACCGATGGATCTCGTGTGCGGAAAAGTTGGCGGTTCAGAGGGAACGCTTTGGAGAAAGGTTCGGAGGGAAGAAGGGAGGTATCTTGGCTAAACCCTTGGTCGTCTCTGCCACCCCGAGCACTCCAGCAGTGACTCCCGCGGCCCCATCTAAGTTATACGAGCCCGGTTGGAACGACGAGCCCACTGTGAAAGTCGAGTACGAGGACCTCGAACACCGAGTTCTGCAAGGAGTGAGTTCTTTGCTAGACCAGAAATTGAGTGCCATCGATAAAAAGATGATCTCTCGGGATGCCTACATGGAAACTCAACTCGAGGAGTTGCGCGCTGGTCAAGGGCGCGCTGACAAGTTCATGCGTCAGCCCAACAACTTCGCGGTTGCAACCCAGCAGAACAATCCAGGCTCGAGAGGAGGCTTTGGATTCGGAAACAATACGAGAGGACCACCTCCTAGTGCGGGGTCGATTTGCTACTACTGTAATGGACAGGGTCACTTCGCGAACGACTGTCAAGCCAAGTAGAAACATATCAGCGAAGGCAAAATTGTATCGGGACCGGATGGGACCTTCGACAAGCATGGGAATCGCCTGCGCAATATGCCTGGCACCTCCTTGAAAGAGGTAGTAGACAAACTGCCTATGCCCACGGCTAGCCAGAACGTCCAGCACTACTATGATGACAGTGCTGACTATGTGCGCGATCAGTTCCATCAAGCGCCGTACCAGGAATCAGAAATGATTACTCGGGACGAAATGAACATTCTGCGAGACGAGATTTATCACCTGAGTTCCTTAAGGGAACAAGGATCGTCCGCGTGAGCCAAGAACATGCAGCCACAGGCCCAGTTCGTACAGAAACCAGTGGTCGAGCCTTGGAAGGAGCTCCAGCAGGAGCAGAAGCGGAGCAATCAATTGATGTCCCAATTAGTCGCGGCACTTACCCCGATGGTCGGGAGGAATCAATTCCCTTTGCAGACGCGGTCTGGAGCGAACCAAGGTGGCGAGGATGATGAGGGTTTTCTCAGCGACCAGTGAAGGACACTGCCGTCGCGAAAAGAACCGTTGGTCGCGACAAGGCAAGCCCGGAGGTGCGTAACAACAAACCCAGCAGAAAAGCCACGGTAGAGGATGAGGAAGACAGTGAGGATGAGGAGCCAATAAAAAGAGGGCCACCGTCAGGAGTAAAGAAGGTCTTTAATCCGCGAGCACCTCGAGGAGTGCGGTTCGAAACGGTAGAAGTTGGGGGGACGAGTCAAGCGCCGCCCAAGTTGAAAGACCGGCCCTTTGTACTAGTACCACCACTCAAAACGACTCCGTTGAAAACACCAACCCGCGAGGATGTACAGCAAGGGAGAGAAGGTCGTTCCGATCCCAAAACAGCGTTGCCTCGCTTAGAGAAGAAGGGACCCGCGTATCAGCACAAGGCGCCTATTGAGGAAGCCGAGTCGCTGAGCCGCATCATGGAGGAGTTACTGAGTACGAGGTTCACTACGAGTCTTAAGGACTTGGCAAGCATTTCGGCACCTGCCCGCGAGTACTTGAAAAAGATGATAACCAAGAAGAAGATTGCGATTGATAATAAGGAAAAAACCTCGGATCTCGAGTACCAAATCATCGCTCTCATCGACTTGATGTCTACTGAGTACAAAGCTCGCGCGGTACAAATGTGCAACATCTTAGAGGCAGAAGAGGAGTTCGGCGAAATGAAGATCCCCGATCCTGAAGGAGAAGAAGAGGAAGAACCAGGGACTGTAAGAGTTGAACAAGTCTTCATGCAGTTGGAAGAGCTGCCTCCCGCGCAAGTCTTCCTGGCACAAGGGATTCCGTCGGTACCCGACGGAGCCTTCGTAGTCAGCGACCCCGTGGAGCAGTATCTAAATTCATTGGAGGATGGGGAAGAGCTGCGACCAATTCTGGTAGCGCGCGAATCCGTGTCCCTGAGAACTGTCTACCCGAATATCAACAAATCTGGGAAGGTAGAAGTCCTCTTGGATACGGGCTCCCAGATCTGTTCCATGGATGCAGATGTGGCGAGACGTCTGGGAATCTCATTCGACCCAGACATCGTCATTCACCTCCAATCCGCCAACCGAACGAGAGAAAAGACTCTAGGTCTAGCTAGAAACATCGAGTTCGACTTCGATGGAGTAACGGCGTATATCCAGCTTCATATCATTCGTCGACCGGCGTATGATGTTCTTCTCGGGAGACCTTTCGACGTCGCTATGTCAAGCGAGGTCAAGAACAACACCCGCGGCGAGCAGCAGATCACACTCTGCGATCCCAACACGGGCAAGAGGATTACCATTGCCACCAGCCCTTGAGGCAAACCACCCCCGCACGTTAGAAAAGAGATGCTTGACGCTCAGGAAGTAAATTTTCGAGCCTCGAGGATCTGATCAACGGTGATCAGGGGGAAGTGGGTCTAATCCTCGAGAGAGATGACAGGACTGGCGAAATTAGCCTAACCCAAGTCGTGAGACCCACAGAGAGCGTATTCAGCCAAGGAGAGTTACAGAGAGCATATCTGCAGTCGTACTTCGAGGGAACTCCAGAAGGCGACGAAGATGACAGAAAAGGACGAGAGGTATTTCAAAACTACCTCTCGACCATAGAAAACCCAGATAGTGAAAAGAGAGTACAGTTAGTCGTGGAGACGCAACCAGCGATGACCTCCCAAGATCAGAAAGCCAAAGCCAAAGTCAAGGGAGTCTCAAAGGGCACGAAATACAAGAAGGTGGCTGATAAAGTCAAACCGGTTATGGGGCACTTAGACGAGAGGTTTCGCATCATTAGGGACATTAAAGGTGACCCGCTCGCGAACCTCCCTGAGCTACCAACTAGACCTTCGGAGTTCAAACCCACTGGGCGCTACACACAAGAGAGGAAGGAGGACATGGACAAGCTGCATAAAGGGGACTTCTTGTGGGACGAAGAAAGGAAACTGCTACATAACTTCGTCTCGATACATGAAGAAGGCTTCGCTTGGGATGATTCAGAAAGGGGGAGCTTTAAACCAGAGTTCTTCCCGCCAGTAGAAATACCCACGACCCCTCACACCCCTTGGGCGCTTAGAAACATTCCTATTCCCCCAGGCTTATATGATCGCGTGTGTGCCATGATCAAGAGCAAAATAGATGCCGGCGTGTACGAGCCTTCGAACTCATCGTACAGGTCGAGGTGGTTTTGCGTGTTGAAGAAAGATGGAGAGAGTCTGAGGATTGTACACAGCTTAGAGCCGCTGAACGCAGTTACAATCGCTCACTCGGGAGTGCCCCCAGCAATGGAAGAGTTGGTGAGTAAGTTCGCAGGAAGGTCGTGTGGAGGCTGTCTGGATTTATATGTAGGATACGACGAGAGGTTATTATCACCCTCCTCGCGAGACCTCACCACATTCCAAACACCCTTCGGCGCGATGAGATTGGTAACCCTACCCATGGGATGGACCAATTCCGTGCCTATCTTCCACGACAATGTCACTCATATCTTACAAGAAGAAATACCAGAAGTCACTTGGCCGTTTTTGGATGATGTGCCCGTAGGTGGACCTCGTACTAGGTACGAGAAAGCCGACGGTACGTGCGAGACTATACCCGAGAACCCTGGTATCCGAAGATTTGTATGGGAACATTTCCAGAATCTCAACCGCGTAGTGGAGAGAATGAAGTACAGTGGCGGCACCTTCTCAGGAAAGAAGTCCGTACTGTGCGCAGACGAGTTTGTGGTGGTTGGCCATTTATGCACCTATGAAGGTCGGAAGCCACTGCCAGAGAGAGTAGGCGTCATCGAGAGGTGGGGACCTTGTCAGTCTGTCAGCGATGTCCGCGCCTTCCTAGGAACAGTGGGGACGATGAGAATATTCATCCGTGACTATGCTAAATGCGCAGACGCGATCCAGAAGCTGACAAGGATTGACCAACCCTTTGAGTGGGGAGAAGCTCAGGACGCCGCGATGCGAGACTTAAAGGATGCAGTCCGAGACGCGCCATGCCTAAGATCCCTGGACTACGATGTTAACACCGAGATCAAGCTCTCAGTCGACACGTCCTACAAAGCGATCGGCTGGTACATAAGTCAACAAGACGTTGCAGACCTTAAGAAGTGGTGGTACGCGCGGTTTGGCTCAACTACCATGACTCCGCGCGAGGCTCGCTACTCCCAACCAAAACGAGAGTTATTCGGATTGATGAGAGCATTGCAGGAGAACAAATACTGGCTCATTGGCTGCAGACGTCTAGTGGTAGAAACCGATGCTCAATACATTAAAGGAATGCTCAACAATCCCGAAATGGGTCCTAACGCTACCATTAACTGATGGATTGAGAACATTCTAATGTATCACTTCGAGCTATGGCACGTAGCAGGCAAGACCTTTGCCGCGGATGGACTTTCCAGGCATGATCGCATGCCAGAGGATCCGCCGCACCAGCCCTACGACCACCAAGGAGAATCGGGCGACAGACTGAGAGGATACTCGAAACCTAACCCAGAGGATCCGGACCCGCTCGACTTCGAGGACTTCAAATATGAGATTGACACGCGAGGAGGATATCTCCTCAATGTCACGATCCCTGAAGCCGATTTTGAGGATGACAGAGTTCTGACTGGTGTCTCGCGACATGTCCGAACGGCGACGCGAGCACAGTTGGTCAACGTCGAGATGTTGCCAGATGCAGAGTTGAAAATGGATGAAGAAGAGATAGAGGCGTACGATGACGCGAGACGATCCCAACAAGCGCGGGACACAGACGAGCGCCTACCCAAAATAGCTAAGTGGCTAAAGGGACCGCTACAAGCGCCCGAGGGATTAAAGCCGGCAGATGTGGGCAAGTGGGTCCGAGAGTGCAGCCATTACTTCGAAAAGGAAGGAAAGCTATATCGAAGACAAACTGGGCACCCACAGCTAGTTGTGCCTAAGGAGAATCACATGTACATGATGAGGGCCGCGCACGACGCACTTGGACACCGAGGCGCGTGGGCCACCACTCAGGTTCTACTGAAGCGCTTCTGGTGGCCTGAACTCGAAGGAGATGTGAACTGGTATGTAAAGACTTGTCACGTTTGCCAGCTGAGGACAAAGCTACTGTTGAAGATCCCACCACAAGTCACAGATACTCCGTCGATCTTCCAAGTGTTGCACGCGGATGTGTTGCAAATGACTCCCGCGAGCAACGGCTGCAAGTACATTGTGCATGGTCGGTGTGCGCTGTCTTCTTGGATGGAGGGCAAGCCCTTGAAAGAAGAAACAGGTGCACAGATTGGCGCGTGGTTATTGGAGATCATCACGAGATGGGGATGCATGAGGGAGATTGTTACGGACAATGGAGGCGCGTTCGTGAAGGCTACGAAATGGCTAGAGGATAAGTATGGCATTAAGGGAATTAAGATCTCGCCGTACAACTCTAAGGCCAATGGTCGGATCGAGCGTCCCCACTACGACGTCCGCGACATGCTGTTCAAAGCAACCAATGGTGTCGCGAAACAATGGTACTGGTATTTCCAACACATTATGTGGGCGGACCGCGTAACAGTACGACGTCGGTTCGGAGTCTCTCCGTTCTTCATGGTCACCGGCGCGGAACCAGTTCTGCCATTAGACATCCAGGAAGCGACTTGGCTAGTCGAGCCTCCAAGCGGTCCTATGACCACAGAGGAGCTCCTGGCGCAGCGCGCGAAAGGTTTAGCTAAGCATAGGGACTTAGTCGAGAACATGAGGAGTCGAGTTGATAAGGAGAAGAGAGAACGCGTCGTGAAGTACGAAAAGGAGTATGCAAGGACAATCCGAGACTTCAAATTCAAACGCGGGGACTTAGTATTAATGCGCAATACGAGCATTGAGAAAAGCCTCGACAAGAAAATGAAGCCGCGGTATTTAGGCCCTTTGGTGGTGATTGCACGTAATAAGGGAGGAGCGTACATTCTCGCAGAAATGGATGGTGCCGTCTTACAGAGCGCCGTTGGTGCCTTCAGAGTCATCCCATATCACGCGAGGAAACATATTTCTCTCCCTGCGTCAATTCATGACTTCATCGACATAGAGCCGTCCACGCTGGAAGAGATGGAAGAAGAGTCGGAAACGGGGCACATTGAGGACTTAGCATTTAAAGGAATGCCGAGAGGTGACCCTGAGGAAGACGACGATTAGGTCGAGAGGTTCGCAGAGTCATTGAGGACGATGATTTTTTAGTTGGGGGGAGAGAGAGGGTACTACCCGAACTCAATACTTAACATAAAGATTATCTTACTCTAGTACCCTCTCTCAATACTTAACATAAAGATTATCTTACTCCGAAATTTTGCGATTTTAGAGAAAGGTCCAAACGAGAATCATATTGACATCGAAAGCGGAAAACTAGAGAGCAAAAACCGTTCGAAGGGACTACGCGATTAGACTAAAGCTGGTTCAGCGGATCCAAGACTACTAAAGCGAACCTAAGTAGAGGTAGAAGGAGCAGAAGAAGAAGCAGCAGAGTTGTCGTTGAGAGAAAGAAGAGAAGCCTTCAAAGTGGTGTACTCCTCATTGAGGATCTGCCAGAAACCAGTGTAGATCTGAAGCTTGTGAATAACCTGCAACATGACGCCGCGGGTCTCGCCAATGATAACACGGAGGTTCTCCTCGTTCTGAGTCTGGTTGGCGAAATCGCGAACCAACTTGAGCGAGTTGGAGACCACTCCCTGAACATACTGGTTAGAGATCGCGCGATCATCGACTACAAGAGAGAGTAAGCCCGAGGACATAAGGAAATCGAAGGGAGAAGGCGCACTGTACTCGACGAGGTTACCGTCAGGGAAAAGACGGTTCCCAGAGCCTCGAGAACCAGAAGCCTGAGCCTCGCGATGAGCCTCTCCCTGGCGAGACCTCTTGTTGTTAACTTGCTGGGCCTTCATAAACATAGGAGAACCGGTGTCCATGTTAGGAACCTGAGAGTGGTCCAACATGCGGACTCCGCCGGACGCGTTGGTGCTACCACCACGAGTGGGACGAGTACGAGAGCCCTAGGAACGAAGTCAGAAGGAGAAAGTGGGAAGAAAGAAAGATGCATACCCCAGCAGCACCGCCGCGAGCAGAACGGCCGCGACGAGCATTGTTGGTAGAGGCATCGGCCATGACCACATCCTGAGGCTCCAAGAAGGTGATCTCCTGGAGAACGCGAGAGTAAGCGACGGACTAAAAGAGAGAAACATAGGATACGTACCTCAATGTCCTCAGGGGCAGGAGCACTAGCCTTAGCTTTACCCTTAGAGGGAGCACTCTCCTCAGCTGGAGTAACAGACTCAGCGACAGGGAACAAGACGCCTAGGGAGAGGATGAATCAGAGAAGAGAAGATAAGACGATGAAGGAGAGTACGCACGAGCCAAGGAAGACGCGGTAGACTTCGCGGCACGAACAGTGGCATCGCTATCGGCCGCGGTAGCCGCAGAAGCAGCGGTAGGCATCGGGGTATCCTGACGCTGACCGTAACTTTCGCGGCACTCGCCCAGGTACTTGAGAACCAGCTCGAGCTTCTCGTTATCCGGAGGCGTGACCTCGCGAGAAGAGAACGCGGCCTGGTGAGCAGTCAACGCGGCATGGAGCTTCCCAACGATGCGACGGTGACGAGAGTTGTGCTTAAGAACGGCTTCGACCGCAGGCGGCTCCTATGAGAAGGATCAGTCGCGGGGTAAAGAGATCTGTAAGAACCGAACGTACAACGAGGTCAAACAAGCCCTCTTGGGCGCGAATAACCACGTTGGCGGCACGAGGATTCAAGGTCTTGGAACCAGGAAGGATGTGCTTGAGGCAATCGTTGCGAACTTGGGTAAGAGACGTAATGCTGGTCTCCAAGAGGTGGTCTTCAAGGTCACTCGCACCTTCATTGAAAGTGCGGAGGATAGACCTGGGAGACGCCTGAGCAGCAGCGTCGGGAGCAGGAGAAGGGGAAGGAGAAGGAACGACAGGCATTGAGAGAGAGAAGGTCGAGTAAATCGATGCTGAAAAGGAGAGAAAATTCCCCAGTATTTATACTCGAGAGAGAACTAGAGCGGGAACAGGGGTCTAAGTCATAATCTAGCATTGGGTCTCGGAGTCCGGCACCCAGAGATGGCGACATGTGAGGTAGCGCGTGGAATAGGATGCCAGAATAGCTCGGCGCGAGGAATATCGCGCGGCAGCGAAGCTGAGAGGAATTGCACGTGTGAAACGCTATGGAAGGGGAGCGTAATTGCACCCGCGCGCCATCAAACAGGGGGGCGCTTAACGGCTAAACCGAGATCTCGAGGACCGTGACTACGACAAAGGTTCCAGGCGAGAGGTGCGATCGACAAGGTCGAGCCCCTGTCGATCCTCCACCATGATACCAAGAAGTGAAGCCGAGAGATAGAGAAATCTTACCTCGAGAGGTGGAACTGCACACCTTCACACGGGCGCTTAAAATGCGCGAAACCAATCAAAGAGCTACGAGACGTCAAAATACGAGCGCAATACATTTGAGATGTGAATGGGAAAGGTACATGGAAGCCATAGTAGTGGTGTAGAAGTATAGGTGATACGTAAGAGTCAGTGTCTGTTTGAGAGAGAAGAGTCCAAGAAAAGGAGAAGCCGAGCGCCTAAGCAACGGGAGGAGCGTCCTGCGCGTCCACCGAAGCCTCGCCCTCCTCCTCGTCATCGGGCAGAGCGTTCCCGCCGCGAACACTGTCCTCCTGTTCCTGCTCGAACGACACCTCGTCGCCGACCTGCGAACCGGAGCCAGACAAGGGCAGGACCTCGCCGGCGGCCGCTGAGCGCAGCCGACGAAGAAGACGATGGGAGCGTTTTGGTGGAGGGCGTGATGAAGTTCTTGGGGTCGACGATGGGGAACGAGACAGTGCCAGCACTGGTCCCGCGATCGCGAGCGGCGTCGAACCACGCCTTAGAAGCGATGCCTTGAGAAAGCTCCCCAGAGCCGTAATCACGCGTGGCGTTCAGGAGGTTCGCCAGGAACGACTGTGCAGCGTCGAGCTTAAGGGCCTGGAACTCGCACAACTTCCGCATCTCCTCATACAACGCGTGTTCGGCGGTGAGGGTGTGGAAGGCACGGTTCGTATCTAGAGGCGAGAAACGGTTAGTAAAGGAATGAAGAGTGGAAAGAGAAGTGCGTACTGTTGACGCTGGCCGTCTGGCTCGTAAAGAATTCCATCTCCTTGACCTGAGCCAAGCTGACCTTGGGAGGACGCGCTGAGGGCGACCACGAACAGGCTTGGCTCGCCTTGAAGCAAGGGGCGCACTTGTTGCCCGTACGAGTAGCGTGTGGCTGGCACTCTTGAGGAACGCCGCGAGCAATGCAACGCCCGCATGGTGGGAAGTTCAGAGGCTATAAGAGAGAAGTAGTGAGTACAAGAGACCCCGCAACGACGAGCTACGAACCTTGGCACCGGGAACATCTACGCGTTTCAAGAGCTTGACGTCAGCGCGGGAGGATAAGAGCTCAGAGGGAGGAACCAGGCGTTGGAGGACCTCGGCCATCGCGTATTGATTGTCGGCGTAGTCCGCGGCCTGCTTGGCGGCGACGAGCTGCTCTCGAGAGTACTGGGGGTCTTCAGCATCGCTGGATTCGTCCTCGGAGGAGGCGGAAGAGTCGTCGAGAGGATCGAAATCGTCGATCTCGAGAACCTCGTCGGTTTGTTTCGGGACCTGGCGACTACGGCGTGGAGGGGCCTGCGACTACGGCGTGGAGGGGCCTGAGGCGAGGATGGATCGGCACGGGCCTTTCCTTTTGAAAGAGGTGTAGGCTCGATCTTGACCTTCTTGAGGAGAGGCGGCTGCACGCCCAGGAACTGGTTTAGTCAAGCCAGAAAGGAGGCGAGGAAGGAAGGCGTGAACTTACCCCAGTGTCGTTGGAGGACTTGCGTTTGGCGGCGGAAACTCCGGAGGCAGAGGAACCCTGACCTGCCGCGACGGTTCGCCGGCCCACGCTAAGAACGTCACCCATAGAATAGGACTCGGGTCGCCCCGATGCTTTCTCTCTGGCGGGTAGAACATTCTGACGAGACGACGAAGCCGCAGCCTTGGAACTAGAGGTATTGGCCAACATGCTGGTAGAGGAGATGAGCGAGGAACGAAGTGTCAGGCGACGAAAGGGACCTACCGAGCGATAGGCGCAGGTACCGGCCCTCGACCCTTCTTGGCGGCGGACGCAGACGAGGTCTTCACAGGACCAGGCGCGGGTGACGTAGACCAGTCAAGAGGCGGAGGAGGAGGAAAACCGGGCGCGTTCCACTGGACACCCAGCGCGGTCGCCAGGGAGCGTCGGTTGTTCACATCGGAGGTCGCACGGCTGAAGTAATAGGCGAGATAGTCGCGAAAAGCGGGAAAGTTGGGGTGTTGAGTGAGCAGAGGGTTGCTGTGGATAAGCGTCTGGAGAGGACGAGAGAGAGAGAGGGGTCAGCGCCCGATCTAAGAGCACCGAGGTGATTGGGCGGCTCACCAACATAGAGATCGACTGGTCGTAAAACGCGTTCAATTTGGCAGGACCCCAAGTAGGCTGAGTGGTCAGCGCGTGGAGATTCTGAACGAGATCGGCGGCCAGGGCGAGAGAAGGATCAGCCATCGTAGAGAGGAATAAGAGAGTGGAAATGAGAGGCAAGGCAGAGCGCGAGGAAGGGAAGTCCCTGGAACGATTGTGCTATATGTGAAGGACTCTGTGACATTTGTGACATAGGCGCGAAAGTCAATAACGCAGAAAAATCCTGGAAGAACATTCAGCGCGCGCTTCGAATGACATGACATGTTGAGAGCTACGCGAGAAGGACGTGACACGGGCTAAACCTGCAAGCACCGGGAAAAACTTAGAATCAATAGAGTCGAGGGTACAGGGTTGTTAGGACGTCTCGGGATCAGAATGAACCGGGGACCTCGCGGCAAAGGACTGAGGCGAGGCAGACAGGTCGGTGAACTCGCGAGAGGACAAGAACGAAGTTGGGTAGCGGTATCAAAAGGACTGAGGACAGTCTAGATTTCAGTTGGGGGGAGATGATGCGCCTTCAGCGCGTCTACCCACTAAAAATCGCGATTTACCTTAATAAATACGCGATTCCCACTGCATATCATCTATCAAAAGACCTGCACCAACGTAAAGGGGAACGAGAGTCAGAGCCGAGCCCAGAGCTGCTGACTTAGCCTCTCTGACCTACGCGTGGGACTACGAGAAGTGAAGAGTAGCCTCAAGCGGGTAAGACCTACCTTCGCGAGACACTTGCTACTTTAAGGAAACATGCGCGGGACAACTATGGGATCGACTTGGCAAGTAACGGACATAGGCAGAGTAGTGCGTATCAATGGGAAGCCCCCTACCCATCCCTTCGTATCTCGCGAGAACACTCTCGCCACACCCAGAGTCGAGAGATCACCGTGACATCAGTAGTCGAGAGGGATTGCACCCGAGCCCCTGATAAGCGCCGGAGTATAGCTCCCGCGCGACTTGATCTTCACGAGAGGTGGCACGTCGAGAGGTCGATCACACCTCGAGATGTTCGCAATCAAACCACGTCTCGGGAAAGTTCTGGGATCGCCATCGGCTGAGGGGAGAACTCAGTACAGGCACCCGCGTGTAACACAGGAGAGGCGGAACCGGCACATCTTAGGCGCCCACACGGTCTCCCAGCCCGGGTATCGGAATGATCACCCCCGGCTCCACTTCCTCAGGGGAGAACCACAATCAGAGATAAAGATAGATCGTACCACACGAGACGGGTGGCGCGGCGTGTACGGAGAAGTCGGTTGGTGGCAACGGCACAGTCTTGGGTATTTACCCGGGCGCTAATTGGCCTTGAGCTCAACCTCGAGAGGTCTTCCCTCCTATCTCTATGTTTCACTTGGACTGTTTTGGAATGTATCGCGATCACATGTGTTTCTCATCTGTTTGTCTTGGAGCTTGTTTGTAAATATTCGGCATGTACTTAAGTCTCGCGAGTAGTTTAGAGAAAATCAGTTAGCCCCCAGTTTTCATCTTTCAAGTCTCTAAGTCAAAGTCCAAGTCTAGCCGTCGCGCTATCTGTCTGTCTGTCTGTCTGTCTGGTCGTCGTGCCAATTGTCTTTAAGTTTTCTGTTCCTTTTGCGAAGCTCTCGAGCCTAGTGAAAGCCCTCTCGTGGTAGCGACCTCGTCCTCCCGAGACCCCACCCTCTCATCGAGAACCTATATCACCCCGAAGCGCGGTCGAGTCTAGAACTCCCCTTCAAACTTGCTAGTTGCGAGTACCTTAGAGTCGACCTAGTCCTCTAGTCCAATACCTTACTTTGCCCGCTCTACCTCGAGCGAGTTGCCCCTCAGCTACCCTAGTGTGGTTGTGTGTGTGTTGTGTGTTGTGTTTGTTGTTTTGGTTAGAGGCGTGTTTGGCTCCTAGCCCCGTAGCCGCACATCAGCGGGGACGAGGGGTCTGGCGGTGAGGACGTGGAAGTGGCAGGGGCTGCCATCAACGAGGGGCGGGTGCCGAGGCGTCGCAAGCGGCAATTCCGACTGTCAGATGAAACCGAGCTGGATAGGCTGATGATAGCGGCAGTCGAGTCGAAGGCGGGTCCGGACCAGGCGCTCCAGAGGATCTATGGACCTGTGTACGTCGAATCGAAGGAGGTGCAGGTCTATGTCGATGGCTCCAGTATTGGGAATGGCATGCCGGATGCCCGAGCAGGGTCGGGGGTGTTCTTTGGGCCCGGCAACCGCAAGAATCTCGCTGTACGTGTTCCTGATGAGCAGTCCAATGGGCGGGCGGAGGTCTACGCTATTCTATGCGCGCTTCGGGCAGTGAACGACCACCAGTCTCTCGTAATCTACTCCGACTCGACGTACGCGATCGGGATGCTCACTGTCTGGGCCTCTAAGAAGGCGGCGATTGGTTGGCGTGTCACGAATGGGGACTTGTTTCGCGACATTGTGGCCCTCATCGAACGGAGGCCGGCGCCGGTTACGTTTCGGAAGGTGAAGGCGCACAGCGGTAACGCCCAGTGCCCACAACGACGGGGCAGATGAGCTCGCGAAGGAGGGCGCACTGGCACCTGACGTGCCCCCGTATGAGCCGGTCGATTGGCGTGCGGCGAAGTCGGGCCTGGGTGTCTGTCGCTGCGACCCGTGCAGCTCCAGAGGCCCAGTGCTTGCAGTGGATAAGGTGCAGTGGTGGCTTGGGGAGCGGCGTGGGCATGCGCTCCCCAAGTCGGCGGAGACGGAGGAAGAGGCGGAGAATGCGGCGACGGAGGAGCACGAGAGGGTGCGGGCTAGGCAGAAGGAGTTACGGATGGAGCTGCTGAACGCTCCGACGGACCGCGAGTTTTGGAGGGTGTTCAAGCGGCTCTGGTGCGCGAGCTCGTTTGAGGAGGGTGACTTCACGGCGGAGGAGCTTCGGGTAGTGTTTGAGGCCCGTATGAACCCTGTTGTCCCAACGCCGCCGAGCTTCGATAGTGGTCGGTTGGAGCTCAACAAACTGGCCGCAGCGGTCTCGCTCCAGGGCAGCACAACTGATGAGACTCCCTTGCGGTCGTTCTCACGGTGGTTCGTCCTTGGCGACATTGAGGAGGCCAAGGTCCGCATCAGGAGGAAGCTTGATGCTGCGACGGGCGAAGATCAGGTGTCGTACCGGGACATTTTCGACATGGACAACGAGCGCCTCTTGGAGTTGTGTAACCGTTGCTTGGAGATGGGTGGCGCGCCGTCGTCGTGGCTTCGCACGCAGCTTGTAGGGTTATGCAAGAAGGACAAGCCGAAGGATGTCCCCGAGAGCTACCGGACGATTGGGCTTGAGAGTTGCTTCCTCAAGTTCATGACGCTGCTCATAGATGAGCGGCTGGTCGAGTGGGCTGAACGGAGCAAGATTCTGCCGCCATCTCAGAACGGATTCCGGAAAGGGTATCGGACGAACAACAATGCGTTCATTCTCCAGGCGGCGGTCGACAAGGCAGTTTCGGAGCGGCGCCCGCTCTATGCAGCATTTGTTGATCTCACCAATGCTTTCCCCTCCACAGAACACGCCACGCTTTGGCTGAAGCTTCGCCGGCTCGGGGCAGGGGGTCGGGTATTTGATTGGCTGCGATGGCTGTATCAGTATGGTGAGATGAGTTATGTGGTGTCGCATGGCGGGGAGAAGTCGAGCGAGTTTAAGTCATCGGTGGGGATCCTGATTGGAGACACTTGCTCACCGGTGCTGTGGGCCCTTTACATGTCGGACCTTCCGCAGTTCATCCCGAAAGACGTGGACGATGTCGCGTTGGACGGGGTGGCGGTGACGAATGTGGAACAGGCTGATGATGTACTGCTCATGTCGACGAGCGAGGAGGGATTGCGGAGGAAGATAGAGGGAATTTATCGGTGGTGCAGTGTGAACTTTATGCTGTTCAACGAGACGAAGTCGGTGGTGCTGGTGTTTGGGGGATCGGCGGGGAAGCAGGTGTTCGAGTGGGGTGATGGAGGCGAGATGGCGATCAAGGAGGAGGTGGTTTACCTGGGGTTTCACCTGTCGACGAGAGCAGCGGCGCGGTCGAGGTATGGAACGGGTATCTTCCGGAAGCACTACGACGCGAAGGCGGCGACGGCAGCGCGAATTGCTGGGGCTGTTCGTGGTGTGGAGCAGCTCACGGGGCCGTTACCTGTGGCCTGCTGCACACGCCTCTACATGGCGTTGGTTGACCCCCACTTGACGCACGGCGCCGACGTAGTCATCGACAACAATGTGAAGGCGCTCTCAAAGCTCCTCAAGGTGCAGAAGTCGTATATTCGCATGGCCATGGGCCTTCATCCGTTCTGCTCGGCTACGGTTCTGTTTACGGAGACCGGTCTACTCCCCCTTCAGTCGCGACGTCTATCTCTACTCATCCGGTACCTTCTGTATGTGCTGGAGTCCCCGGCGGAGCTCGTGAAGTCCGCTTTCCGTGAGTCTATTCGGTTGGACTTTGAAGGGAGGGTGTCGTGGGTCACCAGTTTGCGGCAGGCTGTGGCGGCGCTACCATACGAGTGCGCGTTCCCGGATCCGAACGGGTTGCTCTGTTCGGACACGGTCACTGCTCTGTTGGGTGAGGTGATGGGTGGTGTAGGGGCGTGGCTTCAGCGGAGTGTCGATGAGAATGGGAGGTTGAGCCTTCTGCACGGTCGGCGGGAGCCGGATGAGGCAGGGGACTTAACGGTGAAAACTCCGTTGAAGCTCCGGTACTACCTGAAGGTCGCTCACCCTGGGTATCGTCGGGCGCTAACTCGGGTGTTGCTGTCGGAGCACAAGTACGCGGTGGAGATACTGCGGTGGAAGCGGCCTTATGCGCGTCGCCTCTGTCGGTTTTGCAGCGGTGCGGTGGAGACGGTAGAGCACTTGTGGATGTGGTGCGCAGGACACCCGGATCTTCGTGCCGCACGGGAGGTCTTTATGGTGGATGTATGGCGCGCAGCATCGGTGGTCGATCGTGCGAAGTTGGTTGCTCTGGACGACGATGCAGGGGCGCAGTTGGTGTTGTTGCTCACGTCGAGGGACTGGGTTACGATTGTGGCGGCGTATGCATACAACATTGAGCATCTCATAGAGAAGGTGCCTATACCGCGGGAGCGCCCACGCTAGTTACTGTACATGTTTTTGTGTGGGCTATCGGAATTCGTGGGTGTTATGATTCTTTGTGCTGTTGATTGTTGTGACTGCTCTGGGGTCGGTGCTTACTGGTGAAGTGTTTACTTGGGATGCTATGTGTGCTCTCGCGCCCTGCGCATGAACCCTCGGCAGCGTAGCTCCCCAAGGATGGACAAGGTGACGGCTTGCCGGGTACCTCAGTCGCCTCGGGTCCTGCGTTGTTCTAGGCTGGCAGGGGTTTCTCCGGGTTCTCCCCACGCGCCACCCTAGGGGGCGACTGGCCTTAAATGGCGGGCAATCTCTTTTGGGGGATGTGCTGTCGTCCTTAGAAACTTACACACACACACACACCCTGTGCCCTATACATTGTCTATTCTGATGGATCAAAACAGGTGACTCGCCTGAGTCGATATTGTCGTTTCGAGCAAATGCGGCGACCAGAACCTCTTGACCAACGTGAATTTCACCACTCCGGACTGCAGCAGTTATAGCCCGAATGAGGTTAAGATCCTTCCCCATCTTAGTCAAAGAAAACTTTTCAGCTGCGTGCTCGCATAGGCCGGCACATTCGTCGTTGGCTGGGAGGTAGCATAGGCGCCCGTCGCTCGCGATTTCGTCCATCATGAGTGTAATGCCAACTCGTCGATGGAATGGTGTGTCGGCGCCGAACATAACTTTGATGTTCTTGCAGATTTCCGATATCTTGACTTTCCCGGCCGTGATGGTGAGTCGATAGTCCTTGCGGTGTTTGACGACGGTGTTGCGAGAGGGAAAAGCAAATGGGGAGTGTTAGAGTGCGTACAATGCTGCACCTCCGCCAAGCTCGTATACGACAGCAGCCAGGTCGTACTCAAGCTTACTGAAGCTGGCGTGCTGGTATTTACCATCCAAGGCGAGTTGCATTTGATTGAGTAATTTCTCTGCGCTCCACCCGTTCTTTATGCCCACCCGAAAAATGCGATGCAGCGCCGGGATATCGGACGTCCCAGCGAGATGGTATATGCTATTCCATGTCTGTTGGTGGATCTTCATTCGTTCCAGAGCTTTGGTGGTGTTGAAGAGCTATAATTCATTGAATTCGATGAGATTACTGAGCACGGGCAAAGTTGAGATGAAGTACATACGTGAAGGTGATCAGACAAGAGTTGTTCTTCATATCCTGCAATCCGCTTTCCGAGCTGAGAGTGGCTGAGAGTATTCGCTTGAAGTCCCCGGGGATCTCTAGCTGAATGCTCGAGCACCTGCGGGACAAGCCTCCCTGCCAGCTGACACGGTCGGCAGGTTGACCCGTCGATTGTAGTCTTCGTGCATGAAAAGGAGCCGATCGTGATAAAGGAGCGATTAGGGTCAACTGATATGATATTATAAGGGGCCTTGAACGCAGAATTCGAGTCGTGTATTGAGAATGTACCGTCAACCCCGGACAATGTGCAGACGGAAACGAGTGTGATTGTGGAGTGTATGTTGAACGAAAGTCGTAGAAAGCATCTACAGATTTAGGATAGATAATATCTATGAAGAAATATGGTCAGTAAGTCAAAGAATGCTCCGAATGTTGACGCCAAACTCACTGGCAAACTTGACCTTGCAGGCAGCGGATGTCTGGTGCTTAACCAATTGGTTGAAGCCAACGGCGGACCTTCCATGCATAATCCAGGTCTCACACCGGACGCACCAAACTTGCCGTGTTCCGGAAGCAGCATCTCCATACTCCTGCGGTGGTACAGATCCAGGAGGTGGTGGTGGAGGAGTTGAACTGTCTGGTGCCGAGTTTGCGAGTGAACGAGCGAGACGCGCCAATATCGAGGCAGGAGACGAGACGCGACGCGTTGTTCAATTGCTTGTGAAACCTGCGGCATTCGAACGGCAAAGTGTTGAATTTCGGTCGGAGTCTGATGACAAATGGCTGACTACGCAGAACAAACACAGCACGCAATTACTCTATTTGGGGGGTAGGGGAGGGGGTAGGATGCCATCAATGTTTCCAAGATCTGCCGATCTGACACCTCTTGGAGGTGGGAGAGGCGGGCGTTTCATCCCCATCACAGGGTCTGATGTGACCGTGACCGTAAGTTTCCCTTGAGTTTCCCAAATCGAAACTTACCGATCGTACTGGGACTCCTTGAGTCAAGCATGGGGCCGCCGAGTTGGCGGGATTCATCACACCTCTCGCCCATCCTACTCGAGGGTATAGTTTACCAGATAGATAATACACCCGCTGGCCAGTTCGGCGCACGTTCACACGACGAGGACGGGTACGATCGGTAATATTCGATTTGGAATAAAACGTCCGTCACGGTCACATCAGCAGTGATGAAGATGAAACGGCCGCTCGGTGAGGGGAGGCCCTGTACGATCGGTAAAGCCCGATTCTGACCGTTTGGGAAATTGCTCCGAAAAAGCGCCGTAACGCGTCACACTTCCGCATCAGCCCGTCGCTTTCCCGCTGCTCTACCCGCCCTCTCCCCGCACAGATACCCTCCGACTGTTTAATTCGAGGCCCTTGGGCCGAGCCTGAGATGAGCGGCAAGGAGGCTGGCTGTGGGACCCACGTATTGCGAAGCGGTTTCGCATCGGGGGAGTCGGATGAGGGTTGGTCAGCGTCGGCGAGCGCCATCACCACTGATGTGACGGGGACGGTAGCTTTCCCAAATTGGGCCGAATCGGGCTTTACCGATCGTACCCGTACTCCGGTGAGGGTAGGGAAGTCAAACGCCCCGCCTCCCGCCGAGCCCTACGGTTGGGTTAGTTCTGGCCCGGCCGGGGGTGAAAGCGAGGCACTCGGGAGGGGGGCGAGAGAGAGTACCAGGAGCTTAGATACGGGCTTTTATGTATGTATCAAAACATGACTATGTTTTGTGCAAGTGTTTGAGCGCAGTGGTGAGATACATAAATCCCCACCATTATACCTGTGCAGCTGTCGGATACACCTTGGCCTGAATTACAAAGGGGCATGGAAAGATGTGATATTGATATTAGACCTGAAGGGAGGCGGCGAGGTATGTACTCTTAAAGTCCTTAAAAATCTACCTATCTGCTAAGGGACAGGGCGTGGCACGTAATCCGCGACAGGTGTTGCATCATGTGGCTGTGGTGCTCCCATCGCGAATAGGCGCCCGTCGCGTCGCGTCCTGAAAGTCGCGTAGGCTAATGAGTGGCCGCATTTCTGATAAGTCATGCCCATTTTTACCCAAAGGGAGGTCAAAGTGGCCCATTTCATGGTCTACTAGGTAAGCTGAGAGGGCTTGTGCACACGTAAATGACCATGCCGGTTGCCATTGCACCGGTTGAGCTGGACCAAGAGGTTGCGACACTCTCTGTGCCACTAGATTTCCATTTTCCTATAAAAATTCATGTGAAGCCTCTATGCGTAGTGTATCAATGCTCCACTCGCCTTCCACCCCTCCTCCCATTGCCACTCCTCAGATAGTGGTGGCACCCTGTGCCACTTCCGAGGATACCTTGTCTTGCTTGAAGCGTCTCAAATCGGTCATCACTGCACTGGAAACTGGTTCAGCAAGTTTGAATATTCCCCTTGATGTTAGCAGCTCCCTCGATACTGTGCTGGAATGGTGCACCTCCGAGCTTCAGGCGCCATCTCTACCTGGCAGGAACTTGGCATCCTGTGCTTCACCGGCGACTCCTAGGCGTGATTCTGCTCGATCAAATGACTCCCTCTCACCATCGCCGTCTACCTCTCGCTCTACCTCTCACTCATATAGCGCTCGCCTTGATGACTTACTGGTTAGCAAGCATCGCACTTATGAATCCGGCGTAAAGATTACTCGTAAGACGTCTCTGGCTCACCTATATCGGTACCCATTGGACTATACTCCGCACTTGGAGTATCCAGAGACCTCGCTGGGCGACGGGACTGGACATCTATTTGAAATGGATCCCGATTCTTGCGAGAATTGGGATAACCCCGTGAGGGGGTTTGCATACTCGGTTGGAG
This sequence comes from Ephemerocybe angulata, assembly GCA_013368325.1. Taxonomy (NCBI): domain Eukaryota; kingdom Fungi; phylum Basidiomycota; class Agaricomycetes; order Agaricales; family Psathyrellaceae; genus Ephemerocybe; species Ephemerocybe angulata. The sequence goes on from JAACJK010000227.1 coordinate 171,344, forward strand.
ACCCCAAGCGCGGATTCCCTAAGAGAGCTGGCCTGAGACAATGACGAGCCTCCCTGGCGCGACGAGCCCGCCTGAGACGAGCCCTCCTGCCAATGGGATCGTCCAGCATTGGAAATCGAGAGCGCAGGGAGGGGAGGGAATGGCAGTGGAGCTGGTACACGGCGAGCAGGTGGAGATGACAAGGGAAGTGAGGAAGAGGGGGTAACAGGCTGCGATAATGAAGAGGTCGCGCTAGATGCAGCTAAGAAAATATATGAGAATGTATGGTAACGGAGAACTTTGTCAATTGGGAACTTACAACGACGGTGCAGATTTGCGAATTTCGTGCTTTCCGAAGCATAGGCCTCCTCGAGATAGACCACTGCATCGATATGAGTAAGGAAACGGCTATGGATAGGACAGATTTATACGTACTGAAATAGTGGCACCGTCTCGTCGCACAGACGGCGACCCACTTGCCCGCAATGCCCGCATTCGCATTGGTGCTACTGACCTGGATAATCTTCGACTCGGTATACGCGCCTGTTGTTGCACCGCACAGACACCCGGGCTTGAGAAATTCGTAGATGATGGCCAGTACTTCCCACCTCGCGAACGGTACACGTTCACCATCTTCGAGGGGACTGGTTATGGATAATAAGAATACATTTTGAGTAAGCAGCGTGATACTCGACTCACCAAACATAATCTGTAATCCCTAATCCAGGAACGTAGTGGAATGGAAGGGGGCTGAGGTGTTGTGCAAGGAGCTGCTTTACGGCTGCCTCCATAGCAAGGCGGAGTGGCTTAAAGGTGTCGCCCTTGTTGGCATCCTTGGGCTTGTAGATTGGCTGATACAAGCTTGAAGTTACCTCAAGGACGTCGGAAGGTGGGGAGGAGGGGGGTAAAACGAGAGACATATGAGAGGTATTCAGATTGAAATGACAGTGGAGTACGAAGCGCCGAAGCGCCGTTGGAATGGGTGGAATGGGAAGGTGGAAAGAGCGTGGAGGGTATCAGACGATTTGGATGGAACATAGGGAATGGAAAGCTCGACTTCGCTGGGAGCCCTGCTTATATGTGCTCACCAGCTCGGTCTACGGTCGGCACTCGCATCGGAAGTCCCGATATCGCTCAAAGGCGCCCTTTGTTGCCCAATCCCTTTGTCTCGTAGCTTTTTTTCGCACAGCCGGATGCGGTTGCTGTGGGCTTCCACGCACTGTTTTTTAGGCCTTTCACTGCAGATACATGTGTGCAGCTGTAAATCAGAGGTATGAGTTAACAAAGTTTATCATTAGAGGAGGAGATGGAGCAGTGCGCGTTCAACGACGCGCGAAGGACGAGATTAGCGCCGGCCCAGTCGGACTTTGAATGCATTCTTTGTCTCGGCTATGTCCGAAAGTGAGATTGGGGGGCGCTTCTCCGAAAGTCACCCTGCAGGTCCTGTTAGGTATGTAGAGAAGGCCTTTATTCCACTTTTCTTTGTGCCACAGCCTATAGAAGGTCGACTACAAAGCACGTTGGACTACAAATCATGATGTGAGGGACATCCACACTCCATGCAAACACCATGTTCACGTTGGTGCAGAAATAGCATACATTGGTCATATATAACACTATTTACACTATTCTACAATGGCTGGAGGAGGGGAGAGGTAAGGAGCGGGCACAAGGGACTGACCGGAGGGAAGGGAGGAGCGCATTGATGCGCCCATGATGCGGTACGTGGGACATCAGCTGTGCATGATGTGACCGTGACTGATATGTGCCTGGATCGAATATTACCGATCGTATGACCCCTCTTCACACGACGGCCCGAATATTCTCGCTCATCAGCGTTGATCAGGGTCGATGCTCTGTGCGCGTGCGCGACAGATATGTCAGGAGACATCTCAGGGTCCTTTGTAAGCGCCCTGTGAGCGCGAAATATTCTGCGGGTATGGCGGCGGTGGTCTCGGCTGCACGGATTAAACTGCACCCGGGCTGCGCTAGTACTAGCCTACGAAAAGCATAAAAACTGGGACTCAACGGTCAGTATTCTCCAGTTCCTCTCAGCCTAAACACTCCACTCCAATCCACTTAACAGTCTCAACCAAGTCTCAACCCACTCCGCGCTAAATTCTATACACCATGCGCTTCAACGTCCTCGTCCTTGTTCCTACCGTCGTCGCCTTGGCGTCATACGTCCAAGGTCACTATGATGTGAGAAGACTGTCTTGAATTTTGACCTACTGTACAACTACTGTATACTGACTGCCCTATCGATTATCGCTTCAACAGGAATTCGCTACCCGTGAGGCCCGCGAAATCCAGAGCCTCCTCAGACGTTCAGAAATCATGGAGGAGCTTGCTGAAATCTCAACGCGCGACCTCATCGATGAGCTCTCCAGCCGCCTAGAGGCTCGCACCATGTACCCCTGCTCGAAGTGCGGCAGAAACTGGAAGTCCGGCGAGTCTGTACGTGTCTCGACTTTTTGCGGATACTTTTGGCTACGTATCTGACGCTGTTAATTACCACAATCAGGCCGAATCCTGTTTCGATTCTCACAAATCTCACAAATGAAAGGGCTCGCTATATAAAGCGCCGGATAAATCCGACGGAATGCCGACGGATATGAATAGGCGCCTACGCAATAGTGACGTGATTCGCGCGTACACGGCCTTAGACGGCCTTTCACTTTTTCCCGGTTTGTTCCTGGTTGATTCTGAGATGGTCCCACGAGAGTTATTCTGTGTACTGTAGCGAAGTGTAGGGAAGGGACGGATTTGGGACCGTGACAAAAGTCTCATGGTGGATTTTAGGGACAAGGCCCCGAAACACCGTGACAGTTACCAAATTTGGAAGGCCCGCCGAAGGCGGGCCGCAAAAATTGCCTTTTTTAGGCGTCCGGAGGGACTTTTTCTTCCGTGACAGGCAGAAATAAGGGACAGGAGAGGCCACCGTGACGTCCCTTCCCTACACTTCGCTACAGTATCGGTTTAGAACAGCGATGCGTTGATGCCAGATTGAATCCAATACGTCCGTGATGGGGTCATTCCAGGACCCCCGAATATGGGAATTCTGGAGGGTCTTCAAGCGCCTCTGGTGCGCGAGCTCGTTCGAAACGGTGGACTTCACGGCGGAGGAGCTGCGGGTGGTGTTTGAGGCGCGGATGAACCCGATTGTGCCGACGCCGTCGAGCTTTGACTCGGAGCGGCTCAGGCTCAATCAGATCGCGGCCGCGGTCTCACTCCAGGGAACTACGCCTGACGAGACGCCGCTGCGGTCGTTCTCCCGCTGGCTGGTGCTCGGCGACATCGAGAAGGGGAAGCTTCGCATCCGGCAGAAGCTCGATTCGGCGACTGGAGAGGACCAGGTGTCTTACCGGGACATCTTTGACATGGACAACGAGTGTCTTCTCGAGCTGTGTAATCGGTGTTTGGAACTGGGGGGTGCCCCGTCGTCATGGCTGCGTACGAAGTTGGTGGGGCTCTGCAAGAAGGGAAAGCCGAAGGATGCGCCGGAGAGCTATCGCACAATCGGCCTTGAAAGCTGCTTCCTCAAGTTCATGACTCTCCTCATCGACGAGCGGCTCGTGGAGTGGGCAGAGCGCGGCAAGATTCTCCCGCCATCTCAGAACGGCTTTCGGAAAGGCTATCGGACGAACAACAATGTGTTTGTCCTCCAGGCGGCGGTGGATAAGGCAGTTTCCGACCGGCGTCCTCTCTATGCAGCCTTCGTCGACCTCACCAACGCGTTCCCGGCGACAGAGCATTCCACCCTTTGGCTCAAACTTCGACGGCTTGGTGCGGGAGGGCGCATGTTCGACTGGCTCCGATGGTTGTATGGGGAGATGAGCTATGTGGTCTCTCACGGGGGGGAGACGTCCACTCCCTTCAAATCGTCAGTGGGTATCTTGATCGGAGACACGTGCTCCCCGGTGCTCTGGGCACTATATATGTCAGACCTCCCCCAGTTTATCCCAAAGGATGGTGATGATGTCGAACTGAGCGGCGTGGCGGTGACGAATGTCGAGCAGGCAGATGATGTCCTGCTGATGTCGACGAGTGAGGAGGGGCTGCGTAAGAAGGTGGAGGGGATATACAGGTGGTGCAGCGTGAATTTCATGCTGTTCAATGAGACCAAGTCGGTGGTTCTGGTGTTTGGGCGATCGGCGAAGAAGGAGGTGTTTGAGTGGGGAGATGGCGGTGAGATGGCGATTAGGGACGAGGTGACGTACCTCGGGTTCCAGCTATCGACTAGAGCAGCGGCGCGCTCGAAGTTGGGGACGGGGATTTTCCGGAAGCATTACGACGTGAAGGAGAAGGCGGCAGCGCGGATTGCTGGGGCGATATGCGGGGTACCCTAACCCTTATTGACCCTCACCTGACGCACGGGGCCGACGTGGTGGTGGATAACAACGCAAGGGCAGTCTCCAAGCTCATCGAGGTCCAGAAGCTGTTTATTCGGCGCACGATGGGCCTTGGACCGCGTAGCTCGGCCAATATCCTTTTTACGGAAACGGGTCTTATTCCCCTGCGGGTTCGTCGTGTCTGCCTGCTCCTCCGGTACATCCTTTATGTCCTGGAAGCACCAGCGGGGCTAGTGAAATCAGCGCTACGAGAAGCCGTCGCACTGGACTTTGCGGGCAGGGTCTCATGGGTTACGTCCCTGCGATGGGCGGTGTCAGCTCTACCGTTTGAGTGCACATTCCCGGACCCCAACGGACTGCTTCGGGTCGAGGAGATAGCCACGTTGTTGGAAGAGGTGGAAGGAGGTGTAGGGAAGTGGCTTCAGGGAAGGCTCGATGCGAACCCGAAGTTGAGTCTGCTGCACAGTCGGCGGGAACCTGATGTGGATGGCGCTCTTACTGTCAAGATGCCCTTGAAGTTACGGTATTACCTCAAGGTAGCGCACCCTGGCCACCGTCGCGCCTTGACACGGGTTCTGTTGTCGGAGCATCGGTATGCGGTGGAGGCGCTACAGTGGACGCGGCCGGTTGGGAGACGTTTATGTCGGTTCTGTGGTGCGAAGGTGGAGACAGTTGAGCACCTGTGGATGTGGTGCATGGAGCGGCCGGAGCTTTGTGCAGCACGCAAGGAGTTCATGAGTGATGTGTGGAGGGCGGCCACGGCGGCGGAGCGAGCGAGGCTCGTGGAGCTCGACATCGATGCCGGTGCTCAGCTGGTGTGGTTGCTTACCTCGCGTGATTGGGTTTCCATTGTTGCGTCATTTGCGTATAGTATTGAGCGGCTTGTAGAAAAGGTTAAGATTCCGCCGGAGCCTCGGCGTCGCGGTTAGTGGCTCGTGCGGTGGTTTAAAATACATTTGTGTTTTGTTATCTATTGTTTCATGGTTTGAGGACTGGTTGACTGGGATCGTGAACTGTATGACATCCGCGCACTGCGCCTGAACCTACGGCACTGTGGCTCCCCAAGGATGGACGATGAGACGGCTTGCCGGACTTTTCAGTCGCCTTGGGTCCTGCACGTGTTCCAGGCTTGGCAGGAGTTTCTACGGGTTCTCTCTACACGCCATCCTGGGGGGCGGCATGCCTTAAATGGCGAGTGCATTCTCTTTGGGGAGTGTATTGCCGTCCTTTGAAAACTACACACACACACACACACCCTGTGAACTCTGATCCAGGAGGGCCTGTTTCTGTCTGGTCAAAATCCGGAAATTTGGCCAAATCTGTCTGGTCCGGATCTGAGTCCAGCGGACCGTCCCCAAATCTGTCTGGTCCTATGGACCTGAGTCCAAAATATTCGAATTTTCGCTTATTTTCCTCGATTTTTCTCTCCGGCGCTCACGGAGCGCCCAATAGCACCAAATCGCATGTAGATTAGACGTAGTAATCCCTAAGTACACCATACAACCCAATTTCCTAATTTCCTTTTCTGCTTATAGGTTTGCACGGCCTGAGCGAAGTTACGAGCTTTATACAGCTTAACCGCGTCAACCAACTTCACGGTCTTCACCTCCAATCCACTCTTTTTCATTGAACACTTTATCGGGGTCCAGTTCAGCTATGCGAATGTCGTCCATTGACTCGTTAAACGGTGAATAGCGATGTAGAGGCTGGTAGAGTAGAGAGATGGGCGGATCAGAGTGCATCGGCTTGCGTTGGTCTGAAAAATCATCCCCCGTCTCAAAATGTGATCGCTCGCGCCAAAGAAAAGCTGTTGCATTCACTACCAAAAAATACTATCGACTGACCAAGGTTTGAACCATGGGCTTCACCAGGCTTCCCCTCGACAAGCCTCGTTACCACTCCACAATCTGTCTGGTCGGGGACCTATGTTGCCTCACCACCTCGTGTTCGTGTCTGGTCGAAAAATCTGACTCCAGGGACCCAAAAGTCCCAATTTTGTCTGGTCGGAGGTCTCTGAGTCCGCGGCCTACGGCCGCTTCTGTCTGGTCGGGGATCAGAGTTCACAGGGTATATTCGGGGGTCCTGTCATTCCATGGCGAGTTTGAGAACGAATCCATATCCTTCGGAGATATCAAGCCAGATTAGGGTTAGTCCATTTTCGCCGCTGCCCTCTGCCTCTGCGGTGCATTTCTGCTTCTACTCATTCAAGTTATGGAAGATCGATTCACCAATGCGCAGTGTGAGCTGTATGAGTGTATTCTCATCGTAATACGCACCCATGAACCAATCTTCCAGATTTTCTTCCTTCTGTCGGTCAACCAGGGCAAGCACGCTTAAACGCACTCAATCTCATTTAAGCGTGTTTAAACGAGAATTGACGTGTTCGCTTGGGGGAGCCAGATGAGCGGAATGGGTGTTTAAATTCTCGTTTAAGCGTGTGTATACAGTAAACGAGACTTGACGTGTTCGCTTGGAGAAGCCAGATGAGCCGAGTGGGTGTTTAAACGAAATAGAGTTGTTATTTAAATCGTGGTAAGTGTAGCGTAGGATATTAGCCAGAAAAAAGAGTTTAAACGAATTTGTGCATGTCTCTAGAGTATAGTAAAAGTAGTTAATGCCAAATCACCTTTATATCGGCAACTTCGTCTCCTGGAATTCCTTCACAGGGGTTGGTGTACGACTCTAGCCGAACCCAACGCGATTTCCCTCCAACTTCCAAGTCGGCTACGCGACTACTGCGTGTATTCAGAATTCCTACATTAAATACTAGTCCCTTAGCCCCCTTGTAATCGAGTCTTCCACACCATTTGTGTCGTTTAAACGCGTTTAAACAACCCGTTTAAACGAGCTCGGTGTTCGAGACATGTGTGTTTAAAGAAATTCGACTCAATGTCTACCTGAACACGCCAGATTTCACCTCATCCGCTGGAAGCATTTCTGTTGCGATATCGTCATCCCCGCCAAGGACTCGCCGGATCAGGATACATATACGTTTCCCCCCTTTATTTTAGCCATTGGCTCATCCGTCACCATTAGCGCCCGCCCACCGAGACACACTCTCGCTGGCTTTACCCCGTTGCGGCATGGCCAAATTCGGCCAAGCTTCGCATAGGCGCGTGTTGCCCATCCCCTGACTTATCCACGGCGCATGCCAGGGCATCCAGGTACGTTTCTCTTACTCTCCGGGAGCCGTCTGACACCCAGCCCAGGCTCAACTCCATCCCCTCCGCCGGAGTCATTTTTGTTGTGACTTCGTCGTCCTCAGCTCCACGAGCTCCTTTCGCCAGATCAAGTTACGTCGTCATTTCGTCCCTTTATTTTGCTTATTGATTTAGACATCACAATTAGAGTTGTGACACGTTCGGGGGATTTAATTCCATTGCGACTACGTCTCATTTGGGCGAATTTCGCTTAAGCGCCCCGGGCGGTAAGTCAATCTTTCGTCATCCCGTCGATCATTTCTCACCAGCTATTCAGGTAGAGGTGCCTAATTTACTTCTCGCTTAAGAGGTACGTCGTATTTCTATTGTGTTTTGAACCGTTTTCTGAATGTATTTCAGGATGCCGCGCGATAGTAGTCAGTAGATAGGTACCGTAGATTAGACTGCGTAGAGTAGACTTAAGGGTGAAGTCACTCCTGGCCCGGGCCCTACACTCACGACCAGGAAGGGGTGGGCTTGACAGCGCCAAGAGTCCCGCTGGCAAGGTACCGCCGGATGCGAAGCTAGGCGCTTACGGGACGCAAAGCACGCGTGTTTTCACGACGAAATCATTGCTCTAACCCCGGAGTTAATTCCGGTGTGGTAAGTCGAGGACGCCTGATCGACTGGGGAAAAAGTTCGCGGGTCGGGAGTCGCGGGTTGCGGGTCGTGGGTCATGGGTCACCAGTGCCATAGGGCTAGGGTTTCCTCACCCCCTGGATTCGGTCGCCGTCGCAGCGTCGTCGCTACTCCTGCCCAATGCGCCAAAATGAACCTCCCCAAGGTGCTGCTCCCAGTTGCTATGACAGGACCTTGCTCGATTTAAAGCCTAGGTGTGACGGCTTGTATCAAGCTTTCTCCGAAACTGTGGGCAGACCTTCAGGGGACAATGTCAATAGCCTCAGAGTTTGTGATTGTATTCATGTTGTGTTGACAGTGGTAGGGTATGAACAGGCAAGGAGGTGCTATACACGATGGAATGCTTATCGGAAGTCCCAGATGGAGGGTTATATCCTAAAATGAGCTTTGATTCCAGCCATTTAGATGTGCTTTGACTACTAGATGGAATATGGATGGATTTCAGACAAAGCACAACAGCAACGATGACGAGCAAAGCATGGAAGCAAACATCTATACTAGGCTACTTGACCCATGACGCTTTGCCCATGACCCGCGACCCGCGACCGGTGAACATAAGCACCAGCCGACTGGGCATTCTGGGTAAGTCTAATCTGCCTTTCGTTCGTTCTAATTACTACTTCGGGCTAGCATTACCGCAGAGGACTGTGCGGGGATCTCGGGGCCGGCTGCCTGCGCCATCCATCCGTAAATTGTCGGTGCCAATCCGTAAGTTCAACAACAGTAGCACGTATGTACGGGATATATATTTAATGGAGTTCAGACGAGCTCTCGGCTTTCCTGGCAAAGACGGAAGCTTCATGTCACCTAATAGACTTGCTTTTAATTTAGAAATAATTAATATACTGGCATGACGACGTTCTGAGGAAAGGAAGTTACCGAGAACCGAAGTTCACGGAATAGATTTTGGGCGCTTAATTTGCCAGAACTTGGCGTACAATTCTTATGATACGATATGGGGTATTGTAATGTTAATTAAAGGTCAGACCAAATGCCCTAAATACCACAATGACCTCTGTTGACCCCAAATGATAGTCAATGGCCAAGAATCAGCATAGAGTTTAGAATGGCTGAAGTTCGTTGGCTCGGAGGTCGGCCAACTAGAACACGCACACCTCCGACCTCATGATGCACACAGCGTGGCCTGAGGCAATTTGGAGACTACGTGAGGTAACGCCAGGTACCCTTGGAATAAGTATGGGAATGCCAAGTCCAACACCCAAAAATAGAGAAGTGTGTGCCGGCGTATGTCCACGAATGGAGTTTCGATGCGATTTCTCAACCCATCTCAGCAGTGACGACACGCCGGGAGAATGTTCAGAGTATGTGATATGATAGATTAACTTTTGTGATGTAATCTGGGCTAGAAACGATCGGAATAAGCATGGGAAGGGCCAAGTCTAGCACCCAAAAATAGAGAAGTGTGCTTTGACATATGCCCGGCGAATAGAGTTTTGAAGGGATTGTCTCTACGTACCTCGGCCGTGACGACACGACAGACTGAGGAAGTTCAAAATGAAGGTAATAATAGCTTCAATTAGATGGTATAATTTGTGATAGAAATGATGACGCACTGAAGTTGCATGTCATCAATAGTTGCTTAAATCGAGATTTAAGCGCCCTAGCATCGGAATGTCGATTTTTGCATTTGCAGGCAGAGTGGATGATTCTATCATCATCTCAAGTGTATTTTTGTATTTGAATAAGTGTAGTACTGGCTAACAGAGTCTAGAGTCCCCAGGCTGCCACCCATCTCTCGTACCCACCCAATGATTCCCCTGTCAATCCCCTCCCCATCGCACCACTCGCACGCCAGATGAATCCTTCAAACGTGTAAACACAGATAGACTTGGCGCTCTCACACTACTCGGTAGCGCTGACTATGACAGCTGTCACAAGCAAAATGTACTGGCCCAGAGCGAAATGTGGAATTGCGTTCGGTGGACGCACGGCATGGGGTGGGTATGGAGATACTCACAACGCAAGCCGTAACGATTCTAGACTTTCCGGACCCCTTGAGTACACCGGGGATAGCGCTAGATGTTGAAGTACAATGCACATGTCTCCACGGCTCGCCCATTGTTCTCTTCATCTTCACACGGGCGCTGCCTCTTTCAAACTTTTCTATTGTTCTAATGCTTCTTTGTTCTATATATATCCACGATCACATTGTTCATTCATTCCATCGTTTCACATATATCACACAGCATTGTTCTCACTTCTATTGTTCCATATTCGTACGTACTTTATTGTTCTCCCGATATGGATCGTCTATTGTTCCACACAGTATATAGTCTACACTGCAAGTGGGTAGTTCCCTTATCGAACTATCTCCCACTTGCAGGTGCGTCATGCTGTATTTCTCTTTATCTAACTTAACTAATATATCGAACTATCTCCCACTTGCAGTGGCTTCAACGACTTATAAACTTAGCAGTTTATCAAGTTATGAGCCCCGGGCTCCTCTGATACACGACACCACACGTTATCAGACACCGCGTTCTATACGCTATCACTGCCCACTCGTCACTCTTCACTCGGTCACACCTCGCTCCATCACAGCTTCGTGTCGTTCATCGACGCCTTGCTCTAGCTCCACATCACACGCCCAGCCGCGTGTTTGATCTCGCTTCCGCTATCTTGGTACTTCTTGACGGATTCTTCCGTCCGGAATCCTTTTAGCATTCCCTCACTTCTGCGGTGATTCTCGCCCAGAAGTTCCCCTTCTTCCCTCTCCCTCACCCATCGTCAATCGATCTCCACCATGTCCTCGTCCGAAACCTCCACCTCGCTCGTTCCCCTCAATGTCTACACCGTCCAGGAATGGAAGCGTGTATGCATCAACAAGGCGCTTGAGTACGATGCCTACGACATCCTCATGGGCATCGAGACAGAACCATCCACCTCGGACGTTCGCACGATCCAGAGCTTCCGTGGTCGCCGCTCGAAGCTTGTTGGTTACATTCGCTCTACCCTCGACGCCTCTCAGACTGAGACCCTCCTCACCGATGTCGCCATCCTTGATCTCCCTGGCACCTGGACCACACTCCTCGGCCAGTACGAGGCCAAGAACTCCAGCTCCCGCATCACCATCCTCCAAGAGCTCATCTCTCTTCGCATGAAGTCATCTGGCTTTGAGGACGAGTCTTACCAAGACTTTGGTTCGCGGGCTGTCGCCCTTGGTGCACGCCTCACTTCACTACTTCCCCCTGCTCCATACATGATGAAGGGAAAGTCCAAGGAAGTGGAGGTGAAGGTTGGTGACGCTGTAGAGAAACGAACGGTGTACAGCGAGCTACCAGACTGGTATGCAGGCTACACTGCGGCACACCTCGCTCGCGACATCTCCGCAGCCATGATCGTCATCGGGCTCGGAAAGGACGATGAACTCCTTCGCCACACGCTCAACCACATCTCCACCACCGACGGTGAAACCGACCCCTCTGAGATCCTCGAGCACCTTCGCAAAGCCGACTCCCTTGCTCGCAACACCTCCCTCGCTGCTGGTACCTCCTCTGCTGCTCTTCAAGCTTCGTCCAAGCCCAAGAAGACCTACAAGTGCAAGTACCATCGCTCCAACTCGCACACCAACGAGGAGTGTCGCTTCCAGAACGGAAAGGCTCAGGTTGCTGAAGTCGCTCCCCAGTCTCCGGCCACGCCGCAGGAGAGGGCCCTCATGGCACAGGTCACTCACATCGCAAGTCCTCTCACCCGTCAGACTCCCTCTACACCCACTGACTCATCATGGAACACAGACTCAGGAGCTTCCTCACATATGACGCCCCATCGCGAGTGGATCCGTAACATGGTCAGGGTGAAAGTCCCCATCAAGCTCGCTAATCACGAGATTGTATGGGCAACCGGGATGGGTACTGTGTACTTCACACCGAGGATCAATGGGCGGACTGGGCAGACTGTCGTGTTTGAGAATGTACTATATGTCCCTGATTTGCAATCCAACCTCTTCTCCCTTCTATACGTTGTTCGTCACTGCGGAGTCCGAATCATCATTGAAGACTCCACGTTAGAGTTCTTCAAGAAAGGTCAGCTAATCCTAGCAGCTACCATTCGCGGAACGACTGGCACTCTCGACGGAACCACGCTGGTAAACACACAATCAGCAGCGTTCTTTACGACGAAGGTAGACAAGGAGCTGCTCCACCAGCGACTTGGCCACATAGGCAAGGATCGCCTAGACACACTTCTTCGACAGGAGCTAGGCACAGGGATACTCGTCAAGGACGGTACTACAATGAAGGACTTCTGAAATGACTGCATCGCAGGGAAGCAGCACCGAGACCCCTTTCCTTCTCTCTCTCAGCATCGCGCCAACGGACTCCTCGATCGCATCCACTCCGACGTCCACGGACCACTACCACGAACACCATCTGGTTTCGAGTACTGGGTCACCTTCATCACGACTATTCCCGCTTCAAACGAGTGTACGCTCTAAAGCGCAAGTCAGAGGTGTTCCAGAAGTTCCAGGAGTTTGTCGCCGAGTGCGAACGAGTACACGGGTTAAAGGTCAAGGAGCTTCGAGATGATAAAGGGGGTGAATATATTGGGAATGACTTCGCAAAATGGTGCACAGATCGCGGCATCACACGCCAACACACAGTCAAGGCGACACCCCAGCAGAACGGTGTGGCTGAACGCCTCAACCGCACTCTTGCTGAAGGTGTCATTGCCATGCTTAACCAAGCAAAGCTCCCTGCATCCTTCTGGGCACAGGCTGTGTTGTATCACACCGACGTTTTGAATGCCACACCCTCATCAGCACTCTCCAAAACCACATCCTACGAGGTCTGGCACAAGCAGAAACCTGACTTGTCCGTCTATCGAGTCTTCGGCTGCCGAGCTTTCGTTAACATTGCTCGGAAGGATTGCAAGAACCTTCAATCTCACACGGAGCCTTGCATCTTCATTGGTTTTGAAACAGGCTACAAAGGATGGAGGTGCTACAATCCTATCACGAAGAAGGCACACATCTCACGCGACATCATCTTCGATGAGAACACGTTCCCCGGTCTCTCGACCACTACGCCGGCACCGGCACACACACCCATTGGCCTTGGGGATATCTGGCCTGACCTCGAGGATGAGGACGACGACACACCGCCTCCTGCACCTCCTGCACCTCCTGCACCTCTCGCACCTCCTGCACCTCTCGCACCTCCTGCACCTCCTGCACCTCCTGCACCTCCTGCACCTCCTGCACCTCCTGCACCTCCTGCACCTCCTGCACCTCCTGCACCTCCACGAGCACCTCCATCAGACGAGGACTCATCTGACGAGGACGACGAGGACGACGAGGATGATGAGGATGATGAGGATGACGAGGATGACGAGGATGATGAGGACGATGATGACGAGGACAACAGCAGCGCCCAACAGGCGCCACCACATACACCTTCCCAAACCATGGACCTGAAAGCTCTCGGCAAGCAAACAGCGTCTCGACCACAGTTCCACCCGACTTCACCTACCTCGCCTACACCTAAAGCTGAGCCACAAAAGTCTACTCCTCCTACATCGCCTGAACGTCCTATCCCTGCTCCCACGTTTCCTGCTCCTCCTCCTTCTGCACCTGCTCCTGTCCCTCGGAAACCCATTACCCAGCCAATGGTGGCACAAGGCTCGCGCCCTGTCCGCCAGAAAGCAGTCCCTGATTACTTCAAACTAACTGGGGGTACGAGGCGAACGACCAAACCAGTTGCACGACGTCAAGGGGGTGAACCGCCACCGGATCAAGGGGGTGACAAGGATGATGAAAATCCGTTTAATCCGCCACCTCTCACAGCGCAGGACTTCGAAGACGAAGACAACGGGGACAACGACGTCGTCGACCTTGAAAGACCTCTATTCGCCACTCCTATCATGCAAGCCCTCATGGACGTCTATGACATAGGAGAATACATCCCCGCTGATGAAGCTGTGGAAATGGTTCTCATGATGGCCACTGACAAGATGGAACATGCTTTCGGAGCTGCTACACGGCCAGAAGATTCCCCACGCAGCTGGAAAGAAGCCATGTCTCGACCAGACCATGAGTTCTGGGCTGCTGCATGTCAAACAGAGATGGATGCACTCATCGCCAATGGCACTTGGGAAATCGTCAGGCTACCAGACGACAGGAAGGCAATCGGTTCTCGATGGGTATTCCTTATCAAGCGCAAGTCCGATGGCACCATCGACCGCTACAAGGCACGCCCCGTCGCTAAAGGCTACTCCCAACAACCTGGTGTCGACTATGACCAAATCTTCTCTCCTACCGCTCGTCTCACTGCCCTTCGTACCGCTCTCGCTAAAGCAGCCATGAACGGGGAATACATCGAGTCCATCGATATCTCCAACGCATACCTCAATGGCGAAATCGAAGACAAGTACGAGGTCTACATGACTCAACCTGAGGGTTTTGAGATCAGAGGCCCCAACGGAGCGAAATGGGTCTGCCGCCTCAAGAAGGGTATCGATGGCCTGAAACAGAGCGGACGACTGTGGTATCAGAAGCTAGCAGCGGAACTCGAACGATTGGGATTCACCCAGATCAAAACAGATCCCAGCTTCTATGTATGGGAAGCCGATGGTATCCGAATCACTCTACCAGTATTCGTCGATGACATCACCATCATCTCCAAGAGTCAGGACAAGGTCAAATGGCTCAAGGAATCACTCGCCAAGGTCTTCACTCTCAAGGACCTTGGCCCAACCACCTACCTCCTCGGTATCAAGGTCGATTACGATCGTGAAAACCGCACGCTCCACCTCTCCCAACGCCAGTACATCCTCGATATCCTTAAACGATTCCGCATGGAAAACTGCACACCAGTCGCAACTCCTATGGATCCAGGCAGCGGCACTAGTCTTGCCAAGTACATCTCTCCAAGCAGGAGCAACGTGAGATGAAGACTGTCCCATACATAAACGCAGTCGGAGCTCTCATGTACCTTGCCATCGGAACTCGCCCAGACATCGCCTACTCTGTCGCCAAGCTCGCCCAGTTCAACTCGAACCCTGGTCCAACCCATTGGAAGGCCGTCAAGCATCTGTTTCGCTATCTGAAGGGAACGATGGACTTACGACTCACCTATCGCAATGAAGGCGAGTCTCTGTCTTCAGAACTCTTCCAGGCATATACCGATGCGGATCATGCTGGATGCCTTGACACTCGTCGATCCACCTCTGGATTCCTTATCAAGATGGGCACAGGCGCTGTTAGCTGGTCTGCCAAGAAACAGGCAACCGTCGCGGACTCTTCGACAGAGGCCGAATACGTTGCTGCCTCCTCGGCAGGACGCGAAGTCATTTGGATGCGGTCATTCCTTCGGGAACTTGGGACTACAGTCACAGGTCCTTCACGACTGATGGTCGATAACCAATCTGCTCTCAAGGTGCTTCGAAACCCCGAACACCACAGCAGGATGAAACACATCGACATCAAGATGCATTGGATACGAGAGGTCATTAAGCGCGGCGAAATTGAGGTCCACTTCCTTCCTACCAATGACATGATCGCCGACATCTTCACCAAACCACTCCCCAAACCCGCTGTACAGCGTCACTGTCTCGCTCTTGGTCTTGAGTAATCTTCCGTGACATTGCATTGAGGGGGTATGTTGAAGTACAATGCACATGTCTCCACGGCTCGCCCATTGTTCTCTTCATCTTCACACGGGCGCTGCCTCTTTCAAACTTTTCTATTGTTCTAATGCTTCTTTGTTCTATATATATCCACGATCACATTGTTCATTCATTCCATCGTTTCACATATATCACACAGCATTGTTCTCACTTCTATTGTTCCATATTCGTACGTACTTTATTGTTCTCCCGATATGGATCGTCTATTGTTCCACACAGTATATAGTCTACACTGCAAGTGGGTAGTTCCCTTATCGAACTATCTCCCACTTGCAGGTGCGTCATGCTGTATTTCTCTTTATCTAACTTAACTAATATATCGAACTATCTCCCACTTGCAGTGGCTTCAACGACTTATAAACTTAGCAGTTTATCACTAGAAACCATGTTGTAAAGCATAGCCTGGGATTGACATTCAAGAGATCCGTTATTTGAGTTGGAATAGGCTATTGAAAGAAGGCGTGCGCCGAATTACAATCTGCGAGGGACCAGACGGGTCGACGCCTTTCGTGTTCAGAATGAGGGCTCCAGAATATCCAAAGTCAGTATGTCTAGGAAAGTTACCGAAGTAGAGCTCTCAATGATCACCCAGATTCTGAATCTGTGATTCAAGTGTCCCGTTCATACCCACGTCTCCTCCTCCCGTTCGCCATAAATAACTAACCTAGATGTTCGTCTCGCCCGCCCATCTATTCTTGGAAATGTCCATCAGTGATGTAAACGCTGTCATATTACGGACCATTACCATTTCACCAAGTCCATGAGGGAAATTGAAGGGAGAGCGAATCAACGCGAAGGGGTACGCACGTAAAGCACCCAGAACAACGCACACCCCGGGGTTGGGGTGGCCGATATTCCGAGTTGTGAGTGCGGTGGGCTCGCATTACGCAAATACTGTGGGATTCCGGTGACGGAAGGTCTCTGTTAGCTTAGGAAAGTGGATAGAAGCTGAGTTGTTCAGCCTCTCTCAGTGAAATCCCCAGGTCGACCCACCCAACTTCCTTCGTTTTCGCCTCATTTCGACGATTTCCCCTTCATTATTATTACTATTTTCCAGCCTCCATACCACTACCTTCGCTTATGATTATCCTGGAGTTCTGCTCGCTGTTGCAGGCGACGAGCTCGAGCTCGAGCTGAGTCGATTGACCCGAATGGTATGTTTTGATGCCAAGTCATTTTGAACCCCGCATCATACAAGTACCTCCGGCGCCCCTTTCTCTCTTGCCACGTCCCTCCCGCTTTCCCCCTCTCCCCCATTCCCCTTCTTGTGCTCGTCGTTGCGCACGACGTCGAGCATGTCGAGCTCAACGTTTGTACCGCCTCGTCTTCCCCTCCAGCGAGGTAATGTTTATGTCTCGTCGTCGTCGTCGCTTCGCTTACACCCACCCCGTCGCTGTCTAGCCAGGCCACGTCGACAGCTTCAAGCTCCAGCAACCACAGCTGGGCCTCCTCGACGTCGTCGCTCAAGCCACCGACGACATCCCACTGTCCCAGGACATGGTCCATGGTATGTGGTCCCGCTTATTGCCCCTTCGCCGCTCCATTAACCTTCGCCTTCCTCGTCTAGACTCGAGTCGAACAACTCCAAGAATGCTTTCAGTATGTCCATCCTCCATCACAGTGCCCTCAATATTCACGCCCTTCCCCACCCAGTTAGCCACCATCGGTTTCTTGCTGGCATCATCGCTCCCGCGCCCGACCTCGACATCAACGACGACGACGACGTGCGTGCACCATCATCCCGAATATCTCTATGCTCACTATCCAATCCACCTCTACTCTAGCCCAATAACTTCAGTGCAACAACAACCTCTCCAAGGACGAACTGTACGTATCTGGATGTCCTCGTCATATCCGAGCTGACGGGTTTGCTTCTGGCCACCGCGCACAACACGCTCCGCACCATCATCGCCAAGGTCGTCAGAGAGCTGCCTGAATAACAATAGATGTGAGTACCCCGTCTGCATGACTGCCACATACCTAACCTATCACGTAGTCCAAGTCATTCGCCCACCAACGGAGATGACACGCTCTCCGCTCATTCACCCCCTCGACCTTCAACGATTATGTCGACGCGCGGCAACTGTAAGTTCACATATTTGCATTTCTTCTACCCGTCGCTGACGTGTTTCACACCGCATAAAAAATCGCCTGGATTTGGTGTAGCCCAGAGGATGTATTAGATAACCTTCCCACCCCTCTGCAAAGTGCTTCGGGATGAGTGTGACCATATGTAGGACCAGGTATACTTCCCTGTGCACTGGGAATGTCGTTGGGAACTCCGAACCCAGCGTGCACCGAGTTATTCTGTGCAGTGTTACCCCAGCTTACGTTCCATATCAATATCCAAATAATGTGGCAGCAGCAATGCCACTTTGAACGGGCTGTGGTATGGGATCGCCGATACCAGACGTCGATTCCATGTAGAATGGGGTTCTCTATGGTGCATAGCCTGGTATTATTGCCCCCAGAAAGCATCCCAGACAAACTGGACTTAATTATGGACCTTCACCTGGGCTGCAACTGGCCATCGAGACGGAAAGACAATATGTCCTTTCCTCTGGGATGGCATCTAGAAACGACTCTGGCCTTGCTGATCTGGTGCTTTGCCCATAAATCCTTTCTCTACCTTTCCTAGGATATATGTCCATTTGAATGGATTTCCGTCTGGCCTTTGCATCACAAAGACAGGCCAATGCGCAGACAAACTGGGCTTTGTGTGTCGAGATAAAATGAAAACACTTTGACCAGGTAAACCATCATGGGGGCGGGCATAGGAGGCGGGAAAGCAACGAGCTGATGCGGTTGTGTGACGCGTGACGGTACTTTTCTGGGGCCTTTTACCAAATCGAGTTCTACCCATCTAACGACAGCTCGGGTCACCCGATGGTCGTTACACATTGGTTAGAAGCGCGTACTGTGCAGCCGGAGGAAATCCATCTCGGCAAAGGTACGCGCATCGTCCTAAAAGAACAAGTCTTTTGTTAGTCGCACTGCCTCGAGAACCTGAAGTCCTCGAGGTCAGTAATCGAAGCCCGTTGGCGGAATGCCGGTCTCGAAGAACAAGACTACGTACCTTGTGGGAGGAGCTTCCTCCACCAGATTGGGCAGTTCCGATGTGGAACGGGCGTTAACCCGTGATTAAATCTGCATCGGCCCACCAGTACTTCGCTCGGCAGGGCTCGAGAAGCCCTTTGTGAAGTGGTCACCAGGGCGCGCGGTGTACGTGCGTCCCACAGCAGGCCTTTGGGCATCCACACGAAATCTGTACCATATAATCTGTGATCTAGAAAATGTAACATTAGCATACGGTACCCCGAATTTACGACTCACCTTCGTCTGGACTCTCCTCCTATCGACTTTGTCTATCCCTGCTCTCGCGAACACCGTCGCGATCGAGCTGCCTGCCGACCTCTCCCACCGGCGCCTAACCATCTCCCGTCTTCGTCAACGAACTCGATCCTTCGCGATCTAAGCCGATCCGTCCCCTCTGGTCTTCATCTCCGTGCCCTTACCACCCTCCTAGACCCTCGTCAGTCACCGATCTCCTCAATCGAGGACTCACCTGCGTTCTACGGTCTTCGCGTACCTCATCGTCGAGGTCCAAGCCATCCTTTCCCGTTTTGGGGCCTTAGTCATCCCGCCATCAGCCGCGGCCCACAGCCACTCAGCGCTTGTGACGGCGCTTAAGTCTGGGTGTCCTCGGAAGCCGTTTCCTGGGCTCAGTTTGTAGCCGATAAAATCCAAATAAATTCTATAAAGTCGGAATTTATTCTTGGTTCGTGAAAGTACTCTTCGTTTGAGTTCGCAAGTATCCGTTTGCGTTAGAAACCGCGTTTATAGTCTATCAGAGGTACTAGAGTGTCTCTAGTTCTGAATATATAAGACTATTATTCTATCTGCGTGTGTGTAAGGCTACTCTAAGTCAAGAGAGTCTTTTGGGGTTGTGTTGTGAGCGATATTCCGCGCTCACGTCCCCGTCTCATCACCGCCAACAACTACACCATCCCTTCAACCTCCCTCAACATCGCACCGTGTATCCTGGGCTGCGTCGCACCTGCCGCTCTGTCCAATAAGTGCTCTGGATACATTGACCTCAAATGTGTGTGCTCCAATGCGCAGTTTCAAATCGATGCGCGCGCGTGTTTGCAGAGGCATTGTACGAAGGGGGAGGGTGGAGGACGCAGAGGGGATGCAGAAAGAGGAGTGTGGCTCCGGTGCGTAGTCCTTCAGGAGGTATAGTTTGTGTGGTGCTGAGAGTGGATTTGGGTGGATAGTGTCGGTTTCGGTAACGGGGACTGCGACGAGTCCGAATAGTGTGGCTTTCGTCACACCTGCGACTTCAAGCTCGACTCAAACACCGTCTTCCACCTCTCCAAATACTACGACAGTATACGAATCAGCGACTACGAGCGATGTCAGCGAGGGGGGACCTACGCCGGTTACAATTACTTCACACACGACGATTACTAGTGGGTTCCCGGGTCCGACGGATGTCAGCGCCGAGAGCACAAATGCATCACTGAGGATGAGGGCTGGTGTGGCTGGGCTGCTGCTGTCGGTGATCGCAACTCTTCTGTGATAGAGACATGGGATATCTTGGCTAGGTATGGTGGATATGCCACGATCTGAGTATTGAGAATGGGAATAGAGCGGGATGTCGACATATAATAGAGCTTGTAACACAGGTATATAGCCAAAGAAGGTGAATAGATAGAACGCGCCAAGGCCTTCAAGTTATTCTATCACCTTTAAATAGGCGCTAGTCGCTTACTAGATGATATACAGACACATACAACTTACCTGGGCTTATTCATTTGATCTTTCGTCAGTCGCAGCTTTCACGATTCCGTTCAGATGTTTCGCCGATAGTCCGGACATTCCTGTAGGTGCCCGTCTAGCAAGGATCTGTACCAGACTGTACCTTAAGTAGCTGAAGGGACATGCGTGAGGATAATACAGTGTCAACCTCGCAGTCTGGGATGGAAGCTGCAGGTAAGTAGATGAAACCAGTACATGGACGCGTCCCTGACCAGGCGGGGTCAACTGGCCGGATCTAAATATACCGTCGGATCACAATCATTTTCTCAGGATGAACAGGCGGTAGTTCCGAGTGATGGTAACCTTCTTCCCTTCCTCCACCTTCTTGCCCTTCGCCAGCCCATGAACCCATTCTTAGCCTGTGCTCCTCACATTCCTTCTCCCCACCGACACTCCTTCAATCCTTTGATCTCAGGCGACTGTCAACGGCTCAGCGGCTATATATGGCCGAACTTACCTCTCTCCTCTAGAAACGATGTCAACTGTCTCTGTGGAAACAGCGTGTTCGTCAACGCTGTCTACGCGTGCATCGCGATCTCGTGCGACAACGCAGACCAGAGCGAGCCAAATCTGTGCTGCTGGTGCGTCTCATCTGCACCCCTTACACGATGTCGCGTCTAATGAACATGATCAGTGCATCTATAGTATCGACTAGCACCGTTTCGTCCTCGTCCTCCACCTCAACCACCACATCAAGCACAACGACCTCCGCTACCTCCTCCTCATCCACGTCCGTGACATCCACCTCCACTTCCTCAACCACAACCTCCACCTCATCCACGCCCTCATCAAGCTCGACTTCCACCACCACCTCAAGTTCGACTACGAGCACCTCGACAACCGTCTCCCAGCCCACGGCCGGGAGAAGGATGCGGAGGATGCAGGGAACATGTGGTTGGGCATAGAGAGGGCGAGAGGAAAGGGTCGGTTGGCTAGGGAGAAGAAGGATGCCGCGGCAGCGGCGGGCGATAGTGAGTAGTGCGTACCCATTCATTCGTCATATTGATTATAGAAACTTGATTTACACAAACTACTCTATTCTGAGATACCGATGGGACCGACAAACCTGCACGCCCTGGAGACATGAGCTCACCACCGCCTCGACATGTACAACCCCTCACCCGCCATCCCACCGTCCCTGCGACATCGATGCACGCCGCCCCTCTGTTCACACATGACACATCACCCTGGCGCCATGCACCCACGCGCGTCAGCGATGCTGCTCGCTCGACGTCGCGTTCACCACGGCGTCAACACCCACAATGCCTCACCCATCATCCCTGCGACATCAACCCACACCGACCATCTGCACGCACACCGGACACATCACCCTGCCAACATCCACCCACACGCGTCGGCCATGGGGCTCGCTCGACATCGCCGACTCACCGCGCATGCCAAGGCTTGACACCGCGAGCCCCCTCGACATTCAGCACGCCGCCCAAACTCACCAGAAACCTGCGACACCGACGCGCGCCGACTCCCTTCACCCACATCCCTCTCATCCCGCTGCCATCTCCAACGTGCGCGAGAGGGTGTCAGGGTGCGTCAGTCATGCAGCTCGACGTCGCCATCTCAGCGCCGACCTCGCACGTTGCGCTGCGCTCGATGTCGCCCTCCTGAACTGCGCGCGACGGCTGAGTCCGTTACAACTCGACGTCGGGCTCAATCGCGCTGGCATCTGGTCACGGGCCATGTACGTGATTCGCTGATTTGCTTGCGCGACGTCCACGGCGTCGGGGACCGAGGCACGTGCACCGCCGTCCATCCCAAATCCGGACACCGACCTTTCGCCATTCGGCGCGAGGCCATGCGTTATCCAGACTCGCGTGCGGCTTCGCCACGTCGGACCTCAGGCGTCCATCCCAGACTCGAAGCCAAGCAGCGCGAGCTGGTGGCTGTTCTCGGTGAGTCCCGACTTACCTTCTCTCGCGCTCAACGTCTCCACTACACTACGTCTAATCTACGCTACACTATGTACGTATCATGTATCTACTTGGTCACTGAATACAATGTGACTTCCCATACACTTTTGCTGATATACGTCCTCCCGGCGAGCTAAACATGTGTTAGTGATGGATCACAAGTGTTCGGTTGAATAGACTTACGTTCGGCGACCCGGGGCACGATAGCAGAGTATGATGTGACCTGCAATGGTGAATTCATTAGATTTTACTCCTTTCGTCGGTGGACGGTTTACGCACTTTGGACCTCCGAACCAACATGGTGCTCGTCACAATGACACCGCACAAAAAGTCGCCTGGATTTCGTGTAGCCCAGAGGATATATTAGATAACCTTCCCACCCCTCTGTAAAGTGCTTCGGGATGAGTGTGGCCATCTGTAGGACCAGGTATACTTACCTGTGCACTGGGATTGCCGTTGGGAACACAGAACCTAGCGTGCACCGAGATAATATGTGCAGCGTTATCCCAGCTCGTGTTCCATATCTAGGTCCAGATGATGTGGCAGTGGCAAAGCCACTTTGAATGGGCTCTGGCATGGGACCATCAATACCAGGCATCGATTCCATATAGAATGGGATTCTTTATGGTGCCGAGCCTGGTATTACTGCCCCCAGATATCAGCCCAGACATGCTGGAATTGATACTGGACCTTCCCCTGGGCTGCGACTGGCCACATCCACACCCAGGTGAGATGGAGTTACCGCTGGGCCTAGCAGCCCCAGTTCTTCTGGAATATGTAAAGCATGGTTTACAAGGGTCCTCCGGGATAAAAATATCGGACCAGAGGTCGTTTTTCTCCAAACCGGCAGGCAGGTACCCCTACCTACCTACCTGTGGGAACTTATCTCCCAATTTGGTAATAGAATGATGTCATAACTTTTGCTTTGATAACCCAAACCTGAGCTCGACATGTGGATTTGAGCTATAACAGACTAGTAATAGCTATTTTGGATGTTTAAGTAACATTGTGAACCATGCGACTATTCTGCACATAGTCGGACAACCGGGACAATTCTTTCCATCTAATCACGCAGCATAATTTTGATGTTTTTGCTGTATCTTGTAAGTTCAAGTGCAAATATTACCCATAAAACACTCTCAGAAGTCCAAATCCTACCCGAAAATTCGTTTCCGAGGCCTCAAATTTCCTTTTTGGGTCAGGTCAAAATTCTCCGGGGCTCCGCCACAGACCCCCCTACCTACCTATACCCCTGGTCCGGGATTCTACGACGGAGGAGGAAGAGGAGGAGGAGGTGACGATGTAGCGAAGTGCTATACTGAAGCGATGAACGCGTAGCGTAGGTAGGATGCTCCTGTACGTAGGCCCGCAGAATCAGACCGATTTTAGTGGGCATTTCACCAGAAAGGGTGTGCGAGGACTAGGCGCTCGCGTGGGCGCTTAACCGCGCCGCCCGCTTGCTACCTTATCCTCGGGTCTGATACTGTCTAACGGCTCTCTTGTACTGGCGAGTGAGGCATACTAGGTACCTGACGAACCTCTTTCCTAGTTCATAGGCTTGAGAGCTCGGTGCTGGTGACCCCGACAGTACTTTCGTACAGGTTTGCATGGTTTATACGCCAAAAACGCTGTTTTACGACTACGGTCATATCAGTGGTTGCGTTTTGCGCGCGGATGTATGGGAGGGAGGTCGAGACCAGAACGAGGAGAGATGGGATATGGGGAGTCCTCATTGGTGTAGAGTGTAGGGTGAGGGATTGAGAGGGAGATGTGGGTGTGCGACCCCGATTAATTCATAAGCAAGGCTCTGTGCCATTTATGTGACGCTCTTATGAATGCTAGCGCTTAACCAAAGCGGAGTGCTGGCGCTGGGATAAGCGAATTAGGTTATGAATGTGCAAAGACCCCAAGCTAGACAAAATCTTGTTACTATTAAACTTACATAAAGCTTGAAGTAGTGTATCATATGAAATATTACATATTGAAGTGGTTCTCAAACAACCCCCGAGCACCATCGGGGAAGAGCACTATTCTTTCAATGAAGCTCGGAACTTAGATGTAAACTCCTGCTGCGCCATGCCCAAGGGTGATGCAGCCTGATCTCCCGCACGCAAACAGAACATTTAACCTTCATGTCCGACCCGCATACGAATGCAGCGGCTGGGTCCTCGGCAAACAGCCGTTTCCGCTCGTCATAGGAGGCGCGTCCTCCCGGGCTGGTCATTTGCCCCACGTTCTTGAGATGAGATTGGGCCTGGAGGTGTCGCTTCCAGCTTCGACTGCCCCACGCATGGTCCAGTCCAATTTCCTTGTTGCATGGGGAACAGGTAACTCTCCTACTGACACCAGGGGTCACCTCGCATATCGGATCATCGAGAAACATTTGTCGCCTTGAGTCATGTTTGCAATGATTTTCCCAGTTTGTTCGATGCCCAGAGGGGTGGTCACCGAGCTTTACGGCTTCATCGCACGAAACACAAAAAACTGAGGTTTTGGAGCCAGGTATAAGACGAAGTCCTGCCTTGAACTCCCTCCTGTCTCTGGGTAACTTTGTATCGAGCCCAGCTCCTCGTTCACGAGCCGCATTAGCCCCAGAGGAGGTTTGCCCTAGTGGTGCCTGCGTTGCGAGCTCGGGACCGATGTTATCCAATAATAATCCACCAATAGATGGTTACCCGTACCCAAGAAGGCTGAAGCGGTTGAGGACCCAGAAGTACCGAAAGCAGCAGGATATAGGCTTGGCAACGTTATCTGAGAGCTGACCTCCGGGACATAAGCGCCTGAGACAAGCTGAGACCCACTGCCGTGGATAAGACCCGGGTTGGAAGATGTGGCATAGCCCATGTCAAAATTGCTCGAGTTCTGCAATAATAGATTCTCCAACTCAGTCCACCCCTCAGGATTCCAATACGGAACTTGTTGCGGAGGGTATGAGGAACCAGCCACGGTGTTGGCATTCGGGATACCAGCTCCCTCATAAGCAAACTGAGGCTGACTCCCATCGACATACGATGTATAACTTGGGTCAGAGAAGGTTGAAAAATCATAGTTGAAGGTCCTCGGGTCGTTCTGTAAAGATGGGTTGGGGAAGATTGACAAGTCCCCGCCGATGAAGTTCAAGTCGCCTCGTAATATGCGCTCGTATATCTCCAACAGCTTAGGATCGTGAACTTGTTGTTGACCATTCGAGGGACCAACAGATGAAGTCGATGACCACTGAGCAGAAGAGTCTGGCGCACCCACCACTTGTGCATTGATCCACCAGTTCGCATCTGTGCCGGTTCTATCTTCACTGTACATGGCGTCCATTCAGGCTTCAGCTGATGGAGAAGCGAGCTCGACAGGGTCAGAGAGAGTGTAAGAGAGAGAGAGCGGAAGGGGGTGGGTTTCTGAGGGCCATTGGAGCTATCTTGGTCCCAGTATATATACATATAACTATTGCCCACCAAAGCGCACTCCCCGCGTGGCGGTTGGGCAAAGGGGTGAAGTGAAAATACCTCTTTGCCACACAATGAACCGGGCTTCACAATGAACAAAGCACGGTCGCCCAACATTCATTCTCATGTGAGTTGCAGATCGATTACTCGTACACGGGTGGTAATAAATGAATCCTCCAGGCTACTAGTGGGTTACAGCAAGCTGAAATCTGAGGTTCCTTGCGTATCCACTGAGCTGCCTCCGCAGCTTGCTCTTATGTCAAAGAACTGAGCACAGTAGAACGTACTGCTAGATGGTTCTCCAGAGCATGGAAGGCCCGAGGATTAGACTGTCCGGGGTCCGGTTCGGTTCAGGTTCGGCCTATTTTGGCCTGAACCTGAACCTGAACCTGAGGTTCGGTTCGGGGACCAGCCCGAACCTGAACTTTTTCAAAATTTCCTAATTCGGCCAGTTTTTTATTTTAGATGAAATTTTTTATATATTCTGGATCGTAATCTAAAGCGCTATTCGAACGCAAAAAGAACGAAGCCAAACGGATAGATACACGCTGAGAAATGGGGCCCGTCAGATTGCCCAATGACCCGAGCGGCGAGCGCCCAATAAGCGCCCGTAAAAAAGTTCAGGTTCGGCCAAATTCTGGATTTTTTCCGAACCTGGACCTGAACCTCAGGTTCGGTTCAGGTTCGGTTCAGGTTCGGAAAGTTCCGAACTTGACCGCGGACAGTCTACCGAGGATATCATATAGCCAAGCTCCTAATGCCCCGGGCGATCCTGTTGCTGTGTAAATTTGAGTTGAAAAGCAACAATGACCCAGAAATATGTGAACATACCTGGAAATCTCGAAGTTCCCTCTTGAGCCTTTCGATATCAGGGTCGGGCTCACAGTACCTGTCGTATCTGATCCATTGAAAATAATGATAATGATAATGGTACTAAAGTGTGAGGCCTGTTTGAGGAACGAATTAACTAGCTCTAGCATCCCGTCTTCAGAGCCGCAATCTTGCGACAAAACAATAAGTTCTTCGACAAGTTCATGAAGTGGGAGGCAAATTGCCGAGAGAAAAATCATCTGGAGAACCCCCAAGTGAAGGACTTTAGTACTGTTATCCCTTCCTGGAGAGTTCGCGCTTACCTCAATCGTATGCATCAAGGCATGGATGCTGTTTTGGCAGATTTTGATAAACTGCTAAGTTTATAAGTCGTTGAAGCCACTGCAAGTGGGAGATAGTTCGATCTATTAGTTAAGTTAGATAAAGAGAAATACAGCATGACGCACCTGCAAGTGGGAGATAGTTCGATAAGGGAACTACCCACTTGCAGTGTAGACTATATACTGTGTGGAACAATAGACGATCCATATCGGGAGAACAATAAAGTACGTACGAATATGGAACAATAGAAGTGAGAACAATGCTGTGTGATATATGTGAAACGATGGAATGAATGAACAATGTGATCGTGGATATATATAGAACAAAGAAGCATTAGAACAATAGAAAAGTTTGAAAGAGGCAGCGCCTATGTGAAGATGAAGAGAACAATGGGCGAGCCATGGAGACATGTGCATTGTACTTCAACAGATTTCAGTGTCAGGATGTGACAGAGGTTATGGCGAAGGATGAGAGCTGACCGAAGAACAGAGCTGACCGAAGAAGGGGGTGGACGACGTGGACAAACGGAATCAAGTTGTGTTGGCGCTCTCGAGCGCCGAAAGTAGCTAGCTTACATAATATAATCCTAACCCTACGAGAGCTCTACCCCGGCCGAACGCACAAACTCTGACACCCCCACCCGAGAGGAAGGGGGTAAGTGAACGGAAAAGAAAAACAAACACAAGAAAGGACCAATCTCTCCCACCCAATCCAAACTCCTACTTCTTCTTCGTCTTTGGCTGAGACTTGCTGAGGTGATCGCGAAGTTCTTCTGAGATGAAGACCGTGGAAGAGGGCTCGTCGACGGACGCCATATTGGCCCGGACATTCATGCTATGCTGAATCGGGTTGTAGTGCCAATCGTCGTCAGACTCCGCATCAGACTCCATGTGGACGAGTTTGGCATCCTCCTTCCCAGCGGCACGAGCACGACGAGCCTTGCGGGCGTCCTGGATGATCTTGTCCTTCACCCTCTGTGGCATGTCGATGATGCACTTCGTCAAACGATGGCCAGGCCGCCCACAACGATGGCAGGCATCACCACCTCGAGTGTTTCCCCAGTCGTAGTCAGAACCAGCATCGTCGTCAGAGCTGTCACCCGCCCTGCGACGATACCCGTCCTTTCCCTTCCGCACGTAGAAGGCAGTCTCTCCCCCACCGTCCTTCAGCTTCCCGTCAGATTCAAACAAAGGCTCACGATAGATATCACACTGAATACACTCCATGAGGTCTATGATCTAGAACAGAATTGCCCCCTTCCTCACCGGGTAGATCCTGATTGGGAAGAGGGTGCCACAATTTGCTTTGTCATGAGGCGCTCTGCCTGAACTTGGGTGCCTGAGATTCGACAGTGGCCTGTGCATGGCCGTATGGGTCGACTAATCCTACCCATTGAACAGCTTTCGTAGTGATATGACTATCATAGTAATAGGAGTAGTAGTATAGTTAATATATTAACCGGAGCTGGTCCAATTCCTGAACGCCGGGTTATGGGTCTCTGATCGTAGAACAGGCATAACTACGATGCATCCCATCTCCCACACCTACAATGCCCATCTAACCTGTCGCACAAAAGATGCCCATTCTCAGGTAGGAGGAGACTTGGAATCATTTCCCTGAGTCAGGGTCCCGATATCTACTAAGCGAGTTGTAGCACACATAATTCCGGTTCATAAAAGTGCAGCATCCTCAGGCCTCAGGCCACAGAGGCTATATCAGCCTCCTATTATTCCCTATTAGAAATGACATGTGTGAAGGTATTTTACGGCACGATGACCCATTCAAAGATTCAAGGTATTATCCTGACAAGAAATTGCGACCACAGCCGCTGCAGTCGCTCGACGAGGATCCCTTGCGTTATTCTGGAAGAAAGAATCTGCACAGTGCCACTCCGTGTGTTAACCTTTATCTCAATTTGATTTGAGATGTACGATTCGGATACCTCTCCGCACCAGGCCCAGCTTAGGCAGCATCTAGCCTTTTCTTTCCTGCCTGTCGTAGTCTAGAACATCTCATTCACATTGCGACTGCGATCTCAACGCTCCCCCAGGCATCTCCTCGACATCAACCCACCCCAGGTACCTACGCAGTGCGCATGAATGTCATACTGCCTATCATACTCTACCGACCTCAGAACACCGCTGCTTCTTCAAATGGAGAGACGTGAAACATATTCGAACTATCAGCAAGTCCGTATACCACGGCCGATGATCGTTCTTTGTCTCCCTACTGACCAGCTGGGTGGCTCGTAGTATGTACACCCCACCTTCCGGCACCAAGGTCGTCGCGCGCGACAGCACCGAGTCCCCCGCAGCCAACCTCTACAATATCTGCTACATCAATGCGTTTCAGACCCAGCCCTCTGACGAGTCCGGGTTCGATGCATATTTCCAGATCCCGGCACCTTTTGCCCAAGACCGATATCATCACCGGCAGGATCACCCTCGGTGGGCGTCTGGGTTAGACCTCCGTCAGCAGAGGGCGCGGGAAAGGCGCTCCAGCCAAAAAGGAAGTAGCCCCTGACAAGAAATTTCCGGCCAGGCGACGATACCGCTCGCGCAAGCACAAGGGAGTGGTTCAACTTTGAATAGGAGTTTAGAATGCCAAAACTAATGTTCACTAAGCTAGCTACAGGCCATCCGACCGATCTAGGAACAGGCGCAGAAAAGGCTTGAAGCGCCCACCGCGCTGGCGCCTATGCTAGCTGCGACGTGGCTGCGCGGTAACAATGTGATATGCAGCGAGGGCGCCAAGGGCGCTTATTCGCTTGCACGTCACACATCCTGGCTCTTCCCGGGGCTACCCTTCATCATTGCTACAAGGCTACCTAGTGGCTTTGAAGTTATCTCAGGTAACCTAGTTTGAATTGATTCTCTCAAGCTATCCTAATCTATCTTTACCCAAGGAACTATGATATGAGTGAGCCTTCGTCCCCCTGCAGGTTACACACGCCCACTCGACCCTGCACTCGCCCTCTTTGCGCCCTCTCCCGGCCGGATTAGGATGGGGTCCCTTGGGGTCCGCTCTCGGGCTCTCGGGCGGCCTGGATCAGAGAGGGATCAGGCAGTGATCCAGGTGGCCGTGCCGGACGCTCGGCATCCTTTTGGGGTTAAGATGCCTGGATCTGGAAATATGCATCGAACGGTGCCTCCCCTCTGACGCCTCGTTCCGGAAGTGTACATCTCACCTTCCGAAACCTTAATTGTGGCAAACGTTCACAAGAAACATGGGCGCCCGAGGGCGCCCGTAACACGCGTCTCAACCTTCAGACTACGTACATAATGCTACGTATACATAATACAGTTCTAGGTACTTGCTTCAGGAGTATGGATTGCCAGTCATGGCGGAATGACCACGTTATTACTGGCTGCCCGTCTTCCCAACATCTTGGCTCGGCACTCTGCCTTGTGGGCGTCCCGCTACAAATAAACACGTTTAGTGAGGGTCATTGGCGACAATATGCAGCGAACACAGGAGGGAGAATCTGAAGAGCCAGCTTACCATTCGTTCCTTGGGGAAAGACGCCCCGCATGTCGAGCACCACCAATTGTTCCCGTCTCATGTGCTCGTATACGTTGGCTTATCACATTAGCTCTAACTACTTGACTTGTAATTCTTAGAGGGAACATAGGTGAGATGCATTTAACAGCCGACAAATACCGTAAAGAAGCGTAAGTTGTATGAAACAAAGTATATTCATGGGCCTCCGAAATGTACAACCTCGTTGTGGTTCCGCGATATCCGGTG
The DNA here is from genome assembly GCA_013368325.1 of Ephemerocybe angulata. Lineage (NCBI taxonomy): Eukaryota > Fungi > Basidiomycota > Agaricomycetes > Agaricales > Psathyrellaceae > Ephemerocybe > Ephemerocybe angulata. The sequence goes on from JAACJK010000227.1 coordinate 202,237, forward strand.
GGCGTTCGCCTACAAATAAATGGGTTTAGCGAGTTTACATGCAACAAGCATGGGAGGGAGAATCTGAAGAGAGAGCTTACACCACTCAACGTCTGCAGATATTTGTTGCACTTCGAGCACCGCCACAATTCCTCGAGTTGATGAGTATCGTGTTTCTTGTGCCGCAACCCTTCCCCCTCCCGCTACAAATGAATACGTTTAGCGAGGGTCGTTAAACGCAATATGCAGCGAACACGGGAGGGAGAATCTGAAGAGCCAACTTACATTTGCGTCCCAATGCGTGTTGCACGTTTGGCAGAGCACGATGCCTCCTGCCCGTCGCTCGAGTTGCTCGCTGAGCGCGTCGATGAGCTCTCGCGTTGATAGGCTGGCTAGGATATCTCGCTGATGGAGGGCCAAGCCATCGTGAAAGCTGCGCGCATGAATCTCTCGTGTGCCAACCTGAAAGCAATGTCAGCAAGTATACAGTTCTCAGTTATGCAGGCGTAGGGAAGCGCACATTGTCGGTAAAGCGGGCGCTTGCAAGAGATGCGAAGGTGCCAAGGGCGATGGGGAGGAGAGCAAGAAGTGGGACGCGCATTCTCTCTTTGGTTGCGTTCCGTGTGGGCTATTGAAGGGGAAGAGCAGAACTATTGTTGAGAGTGAAGTCGAATGAAAGTGAATAGTTAATTCGAATGTAGTAGGCGACTTAAATATAAAAGAAATCAAGGGGGCCCAGGCCGAGCAGCCCGGGTATGGCAGGTTCCCACCGACGACCGCCAGCCAGGCGCACGCTTCATCCTCATCAGTGTGGATGTGACCGTGACGGGCCTTGGAGTCCAAATCGAATAGTACCAATCGTACCCGCCACCTTATTCAAATGCTGAAACTCACCGATACAACTGGGATACTCCTCCACATTCAGACATACACCCGCTCAAAAAGCCTTAGACAACAACCTCGCGCTAGCTACAGCCGTTTGCATATTGTTGTGAAAGTTCTGAGAGTTCGAATTTTGTCACGTGCCGGGGGACCCCACCAAACAAACCCGATAAGGTAGCGCAGAATCCTCCCCTCCTCCTACTCTAACCTTCTTAAATTCAGCTATATGTAGGTATAGCTCCTAGATAGACACTATCTGTATTTATAATACCACTATCCTACAAAGGAGGCCTTTACCAGAGCTTTATCTCAATCGAGGGGATGATCGGCCCAAGCTTTTGATGAAATCTCGCATCTCCGACAAGCCCGGTACCCTTTCCTGGGCCCATCGTCCACACATTGCGCCTTCGAAAGGTCTTCGGATAACTGTATACATGTATATATTATGGACTCGACGATTAGTGTTTACTCATGAAACGAGCCTCAATCGCCCCTAGAACGGGCACCCTTCGCCTGTAAGCTCATCGCAGACCACGCCCGCACCCTGAACCTTGCCATAGCGCAGAAGAAGAACAGTGCCGAGCTCTGCAGCGAGGGTAAAACCAGAGCCAAATTCGACTGCGCCGTCTTCGAGAAGTGCTGAGGTCAATCTATAGATCCATGTGAATGACCCATATGCTGGATCCTTTGGATATGTATAATGATTGATTTAACGAGCGTAGCGTTTAACGCATGGTCCGTCTGTGGGCATCTACTACTAGTCTGACTACTCCTAAGTTTATGGCCGACGTCAGTTCAGGGTCACACGCGTTCGCATTATGCATCAATGCGACAAAGAAAAGTGCGCTTGACCGGCTCTGCACAATATCCATCAGGGTACCGGGTAATGCACTTCCTGCCCGTCAACACAAGTGAACTGCAGCGCATGCAGTGTTGGTAACGAAGTTAAGGTCCTTCAGGGTGCACTTCACTTCGCCTTGATGGGGGGCTGTGTTTTGGGTATCAAGGCCGAACGACGTGTGATGGCCATTCTTCTCATACCCCTGTCTCTGAAGGTTGAAGGTTGGCTTTGAACGACCTTTCCACTGCTTTATTCTCCATGCCGCCGTTTTGAAGCCGATGGGCGGCAACGTGCGAATGATTGACCTTGATTCATTTTGAATGAAGTATCGTGAAGCGGCGACTTCACTTGACTTCACTTCATCTTGGCTCAACACTAAGCTAGCTGCGCATGGGACATTATCGCACATTACGGCTCCCCAAACAAGCGATCCGCTCCGTGACACAACGATTCCATCACGGCGCCCCATGATGTATGTACTACGGAAAAGATCTTCCGATTACAACCTCCCTGCAACCCGGGCCTACGTATTCCAGCTGCCTCGTTGTCTCTATGCGACAGCACATTCTCCGGGGCTATCTGGCTCTCGAAAACGGATATGCGTGGGATATCACCGGTACTGAGATGGATGGGCAGTCCAACGCTATAAAGGCCAGCCATACCAGCGTAATACCAACCACACATCGACATACTCCATCCTCAAACAGTTACATCGTCGACCATGCGCTTATCCCTACTCGCAGCTCTCCCAATCGCCCTCAGCCTCCTAAGCTTCACAGCAGCGTTCTCCACAGACTACGAACATGTGCGCATAATAATACCCATTGGAATCACATCTAAGCGACAAGTACTGACTGACGACCCTGACCTATCCGCTACGCTCAGGGCCTTGATGCGCGGGAGTACATCGACGCCCTCGTCACGCGCGAACTCCTGACCGACCTCTCCACGCGCGAACTCCTGGACGAGCTCACGGAGCGTCTCGAGAGGCGTGGAGGTGACGATTGGCATGGCCGGTGCACCAAGTGCAAAAACTTGGTTAAAGTTAAAGTAAGTTCTAAAAATTCAGTTCATAGGCGACCTCCGCCGTAAACCACACTAGTCCGTTGACTGACTTCTCATATAGGATAAGGACAAGTCTGACTGCGTCCATCCGCGGGTGGCGGGAGAAAAGGAGAAGCACGGCTTCGCATATCATGACGGGAAGATTCTTATGTAGAGAACACAATCGTTGCCTGCTCACAGATACTGAAACTGTATCTCATGAACCACGGAGCCAGAGTTTAATCAATGGGCGAACGGCGTATGCTCTGAATCCACACGCGCTGAATCGAATCGCTTTGAGACAATCTACAGACCGAGGCTACTGTGCAACGTCCTCCCATCAGCGAAAAACCCTCCCCACGACCTACCATTTCCGTGGATGATATACCTTACCTAGGAAGATCATCGACGTCGGCCGGATAAGTCGGAAATAGTATCTTTTGAAAAACCAGATCGACCTGCCGACGGGTGGGTCATTCCGTGGTAAGCAAGATCTTCTATACGACGTCGTGGAAACGCAAGGTATTCCCCTTGAAGATGGTACCCATGGCAGAAGCACGCGCTGTATGGGTACACTATCATCGATCATCGGTAGCACTCAGAAAGCGTCATTTAAACACAAATCCCGTGTCATATCGAGCTATTCTACTACAGTGGAATCCTGGTATAATTCTACGAGGCTCCCGAATGGGATAGAATGCGCAACTCACCAGATGTCAGAGCACCCTTGATTCTGGGAGTCAGATATGGACTTGTTCTGAGAACGGAGAGAGACTCGCCTAATGGAAACTTCGCCTACAGGTTCGGTTGGGCTAAGCTCGGGGTTAGAAGACAGCAGTCGTCGCTGATTTAGAACTCTTCAACAGCAAGTGGCATTGGGGAGCACATACCGGGTCAGATCCGTTCCCGCCCTGCACCAAAAGACCTGTTCACCGACCTCCAAGCTCGAATTCGCGTCAAATTGGTCCGTAGTGCCCAACCGCCATGCCCGCCGTTGGTGATTCGTTCCCGCCATGAGCAGCGGCTCTTCGACGTCTGCGTAGAGGTAAGGAGGTCGACAGGAGGTAAATGGGGGGGAATAAGGGAATGGGTGAGAGGAGGAGAGGGAGGATTGAAGGAGGGAAGATGGGGGGAGGGAAGAAAGGGGATTTCGGAACGACGCGTCGCGTCTCGAGCTATTAGTATCCCGCCGCGCGCACGGGCCATGCACGTGCGTATTTGATCTCCGCCAGACTCCGCCGCCGCGCGCGCGCGTTCGGGGTGTTGGGCCAATGTTGGGCGCTTAGCTCCAGACTCCTAGAGGTTGTAGCGCGGTAACAGCAGAACGAGGAGGATGCATATACACACATTTTATACCTAGCATTGACCTTTACTCAGAGCTATGGATGCACCGGGAGTCCGAGACAGATAACTACGGCGGCTGGGAACAAATGCCAGCAGCTCGGCACACGCCGCACACCCAAAAAGGCGAGTCTGGGATGAACGATAAGGGGTTCTATGAGCTCAGATAGGCGCCTGAGTAATTTCTGAAAATTTAACCAGCAATATATAGTATTACCATATTGGAAGCAATAGATCCTGTCTTGCCATTGTGCCCATGAGAATACCCTCGAGTTACCATCCTGGAACCCAGAATATCTACATCTTGCCACACTGGCATCTTTAGGACCATAAATTACCGATATGGCAAGCTGAGTTATTCAGTTTCCTGTGCGACAACTACTAGGTCATCCTATATACATGTTGACTAACGATTTCCCTTATGTGAACCGTAAGATCATGCCTTTCCGTGTAAGATGGGGAAGCCCGTGAGGCGGGGTTTTTGCTGATGCCACGCAGTACGGATACCGCCAAAACAGATATCGCGCCCGCGCTTAGAGTGCGCTCGAACTTCTTCGCCACTGTCCTAGGCTCGAAACCCAGCATCTACCCTTTCCCAAGGTATCGGTCCCACTGACATATTGCGCGTATCATACAGGAGGCAGAGCTCAAGACCACCCTTCTCCAGTAGGGGCGTTGTGAAGGACCTGATTAGGCGGCCCCGATCCATGCGCGAGCGCGTCATGCGCGCCAAGGCACGTCCCGATTAGGCAAGCCACGCGCGCCTATATTGCCGCGCTACATGGTCGCGCCGACTACCGGGGTCCCGCACTCAGCGTTCTCCAAATAAGGTCCACTAGCGGAACCACCTGCTACCAACCTACACATCCATCTACAGTATATCATGTACTGTCTTCGGACAGTCGTTAACACTCAAGCATTCCCATGCCTGGTCTCCATCGCTGTTAGGGGTATTTGCCTGGGCGTATGCTATACTGGGATGAGCTACAGCCTAAATATTGTGATTGAATTTATGAATTCTCGCAATCCTGTCTGGCTCAAGCTGTGGAGGAGCCAAGGAAGAGTTCGACTCAAGGACGCCCCAAGACCCACTACCTAAAGGTAGCAGGCATCCATACCAGTTTCCGGATTCAATCCTCGTCTCTCTACCTATCTGTCTGCCTGTCTCTAACCCTAATCTATCCGGTTCGTCTATATCCCCCCTACTACGTCCCGGCCATCCATCGTTCCATAGCTCCTCCGCACTCACGAGACAGAGCGTCTCTACAACGTAAAACCCAATCGGCGCCTAAACACCATTGGCAATCATATCTTCTAGCACGCCAATCAAAACGGAAACAACTACGACAGTCCCTCAAAAACCAACGTCTTCTATCAAACCATCATCCCATATTACATCTACATATACACTAATATCATCTACATTTTTATCACATTCCAAAGTGCGTTCGTTCGTTCGTTGCAATCTAAAAGCCAAAGTCAAACCAATCCATCTACAACCCCAACCCTCACGGACGTCTAAACAGGACTCCTCCCTCCAAGCTCCGCATACAAAACATTCGCCCTCCCACCCCCACCCACAGCCTTGCCCGAATGCTCCTTCTTATAATGCTCCGAAAGCATAAACGCGACATCTAAACCGCAAAATCAGCATCCCCCTCCAACAAAGAACTCCGACCCCAAAGACTCGGGCCAAAGCGAAAGAAAGAAAGAACGACGACGTACCAAGACTCTGCTCAAAGTTCAACCTCGGATCACAAAAGCTCGCATACCTCAAACTCAGCTCCTCCTCACTCAACCCCATACTCCCCCCAACGCACTCCGTAACGCTATACCCCTCATCATTCAACTCGCCCGTAAACTCGAGCGACACCCCGCCCATGCGCGAGCCCACGGACGTGTGGATCCGCAGGCACGCCGTGATCTCCTCGATGATAGCTGCAAAGTCGCGCGTCTTGAGGCCCGAGGACGCGGTGTGCGTGCTGCGAGGAGGCGACCGGGAAGTCAGCACTTATATCGAGGACGTATGAAGGAAGGGGAGGGAGAGAAGACGCACTTTCCATGCATAGGATCACAAACCCACACAACCGGATGCCCACTCTTCTGCACAGCACGAATATGCCCCGCCAAATGACTATCAATCTTCTTCGCCCCATACCGCGTAATAAGCGTAACACGCCCAGCTTCCTTATCTGGGTTCACGACTGCAAAAACACGCACACAGTCAGCTCAAGTTCCAACATCGTGTCCGGCTCGCCTCTAAGCAAGGTCGAACGAAGGCCATCGCCGAGGAAAGGTCGACAGAGGCACAAACGAACGAACGAACGAAAGAAAGCGCGAAAAAGAAAGCGCGAACGAACGAACGAACGAACGAACGAAAGCGCGAACGAACGAACGGACGAATGCACGAAAACACGAAAGCACGAACGAACGAACGAACGAAAGCACGACCGAACGAAAGCGCGGACGAAAGCACGAACGAACGAACGAAACCACGAAAACACGAACGAAACCACGAACGCCACGAAACACGAAACCACGAACGAAGCCACGAACGAACGAAAGCACGAACGAAACCCCGAAACCACGACCAAAACCACGACCAAAACCCCGAAACCCCCAACCAAAAAAACAAAACCACACTCACCATCCAACAACCCCACCAACTCCCCCTCCCCCATACTAGGCCCCACCTTCACCCCGATCGGATTCCTAATCCCCCTAAAATACTCCACATGCCCATGGTCCAACTGCCGCGTCCGGTCCCCAATCCATATGAAGTGCGCCCCCGTGTTGTAGTGGTGCTTCTTCGACGCAGAGCGCCGCGCAGGCTGCGCAACCCGCGGGGCGCCGGGGGTGGTGGGGTTGCCGCTGGTCTTGATGGGGGTGGAGTAGCCGCTGGTCTTGGTGGGGGTGGTGGGGTTGCCGCTGGGAGTGGTGGGGTTGCTGATAGTGATGGGCGAAGAGGGCGCGGGCGTGCAGACGCCGGAGGCCGCTTCGCGCTGCCGAACGGAAGAGGGCACGGCGAACTCGCGCGTGAGCGCTTCTTCGTAGGCGAGCATCAGGCCTTCGTGGCTGCGTAGAGAGGTAGGAGCGTCAGCGAACGGAAACGAATAAGCCTAGGGGGAACGAAACGATGGAAAGAATGGTAAGACGATCGAGGAAGGACCGCGGCGGCAGCAACGATGGTGACGCGCACGAACAAGCGCATCGCAAGACGGGATGGTCATTGGTTCACCCAAAGAGGACGCAGTGTCGTGAATGGAAGCGAAGTGCGTGCACCACACGACCCAAGACGAAATGAACCTGCGGCGATTCAACGCACGGCACGAACCACAGAACCCACTCGGATTCTCAAGATCCTCCAGATCCTCGCGAAACCACCTCCATCCACGCCGATCCGAGGACGTCCCACGCAACACCGTACCACAGCACAAACGTGCGTGCATGCGTGCGGGTAGATAGAATGGACCGCGTTCCGAGAACCTCGGTACTCGCAGCGTCTATCGCCCGCACATGCCCAAGCCCGTACGAACGAACGAACTAGGAAGGACGAAAGCTGAACGACCGCCCGCCCGCCCGCTCAACCCATCCAACGAGCGAACCACCTCCATCCATCCATCCACCCAACGACCAACACGAACACTCCAACTCCCCAAACCACCCCCAACCACCCCCCGTCCACCCCACACCCAACCATCCACCCCATCCACCCGAATATCCAAAAGAAAAACCCACCTAGTATAAAAGTCCACCTCCCCCAAACTTCCCCTCCCCCCTCCCTGCTCATACGGCCTCTCGCTCTCCACCCCGATCGTCCGCGCAAAATCGAGCGCGTCGCTCAGGCCGTCTACTATTTTTTCGAATTCGGCTCTGTGATGGGAAGTCAGTATATGGTAAAGAGGAGGATGAATGAATGAATGGATGAATGAATGTGTGGGGATGGGAGGCGATACTCGGGGTCGGGGTAGACGAGGTAGGAACGGATACGCGGTGGGGTAATCGAGGTGGGGATGGATACGCAGCGGGGTATGTGGGGTACGCAGTGGGGTATCAGTGGTACGCAGGCCATCAACCCCACGAAGCGCCGTACACAGCGGGGGTGGCGATACAACCCAGGGTCCACATACCCCACCCTCAACGCCACCCGCACATAAACCCACATCCCCATCGTCCACCTCCGGTGTCGCTCGCCCGAGTGACCAAAGCGAACAACCAAAACGAGCGCCCGGCCGTCCACCCGTCCGCCGGGAACGAGGATAGCCCAGCAGAACGACAGAACGACAGAAACATCGATAGACCGAACGACGCCAGAACGACCGAAAGACGGAACGAAACAGCCGCTCGACAGAACGACAGAATGAGAATAGCCCAACAGCCCAACAGAACGACAGAACAAACGCCAGAACATCGAACAAACTCAGCACCGTCCGCCCGTCCGCCCGTTCGTCCAACCATCCAAACAAGAACCCAAACGACGAACCAACGACCGAAACCCAACCAAAAAGACCGAAGAACCCAAAAACCCACCTCAAAGCAACACTCCTAACATGCCCCAAACTCCAATCCCGCGGATGATGCAAGCTCGCAAACCCGCTCGTCAACAATCCTCTTATATAGTTCAGCGTCGTCGTGGAATGGAAGTACGCGCTGAGCAGGCGCTCGGGGTCGGGGGTGCGGTCGTTTGGGTCTAGTCTGTATCATGTGTTAGAATGGGTGGGAGAGGGAGAGGGAGGGGGAGGAGGGGAGGGGGGAGAGGGAGGGGGAGGGGGAAGGCGTACCCGTTCACGTTGTCGCCTCTGTTGTATCAATATCGTTGTCGTCGTAGTAGTAGTAGTAGTCGTAGTCGTCATCATCGTCGTCGTCGTTGTCGTTGTCGTCATTGCCGTCATCGTCATCGTTGTCGTAGTGGTTATCGTCGTCGTCGTCGCACACAATCACCCATCGCATCACATACCAACCCACCAAAGAAAGAAAGAAGAAAGAAAGAACGATACAGTGAGCCCCCAACCAACCAACGACGAACCCAAAGAAAGCACGCACCGGAAACTCAAAACCTCCCGCCCGTCCACCTTCTCCCAGTTGCTGCTCCGCGGCTTCGCGTACTGCCCCGCGATGCGGCCGACGCGGACCTAGAGGGTGGGGTTAGCTAAGAGTTATAGAACGGGTACCCAGGACGAATGAGGACGAATGAGAAGGAGGGGAGGGGAGTAGGGGAGGAGAAGGAGGGGCTTGGCGCGGAGGTGGAAGCGTCGGAGATGAGTGTCAGGAGGAGATGTGGAGGGTGGTGTGGATGGTATGCGGATCGGTGGAGGTGGATCGTACGCGGTGGATGGGTGGTGGACGGTCGGAGTCTTGGCGCTTGAGATATAGCTTGGCGAGGAGCGAGGATCGAGGGACGAAGGCGGTGGAGGATACCCCAACGAAGAAGAAGAAGAAGGGAAGAAGGAAGGCAACTCACGACAGGAAGCCTCGCGCCCCAGATGAGGATCAGGGAGAACGAGAGGATAAGCCCGATTTTCGAGGAGATGTTCTCCTACAACGCCGTTAGCATACTTGGACGGAGAGTTAAGGTTGAGTAGGCAGGCTCGGGTGGTATACTAGTATACTACGGAGGACGAAGGAGGGCGAAGGAAGAACAGAGAAGGTAGGAGGAGAAGGCAGGACGACGAAGAAGGAGGACGAAGGTAGGAGCAGAAGAAGGAGAGGGGAGAGAGAAGAAAGAAGGGGAGAGTACGTACATGAGTACACGCATCGAAGCTCTCCGCGCAGTCGCCGGCGTGGAGGAGGAACGCCTCGCCGCGCTGGACGGCGCTGAGCTGGTGGCGCAGGCGTTCGATCTGTGGTTATCGTGTTAGCGGGGTCGTTCGGAGGGCATGTGGTGCGGCGAGGGGGAACGCAAACGGAAGCGGGGGCGAGACGCGGAAGGGATGTGGATGTGAATGCGGATTGGAGGCGAGGCGGGTGGATGGAGGCTCGAGCAGATCCGCGAATACGCGGAGATCCCTGTAGCTTCAGAGAGTTACTGACCTCGGAGGGCGTGACCATAGGCGGGAGGCTCGAGATCTTGTTCAGAACTCTGCAGGAAAAGGTAAGCTTAACCATCGCCGATGCCCAGCGTGCACCACGTACTTTCCGAGCGCGTTCTGGTCTGGGTACTCCACGTCCTAATCGCCCGAGAGAAGCCATGATGAGTGTAAGGGGGTGGGGAGGGGGGAGGGATGAGGAGGAGCGCACCTGAGCGACGGGCTTCGTCCTCCAAGACGACGGCGTCCAGGTCTGCGTCTGCGCTGACATTCTCGCTCAGAGTATAGGCTTAGAATCAAACTTCTCGTCGTCGTCGTCGTCGTCGGTTCTTCAAATCAAATCGAATCAAATTCACTCGAATCGAACAATCCAATCGAATCGCTGAGCGAAGAGCGAAGCGCGAAGAGGTAGAAGTGGAAGTGGAAGTAGAGTTTGCAGAAGGATGACTGTGGCGGCGGACAAATTCCTCGGCGTCCATGACTCGCGCGCTATATAACCGGTCTCCGATCGGCCGGCAACTCCCGGGCCTAGCCCCATCCATCCAACCCCACCCCTGCGCCCGTCCGTCAGCCGGATTCGCGTTTCGCTGTGGCTGGCAGGTAGGCTGACCCACAGCCTGCTATAGACGGACGGACGAGCCACGCGTACCCCTAAAATGGTCGTTCAGATGCGATTCACCAGGGAGGTCTTATCTATCACTCGTGCCGCCTGGTAGACCCGTCCAGATCCTCACGCGCGAATCGTATACGGTATACAGTTAACCTACATACTTTATAGTGCTAAACACCCTGCAAGTTCTGATTGAATTCCCGTTTCGAGGGTACGAACGCGAACTGCCACTGCCAGGTAAGGGAGTGCTACGCCGGCATCCTCGGCAAGCCCAGCCAGTGATCCAAAGGTAGGACCCCTGGACCGGCCCCTCCTGCTGGAGCATTCTGCTCGAGCTCGAGGGTGGCTAGATCTCGTTGGGCTCTCGACGGTGCGGATAAAGACTACTAATAAGACGTGGGAGCACACCCTCAGACTCGGAGGGAATACTGGATATCGATACTCTTTCTACGTATGTACAGATTCGTATCTTAGCAGTCTGAGAGCAGCAAGCGTGTTCACATGATCAGTAGCGTACAAGTGGCCAGCCCACTTTCCGTGCGCCTCGAGGGGAAGCAGAGGTTTGTTAACCTTATAGATACTTCAGTCGCGGAGGTTTCCTTCAACTTTCAGCATCTACGTGTGTCGCCTCGCCCAATATCTTTGTCCATTGACCTATTATCTTCGTCTCCCTTTGGTTACACCCTCGTTTTTCAGAGTCCCTATTACCTATATCTTGGATGCTCAAAGCTCGTTTCGAGTCCGAACGTGCCACCGTCAAGTTCTCACTCGCGCCGCCCCTTTCGTCAACTCGTCGTAATGCTGTACTCCATGTAACGATACGTTTCCGTCAATAGCTAGTCAGATTCAGACCTCCCTCAGGATATTCTTGTTTATATATGTTTCTGAGGCGTAAGTTGACTCGGATCTATAGATCTCGAGCGCGTTCAAGTCGACTCTGTCAACGTCGTGTTGGTGATTCTGGATTCATGCCGAGTTGTCTGTCAGGTCTACAGTATGTAGTCCGGGCGGTTTGAATAACCCTCCAACGCTATTTAATCTTCGATTGGTCTCGGTTTATGTAATCCCAAGATTAACACAGTAAAGGACTGGAAATTTTTCAAAATGAATTCACGAATGGATCACGCAAGATGGGGGGCATTTGGAACTCTGAACCTCCCTCATCTCGGTGAGACGCGATTCCTTTCAATCTGACTCGCAGCTTGAATATAACTCGCAGCTCAAAATGCACTGTCCAAACACGCCCACACCAGCGCTTAATCCCTCGGATGAAGTTCGATACCGAGTAAGTACATGGCAGGTGTGGGTGGCTAGGACTGACATTGGATGACTGACCACCCTCCTCAGTCGTTCATACCGCAGAAGATTCTATATGAGGTTATAGAATAGGTGTGAAACAATATTCATCGTCATTGGAGAAGTTAGCATGTGTGAAGCGCCTACGTGCAATAGACAATTCGAGATAGCTGTGATAGGCGCCCGCCGCCCGCAAACGGCGAGGCCATGTCTTGTGGCCCAAAGCCTAGTTCAGAAGCCTTAAAATATAGGGGGACACAGCTTATATCACTCAACCTAGACATAGGTATGCTAGGGGCCAGGGGGTATCTTGCTGCGCCGTCCCACCTGTACGAGGGCAGTAGCAAACCCTAGAATAACAAGTATATCAAAACTACCACTCGGGATGGTACTTAGAAAGATATTAACTACCATGAAACTCGTATATGATAGTAACCATGATATTGAGGGCGCGGGAGTATGCTCAGAGCGCCTTGAGGACGGGCTCATGAGGAGTGGTTTCCGAGGTCCCGACTCGCCGCCGACATGCCGAGCCTCCCTTGATGGGCACAGCGGCCATCGCTGAACGAATGCGAAGTAGAATGAATTAGAGTTAGACAATAGATAGCCTCGTATGACTCCAGCACAGGCGAACGTTGCTAGCGCATGCCCGCGGCTTCCATCCCCGATTCACTGGCTTCTCGAGTCAAGATTCGGATTCGCGGCGTCGGAGTCCCATTTTGGCTTGGGGTTCTTCTTCATGGTTCTTCGTTCGCTGGCTGGCTGGTTAGCTCGTTGGTAGATATAAAGCACGACCATCGCATCGGCCGTGCCCCTAGCTCGCAGTCCGTCCTCCCCTAACACCGCATCACGATTCCGACTTAGTATTATCTTACCCGAGAGTGGGAGACTGAAACGAACGAACGAGCGATGTCCCCGACGATCCGCATCGCCCTCGTCATCGCCCAAGCGCTGCTTAACGGCCTCGCATGCACACCCCCAAACCCCACACCCCAAAACCGCCGCTACCACACGGAGGAAATGTACATCCTCCAAATCGCACCGCTGATCTTCAAGGTCCGTTCCCCCCACTCCCCACTCCCATTTCTCCCCACCCATCCGTATTCCCTCCTATCTCACCCCACCCCAAAATAACTTGGACGCTCGAATACTGACGCCACCCACAGTGCCACCAAATCCTAGTCTACCTAACAGCCTTCCTCGAAACCCTCCACTACACACTTTCCCTCTTTCCATCCACCCAACTCCCAATACCCACCCTCTGCCCCTCCAGCACCCCCCTTTCCCTAACCCCATCCTTCGCTCTCGGATTCCTCGCCGTCGCCCTCGGAACGTACATCCGCCTCGACTGCTTCGCCACCCTAGGGCCCTTATTCACGTTCGACTTATCAACGCACCCGCATCATAAGCTTGTCACGAATCGGTTTTATAGTTATGTGCGACATCCTGCTTATACGGGGAGTTTGTTGCTTGTTTTTGGGTTGGCGTTTAGCCATCTCACGAAGGGCGCGTTTTGGGTTGAATGTGGGAACTTGGGCGGCTCTGTCTCCAGCTCCGTCTCCGGCTCCGTCTCCGTCTCCAGCTCGGGCTCAGGTCTAAGTGCAAGTGGAACCGGGGGTGGAAGTGGATTGCTAGGAGGCGCACGCGCAATCGCAGTCTGGGGCGTCTGGTGGGCGTGGACGCTCTGTGTGGGGGTTAGCAGGGCGGACGCGGAGGATAGGCAGATGCGGGTTATGTTTAAGGAGGAGTGGGAGCGGTATGCGAGGGCGGTGCCGTGGTGGTTTTTTCCGGGGGTTATTTGAGGGTTTTCGGGCATTCTTTGAGTGCAGTTTTGAGTGTGGAGTTGGGGGAGTGCGGAGCGGGAGGGGACAGGGAGGGTGCGGTTTGAGAGCGCTTTTTGGGACTTTGGTCGAGCTTAGATATGTCTGTTTATTCTTTCTCATTCCTTTTTCTCATTCTGGATCCTTTCCTTCGACTTTCAACTTCCGACTTCCGATTTCTTCTTTCTGGAACCCGTAGAAAGACGCAGGCGTCCAAAATCTTGTAGCTCATCTATCCCCTAGCCCCTACTCACGTACTTCACGACCCCCAACGAAACGGAACCTACGATCTCCTTACGTCTTTCAATAACCTACCTCTACACGCTGCACTTCTCATTTCCAAACGTAACCGATAGGCTTCTTGCTCTAACGATGTATACGTACGTAGCTATGCAACGCAAGTGCGTGTAGATTGGTACTGTTTTGTCGACGTAATGGTATCTCCGAGGACGTACGTCGGGTCGTTGAGTAAAGTAGTTCTTGCTTCGGAACTCGCACGTGCGTTGGTCACAAGGTAGAAGACGTATCCCGACCAACTCGCGTCGCGATACGTGCTATGCCAACGCCCGTTTTCTCATCACTCCTAGTCTCGTTCCCCTTCCGTTTTAGGAAACAACCTTGTCGCACCCCTTCCGCTCGATAACTCTTAGCGCTCGCTTCCCGTCACGGTGAATCCAGCAGAGGACTTTACGACATAAGCATGAAAATATGATTCGGACACTGCATTCTCCGTCAGTACGATGTGTTATGGAGACATTCTGGGCGTACTAGAACAAAGATGGTCGTGGAACCGGTGTAGGTTCTCCCGCAGATTCCTAACCATCAACATGGACGGTGAACTTAGGCGATCCCTACCATTGACAGTCGACAGTCTCTTGATGAAGGTTTTTCCAGCCTGCCTAGATAAACTCGTTTGTGTAATCACTGTTGCATTTGACTGGCTAAGAGGCCAACACACCACATGCGCTGCAGCATCTAATACACGGAAAGGCTCTCAGATACCAGCTCTAAGCACCCGCATCATCTGTAAAATTTGCTGTGTCCCATGGTTCCAAAACCAAAGCTCAGGACAATCAGGTTCTCGTGAAGTGCAACTAGTTCTTCATCATATGATGGTCAGATAAAACTGGATTTCATCTATAGTTCCGTGGCTCGATTGGTCTCAACATCACATGCATTCCATCTGGGCCCCCAGGGTAGCCAGTTAGAATCACTATAAAGGTAGAGGGACATCCAGAACTCAATACCAACGAAGAGTTGAAAACCCTTTCTTCGTCCTTTTATATTCAGCCTACGCCACTCCAACCAGTATGAGATTCGCCGTCTTAGCCTCTTTCGCCTTTGCCGCTCTCAGTGGTGTCGCCACCAGGCAGATTACCGTTTATAACGCGTGCCCCTTCACCATCTGGTAAGGACGTCGTCGAGCCTGATTCTTCTGATCATTAACATATTCCATGATCAGGCCTGCTGTATGATTAAACCATCTCCGTCCTTTAAATTGTGGTCCACACTGACAATGTACATCTGCAGATGTACACCAATAACCATATTGGTGGGGGCGTCCCCAGCCAGCCAACTGGGTATGTCGGTCGTCTCTCATGTTAACAGCGCCGTCCCAAATCGAGCTCACATGTCAAATTCAAAAGCTGGGAAGCCCCTGCGTGGAGTGTGAAGACCTTCGGCGTCCCCGAGAACTGGATGTCGGCGAGAATCTGGGTGAGTTCAAGGCATCCCCAGGGCCCAAGGCCACCACCAACCCATCTCTGACTCGCTTCATTGACAACTCTAGGGACGACGCAACTGCGACTTCAGCAGACCCGGACCCAACAACTGCCTTACTGGCGGCTGCAACGGAGGACTCGAGTGCGATCGAGAGAGCGGCACTGGAGTTCCCCCTGCGACCCTCGCCGAGTTCAACTTTGACGGTACCAATGACTGGTATGATGTCTCGCTTGTGGACGGCGCCAATCTTCCGATGAGGATCACCAACACCGCTGGATGCCCCGTTGCCGAGTGCCCCGTTGATCTCGGTCCAAACTGTACGTGCACTTACATAGCTTATCCCGAGTCGTTTCTCATCGGAGATGTTACATCTATCTATCTCTCACAGGTCCTCCTGAGCTCAAGGGACCGTTCGATGCGTCTGGCTTCCCCGTTGGATGCAAATCGTACTGTAAGGTGACTGGTGATCCTGCTGCGTGTTGCACGGGCAGCCACAGCACCGCAGAGACCTGTCCAAATACCGGTGTCAAGTACTATAGTTACTTTAGTGCGTCTTTTCAGTTCGTCTATCGATGTGGTACTCAATCTTCTAACAGAAACCGCTTGCCCCAACTCATATGTCCATGCTTTCGATGAACCCAGTGGCCGGGCTCTCTACAGTTGCCCCACCGGCAGGAGGGCGGACTACACTATTACTTTCTGTCCTTAAGGTGGAAGGTCCACCTCTTTCTTCATACTTAGTGCTCGAGGCCTTACGAGTACATCATCGAGGTCAAATTTCGCATGGCGTGGTACGCGAAAGTTAATGATGGGACTTGCTTTTGAGATTTTGTTCCCTGTTCAGCTCCGTTCTTTTATGTATATATTTAGTTCTATGTATCCCTCCTTCCTGTTCTCCGGAATGTTCTAAATTCTGACTTGTATATTGAGCTTGCCCGAGAGAGATAAACACGTACCGTTTGATCGCGATACGGTAGGAATACTCGAGCGCGTAAATATCATTAACGATTAGCACTCATCGTAATGATATCCACTCTTTCCCTGTGCCACCAATCCACGGCCTCGAAGAATCACTGAGATTGTCGAGCCGCATGCGGCGCATGTGGCTTTAAGACGCTCCGCGTGTCCTCCGTGTCAGTATACTCAATCGCGAGGACGAGAGCTCCATAGACGCTGGTATAGTTCAAATTGCATTCGTCCCGAGCGTCAGTCGCGATCGCTAACTCAGCCTGGCGATCGTGCATGGGTCTCCTCAGCCTTTTCGGCTTCTAGTGAGTACTGGGCTAGTGGTCGGCTGTACTGTCGCATACACGACGACCCCTAGCTGTAGTTCAAGAATGATGAAAGGCGACAGGAGTACTCCTGTCAAGATGGGGTGCTATAAGAAGAGGACCGCGAATGAGGATACGAACTCATACCGCATCATCTGCCATCTGTCGCACATCGCCACATATACCACCACCACCACCACTCTATTAGCCATCATGAAGCTCTCTCGCTGCCTCACCCTTCTCGCTGCCCTGCTCCCGATTACCCTCGCCGCTCCCACCGCTTCGAGCGCTCGGCGTCAGGTTGCGGCAGACAACGACTACAGTACGTCCACATCCACCCACTCATCCACAGTGATATTGACGTTTTTACTCCCAACAGACTCCCGCTTCCTCGTCTACGCCTTATCCCTCGAGCAGCTCGCCGTGTCGTTCTACGACTCCTCCCTTTCCCTACTCTCCGCAGACGACTTCCGTGCTGCGGGGCACCCAGACAGCGTGCGACGGGGATATGAGCAGGTTCTTAAGAGCGCGAAAGCGCATTCCGACTACCTCGTCGGAGAGATCACCAACCTGGGACATGCTGATTCCACTGCGGGATGCGACTATGCTTTGTGAGTGTCCACTCGGCGACCTGGTGATCTGGAATGTTTATTCTATCTATCCTAGCCCGGTCAAATCGACCGAGGATTTCATCAACATGAGTGAGGCGATTCAGGCGCTTGCGGTCTCAACCTACGTCGGAGCCCTCGATCGTAGCCAGTCAGATGTGAGTATTTCTTCATACCTCTGGCTGTGATATGTCCAAATTGACTATCCGTCGCTCAGACATACACCACTGTTTTTGGCGGGATGCTGGGAGTTGAAGCACGCTATGCCAACTGGATTAGCACTGTGGTCAAGTACCAAGACTTGGCAGACATGAGTTTCGAGGTGCGTGCCATTCATTCAAAGAAGAGTTTTAACTGTACTGACCTGGGGTATATTGTGCGCCTAGTATCCGTCTTCGATGAACGATACCTGGACCATCGCCGGTCTCTACGTCACCGGGTGCCCACCCGGCATCGCCCCAGAAGACATCTTCCCCGCCGGCCTCGTAGACTGGCCCGTCCTCACCCTCCCCGACACCGTCTACCCAGGCCAGAGCATCTCCATCTCGTTCCCCAACACCCTCTACACCGCGGACGATACCCTTTTCGCTGGATTCAGAACCGGGATGGACACGGATATGTATCCGCTGGTCGGGAATGATGATGGTAGCTTCTCCCTGACTGTGCCCCAGAACGTCGATGGAAAGGGCGCTGTGTGGCTTTCTGTCGTCAAGGGAGATGGTGCGTCGGTTAGGGATGATAACATGGTTGCGGGACCGGCTTTGTTGATGATGGCGGCGGGTCAGGAGAGGGACGGCGCGGAGAGGGATGGTGCGGACGGTGCGCAGAGGGACGGTGCGGATGGTGCGGAAAGGGACGGTGCGGAGAGGGACGGTGCGGAGAGTGCTGTGAACAAGAACGCGTGGAGCTGGTGATTGCAAGTGATGTGTATTCGGTTTGGATTGATACCATTTTATAGGTCTTAGCTGGGTAGATTTGTTTCTGGATAGTATGTATGTGATCAGCCTTTAATGCTTTATATACCCAGGCTCATAAGAAAAGAAATATGAGAGAGAGAGAGAGAGAGCCACGTTCCATTCAATCATTATTACAATAACCCCTGGGGCGTTAGTGACTAGTATCCCAGACCAACATTGAACTTACAAGGGCTAAGAAATCGAGCGCCTCACGCTACCAAGGCGCTTTGATGCCATAGTTTACGCTGGAATGAATGAGTGAATGAGCGTGCTTTGGTGCTTTGTGTAGCATAAGGGCATCCGACCTCGTGGATACTGGGCTTTGGCCAACCACCATGAGCGCTGATTGTGCTTTGGTAACCGAGCTTAAATGTATATATAGGCAACCTAGGACACCCCCCATAACCGTCGGAAACTCGCCCTCATCGTCTCTCCCCTCCCCCTTCAAATCTCGCTCTCTCCTAGTTGCAGTCGCTTCGCTACCAGCTGCATTCACGCATGTACAGTGAAGATAACACCAGTACCGACGCGAGCCGGTGGCTCGATGCACAAGTGGAAGGTCTTCCAGAGCCTTCTCCTCAGTGGCCCAGCGAAGATAACAGCAGTACCGACGCGAGCCGGTGGCTCGATGCACAAGTGGGAGGTCTTCCGGAGCCTTCTGCTCAGTGGCCCTCAATTACCTTCACCGATCCCTCAGGTGGTCAACACCAAGCTCAAGATCCTGAGATGTTGGAGATGTACGAACACGTATTACGAGGCGACTCGAGCGTCTTTGACGCGGCGGACATCTCGGGCTTCCCCAGCCTATCGGCACAAAACGCCTCGAGCGCCTTCGGCACTGACCTTCCGGCGACCTTCTTCGACCCAAACTCTACGCCGTATTTCAATGGAATCGAGCCCCAGCTGGCTTACGGTGGAGCTAGTATCCCGAATGTTCCTGGCGCCTGTGCCTCATACGATCAGCAACACGTTCCATTCTCTAGTAATCCTGAAGAGTGGAGAATGGACGAACGCGTACCACAAGGCGACTGGAGCACCTTCAACTTTGACACGGGTTTTGCGACACTTCCCAACCCCAGTTCTCTCTATGGGAGTGGGACTCAGCTTCAACTTGAAGTCCATCCTGGTCACCAGACCAGTAACTTGGGTACTGTTGCCGATGGGTCCGCATCCGGTCCAACCTCTCAGGCGCCATTGAAGACGTCCTCTAGGACTGATATGGCTAGTAAACAAGGAGTTAGCCCCGATGGACTAGCTTTAGACCGCAAGCTGCTCAGAGCCGATCCAAGATGCCGCGTTATCTCTGACACCGACACATCCGTTTTCTGCGTTTACTGCAACAAGTTCGTCGAACTCCGCGACAAGAGATGCTCGCTACTGGTAGCTTGGAGGTGGCATTGCCAAAGTGACCTGAATCGACAAAAGTTCGCTGAAGACCCGAACGCCGCATTTGTACCTGAAACGGATAAGGAGATTTTTTGTTCCCTGTGTAACTCGCGCCTCAGCTTGGGTTACGCGTGGAGGTGGAGCGGCTGGGAGGAACACAAGAAGACCCAGGGACATCGCTTTCGAGAGAGACAGGCAGCAGCCAGTGCCCATCAATCTGCTACTTAAGACTGCTTGGTAAAGAGTCGATTCGTTTCTCAATGATGTTAGAGGATTCGTTCACCCACTATTTGTAAAGCTAATAATTGAAAACATGGATACATTTCCTTATAAATAAGGGACGGTAAGAAAAATTGGAATTAATAAACTAGCACTCTTCGTAGTGATACCCACTCTTTCCCTGCGCCACCAATTGACGGTCTCGAAGAATGATAGAGAGTGTCGAGCCGCGTGCAGCGCATGCAGTCTTAAAGACGCTCTGCGCATTCTCTGTGTCAGTGTATTCAATCTCGAGAACACGGGCTCCGTAGACGCTGGTGTACCCGTCGCACTCGTCCCAAGCCTGACACTCCTCGACTATGGCGAAATCGAAGCCGACCGTACTCTTCCCCTCGCTGCCCAGCTCGGCAGTGTTCTTCTGCGCGATGGCAAGATTGGCTCCGTGTGCGTGGTCGGCGATGAGCTTGGCTAACGCGAGGTTGTTGGCTTTGCTTAGCAGGCCTTTCGAACGGGTGTACGTCTGAATGGTGCGAAGATATTGGAAATTGAAGGCGAGGCAGGAGACTCTGTGAACCCTACGTATCGGAGGACATAGAGAACACTGTTAACTTACGTCGAGGTTGTCTGGCTCGATGGCCTTGAAACCCGCTGTGGCACAGGAGTCGATCCACCCATTCAAGACCGCAGCGATGGCTGCACGCTTCTCTGCCGTTTTGGTGTCAAAGATGATCTCGCCCGGCCACTCTGGGTCTTCAAAATACTGATTGTCACTCTTTCGAAGGAGAAGTGAGTCGTGATTTGCTGTTGGCGCGTTATGTCAAACCAAATGCTATTAGATAGGTAAGTCGAGGCAAGTACGTACTCTTCCACCATGCAGACTCTGCTGGTTGTGTCTGAAACGCATTGATGTAGCAAATGTTGTAGACGTTGGGAGCTGGAGCGGCAGTGCGGTCGCGCACAACGAGCTGGGTACCGGATGGAGGGGTGTAGGCTCCACCGAGCTGGTAGTCGAACTTGCTGTTCCCAGCTGGGAACGTGATAGCGCGTCTGTCCACGACGGCCATCGACCCGGATGTTGAGATTGCAGCGGCGATGAGCGAAGTTACAATGTATACGGAGGAGCGCATGGTTGCTAAAAGGTGGGAACAGAGTGTATAGATTGCCGATGACTTTGGTTGTGATCCAGCGATGTTTTCCTAGCTTTTATGGCCACTTTTGAAACATGCGGTGATCAAGATGCTGAGAGCTCACCACACGGGGGAACTCAATAGTCCAGCTACTGCGGCTTCGAAACACTCTTTAGGGTTTTTGAGGTCTCGGACACCCACTATCCGCGCCTTAAATACATTCTGTGGAGTATACACGAGAACCAGGTGGTTCAGTGCTTCCTCCTCAGAGCTGAGAGACCCCTACAGCATTGAGAAGCACATCCAAATTGAATGTAGAACACAGAAGTTTCGAGGTTCCATATGTCTGACTGTAACCTACCCAGTCTGTCAATGGGTACGTCAGCACTGGTGGCCCTCGTCAAGAATGGCTATCACCCGGCCTGGAAGAAAGCCCTCTCAGCGTAAATCCGACACACCAATCCGGAGGGCATATGGCCATGGTGAATAGTCTCATAGTGGGTATCTTTAATTCCCTAATCAACCCGAAGTAAAAACGGAAGTTGTTTATTGATCAATGCGCGTCCACGTGTTCGAAATACCCATATATGTTCCAGGAGTATGTTAAGCGCCCGGAGGTTTGAGGAGGACACCTACTCACCAACGGACATTATCAATCTCATGGAAAGGATATGCAAATCTCTTCACCAGTGCTCACCTATTCATAGTACGTGCCCCCAATCGATGAAGCCGAGGACCTCGTGCCGCCAAGCTCATGGTACCTCCCTTTGCTGAGACACTTGCGTGTTTGCTACCGGTCTGGCGCTTCTATTTTGCGGGCACATTTCGGGTCTCACGACGCTCTTCACTACTCGCGAGCTTACTCGGTCTAGACAGAGTATGAGGGAACCCACGATGTGCGTGATGAGAAAGGGCCGCATCGGTTATCCTGGATCCAGATCACGTCGCGTGCGGTGCAGGGCTGTGGCATACACCTATTCTGCTCAGCCTCGAGTATGTAAACTATGACCCTGGGCTCCATGTGGACAGTTCTCTGAGCCATGTGGTTCATTGAATATAAATCCCATATAAAAGTCCATGGGCATCACACCCGCTCTCGGAGACCATCAACATCTTCCTCGGACACACTCTAGCACAGGAGATACATTCACCGCGTTGAATCATGATGCTCTCCACTTTTGCACTCGCTCTTTGCTCAATCGCTATGGCTCAAGCTTCGACCCCCCCAAACAAGAGATCACTCGTCTTACCCCCAGAAAATGGCCAATTCGACTACCAGCTTGGAGGAGAGTACACGCCCCCTCCGGGGACCCAGATTGTCGTCCGAGACCGCACCGCATCCCCAGCTCCCAACATCTATAGCATATGTTACATCAACGCTTTCCAAACGCAGCCAGACGAAACTGCATGGTGGAAAGGTAAGTTCTGTTTTCAACATCGAAGCACTATGTTGACATTGTCCAGCCAACCATGACACCCTTCTCCTCCGAAATGCCGATAACAAGTACTTCGAGGACTCTGAGTGGCCCGGAGAAGTGTTCTTCGACACTAGAACCAACGAAACGCGGACAGCCATAGCTGGAGTGCTGAACGGATGGATTGATGGCTGCGCTGCGGCTGGCTTCAAGGCTATCGACCCAGACAACCTGGATGTCAGTGCATACGAACTTCGAAGTTACGAACTGGTTTTTCGAGCTGACTAATGACACCTTCCCCCAGACCTACACTCGCTCAAAAGGTCTACTGACGAAAACCGATAACCTTGCCCTCGCAAAGCTCATCGCCGACCACGCTCATACCCTCGATATTGCGATTGGCCAGAAGAATTGTGCTGAACTAGGTGCTGAGGGGAAGACGACAGTTGGCTTCGACTTTGCGGTCGCAGAAGAATGTCAGGCTTACGAGGAATGCGGAGCGTACACAGACGTTTATGGGGCAAGCGTGCTCGAGATCGAGTATACGGACAGCAAAGATTCACAGAAAGTGTTCCAGGACGCGTGCAAATCTCGAAGTTCTGTCATTCTCCGCGACAGGAAGCTCGCGGCGCTGGGAAAGAGTGGGTATCACTACGAAACATGTGTCGAACCAGGACATCCGAACAGTGGCTCTACGATATTTCCAGGTATGGGAGGAACAGTCTTGCTATTCGCTTTGCTTTCAATTTTATCTTCTCTTGCATAGTAAAGCTGGCAATATATAGCGAAATAACACGCACATAAGATCGCATTGCATAACTTGAAGGCCTAAGTCATTCTTTGACCATAGTGGATATTCCTCCCAGTACGACCTAGTATCGCTCAGTTGGCTAGCAGGTTCAGCAGTGACTGCATTAGCGTCATCGAAAGCCCGAGTTTATGGCCCGGGCCTGCAGGGGACGGGGTGAGGCCGAGGCACTGGGCGCTTGGCACAGGGGTAGCGCGCACGCTTTGCATGAAATATGCGTGAGGCCATGGGTTCAAATCCCATAGTGTCCATTTTAATGGGATTTAAATATGCTATTTTTTCTACGTTAATAGGGCTAGGAATAGTGCAACACTGCATGTTTGTGCCTTCTGGTGCGAGGAGAGCGAGGTGCAGATTCCTTTTACTTATCTACTATGGCAAGACGTACTTACGCAGGAGCCAGGCATTCACCACCCCTGCATCCGTATTTGTTCCTGTGCCTCCCGCGGATCACAATCCTTTCTCGGCGAACCTCATTTCTAAACTCCGATTTCTTCGCTCTTCTCTGGGCCGCCACCCACTTTCGCCTCTACTGTCATCTCCCATGGCTAGCCCTAGTCCCAGCGATTCTCGGAAGTGCCCCGACAATGCGCAGCCCACGCGAAGTCCTGCATTCTATTGGCATACAGTTATCTTTAAGGTATGGATGGGATGCACTGCGAGTCGTTGTGGCATTGACGCGACTCGACTTTCCGAGTAGGTGGAAGATACTTACTTCCGTGTTGGCCGGGAGACCCTCGTAAATGCATCCCACGTATTCGCGGATATGTTCCTTCTTCCAGCTGGAAACATACCGCAGGAGGAAGGTGCCACCGACGATCATCCAATAGAGCTAGTGGGATACGAAAACGCGACTTCGCGACTTTTCTACGCGCATTGTACCCTAGGTATGTTGTATTGAGTTATACTCCTTTAATCAAGCGTCTGAAACTAACACATGCACTATATCAGTTACGAGGACGTCATTTCGGGCGGATTTACATTTTCCGAAGAGGAATGGATCAGTGTCCTCAAGTTGTCGACGATATGGGGAATCCAAAAGGTATATTCGCAACTATAGACACAGTAGCAGCCACTAACTTCAAACTTGGACTGTCATGCACCAGTTGCGCGACCAATCCATCGACATGCTTTCGGGAATAACCCCTGTACAGAAGGTCATACTCGGCCGCGCGCACCAGGTCCGCAAGTGGCTACTCGACGGCATTGCCGAGTGCGTCCGTAACCGGTCGAAGACGATAGACGGACTCCTCCAATTGGGACTCGAGACTGCTTTTAAGGTACTATGGATCAGGGATCAGTGCGCCACCTTACACGGGTTAAGCTTCAACCCAAAGGGATTGCAGTTCAAGCTCTCACTGCTGAAGTGTGCTGACTGTATGGAGCGATACTACACTGAAGGCCCTGCATGGAGCTGCGGGTCCTGCAATAGATCCATAGGAGTCGACGATGCGGACGCAATCACCCTCTCCCACGGTCAATGTGAATGGATGGATGGGAAGGAGCACATCCGAATTGATCCACCCAACATGCAATGCACGTCCTGTGCCCTTCCAGTACTTCCGTCAGGGCGGCGCGTTAGGTGTCCTCGGTGCAATTCCAAAGGGGAACTCATGGAGTTCATTTTGGAAGGGAGAGCTGATCTTGCAACCTTGGTTCTGGAGGAGTTCGGGGACGAAATTATGGATAGCACCGTTGAACTTCAGCCTCGGTAGACTCATGACTCGGTATTCCTATAAGGGCTGTATGGTCTTCAACAAGATATGTTTGGGTTCGAACATCAATTTCTGATAACTCTGCAATGTGCATGGAATTGATGAGTTATGAACCCGCCGACGCAGGCACCCTTTCAGCGAAAGCGGATGACGATGTCTTGGTGCATGGTACTACTATGGCCCCGTAATGCCTAAGAACCAGGTTAGTATCGTATTTCGCGAATAGATGGGCATACTATGGTGTTCTGATAGTAGAGAGTAGACTACAGGCTTCTTCCGAGGCTATTCAAAAAGTGGTGCTCTGACTGCCGTCCTTCGCTACCTGAACCTAACTGTGTTCCAATGCTCTCTCCTGAGCTCATATCCTATCCGAGTCCGTGGCAAACCCTGAAAGTGATGGACTTGGCTGTGTTTATACGGAAGCAACGGAGCATCGATGTCTGGTGATGGATGAGTGTACCCTTTTCTTGCTAGCAACGGCCAAGCAACGGCAACTTGACGTATCAACAGGTACAGCCAGAGGTATTCCCCCGGGAAGTGTTGTGCCAATCCTCGAACTGTACATAAATTCTGAGTCGTTGACCAATGACTGCACCTCACCTCGCGTCCATTTATGTCTGGGACCTGGACTTTGATGTTCGCTTCACCTTCGGTATGATGTATTACCTCGACGGAACTTCTGTTGAAGGAGGCGTATTAATATACATCTAGATATGGACGTACATTTAATACCACTACGATCGGGTCAATGCTGGACCAATTGCGGATTGCACTTGAATACATCAACAAAGC
Source organism: Ephemerocybe angulata (assembly GCA_013368325.1). Classification (NCBI taxonomy): domain Eukaryota; kingdom Fungi; phylum Basidiomycota; class Agaricomycetes; order Agaricales; family Psathyrellaceae; genus Ephemerocybe; species Ephemerocybe angulata. The sequence goes on from JAACJK010000227.1 coordinate 228,095, forward strand.
TTAAGCACGCTGCACGAATGACACTGTTATGATTCTCAACAGCAGTTGTGTGTTCTCAGACTAGTGAGGAACGACATCGGGGTTGGACTTTGAAAGGGTGTAGGGTGAACTCATGTCAGGCAAGGGACAAGTGCGTCCGATCGGGCTTGAACGTACCGCCGGTCATGGAGTGTCGCCGCAGCCTAACAATGTAATAACAACAACATCGGGCACATGGTGTAGTTGGTTATCACGCTCGCTTAGCATGCGAGAGGTGTTGGGTTCAATTCCCAATGTGTCCATCCTTTTGCTCATCATCCCACCTAAGTAATCGACGCGTCGTTACTGGTATGAACTTTTGTACAAGAATGGGCAATGAATTTACTATAGTCATTACAAGAGTTCTGAGAATTTTGGTGCTTGGAAGATCCGCTTCCGCGTATCTGCTCTCCATTCCGTCTCCCTATTCCGACAGGTATCGCACGATTTCAGGATTTGGACGTGCTCATCATCAAGGACCCCCTCAATACCCTCATTCGCTATACACTTCAGAGTTTCAGTCGGTGTGGAAGGGATCTTCGCAGCGGTGGCCTTCAGGTAGCGATCCCAGAATGGGCAGTCGTGTTCCTTAACCTTTGTCCCAGTAGAATATCTATCCAGGATCGAGTTGGCGACCGAGAGGTATACCCTCGCGGTATCGAAACTGTAGTAAGGTGTTAGTAGGGGTATTTTAATGAAGGAACTGGTAGTCTTACCCAGGCGTAAACCAATCTGTGGTTACTATTGGACAATCTTTGAATCTCTTCAATTGAGACGAGCAAGGTGAGGTGGGAGACGGCGTCCGCAATTGCCAGGTAATCGAACTTCACTGCATAACACAGGCTCAAGACTGGATGTTCCTTGCAGTTATGTCTATTTAGAGAGAGGTAAATAATAGTCAAGCCCCGAAGTCAAGTAGTCGTAGGAGTTAAACTCACTCAATATACGCATGGCTTGACGCCATCGCCGAATATACCATGTATTTCTCAGCAGCTTCTGCCAGTGCAAAAACGCTAGGGGCGTCCATCGGAGTCAGTCCCGGATACTTATGTTTGTGCATAAATTTGAGAAGGAGAGTAAGTGTATCTCCATCCTCCGTGAGGGGAACAGGCTCGGAGGTACTCGTCACAGAGTCACAGGTTGGAAAGCCATCGCTGAAGTGCTCCATGTTCGTGCGGTGCGCCCCTATCAATTTCCCGCCCGAACTTTTCAGAACAAGATCAACACGAAGCATGCACTCAGAGCCGACTACGCCAATAGCAGTTTAAGCTGTTTCAGTAAAGATAGCATGGTGTTTGAGTACGTTAGACCTACCAGGGCAAGAAGGGAATTCTTGTGACGCAAGACAAGACGGTGCATCTAAGTTGAGCTCCGAGGCGAGTTTTGGTGAATTTGCTGAGATCATTCTGAGAGATAGCGGGGTGTAGCTGGTGTGATCTCATACCCTACCCATCCTTTTAACTATCTTCGCCCTGCACAGGCCTCGTTCAGCCTGACGCGGGCAAGGCAGTGTTCGAAAAACAAGGACGTCTTCACGCAGGAATTGTCTCTCGAAAGCATATCACAGACACTTGAGTATGGGATACACTGCCTATGCGTAGCGCCATACCTCCAGAGGGAACAAATACCAAGATCCGGGAGTAAGCGCCCGTAGACGCCCTCTTTAGGAAGCTTTCGCACGGGGTGTGGGGTCTGAGAACAATCACGTCAGCAGAATACAAGGTTCCAGCCTGGACGAGACGTTGTTCTCTTTGACCACCACACAGCAGCTATCTGAGACGCCACCCACACTGCTATAACCATGCTCGCTCGACACAAGGTCGATGTCCCCGCATCCATCCCCGCATCTACACAAGGCGAAGGCGATGTTCAAAGGCAGCCCTTATGCCCCAGTGGGTGCCCCTATGTCCACTGATCATCACACGACCCACTTATCGACGGAACCCTAGGCCCCGAATGCCAGCTCTCCGTCGATGTGGTCCTCCTCTCTTCCTGCGGTGCACTCATCGGCGCTCATCGCAAGAACCTTGACGACTTTGGCGACGGCTTCCCCAGCGATGACTCCATAACTGATTCAACGGACCCAGTGAAGTTGACTGAGGACGAAGAAACGCTCAAACTCCTCCTCCTGTTCATGCACAAGCAGATATATCCTAAGGTATCCGGTCTCAGTGGCGACCAGCTGTTTGCGCTGGCGGAAGCGGCGGAGAAGTATATGGTGTTCTCAGCGATCTCGGCGTGCAACGTCTTTATCGAGTGAGCCTATACAGCTCCTCCATGCGCGCGCGATGGGCTCAAACTTGGGTGGCACCTCTAGAACCAACCCCAAGGCATTTCCAGTGCAGAGTATGTTCTATGGTGCCAAGTTTGAGTATCCCGACATTGCAGACGCCGCAGCACCGTTCACAATCGGAAAGACGCTTGCGAATATCAGGGCGTACGCGAACAACAACGATACGGTGGTCTACGCATGGGTGAGCGTATTCCATCGTCCGTTCAAACTGGTAACTCAGATTTGTCTGCCCGTGTCGCAGCTACAATATCGCGAGGCGTATATCCAAGTCGCTGAGAGGGCTCTGACCCCGACCTCGACGCTCCATGTTGGCGGAAGGGAAGTCCCGCACGTGTGCAAGGGGTGGAAGAAGTATCTTGCAGCCACTATACCCAAGCTTCCGAGAACGACGATGAATGCTTTAAGCCTCTTTGCAAAAGGCGAGTTTGACCTATCCGTGTATGAGGAGCATTCGGACCTCGAGTGTCCCCCGTGTCGCATGTTGGCCAAAAGCTGGAGGAATGACGTTCGGGATATGCTCGAGGAGGTTCCTTCCTTCCATACATTTCTATAGCTATTACCTATTCAGAACAAATATCCCCCAGAACTTGTACGGAAGCACGCTCCATATTGCTACGCTCAAGCAGAAGTCGAGATGGTCTGCCAACTATAGGGGCTTATCTAGCCGTTCGGCAACGCCCGGCGGAAGTTGAATTGGTGCTATATAGCCCAACAGTTTCTTTTTTCGCACCACCATCATCGATGCAGCCTTCGGGGTTGCACTCTGCATTCTCTTCTCCGGAATGTTCGAGTAACGGAGCGATGAAAGAGCGATACCCCTTACCTCCCATCTCGCCAGTCCATCAACTTCGCTCTGGTGCGGGAGTGTATGGAGAACACCTCATAGTCTATCTCAATTGAACCGATTTCATTCAACGACACTGCGAATTGGCATGGAAATGGACCGTCTCCACCGAATTGGGCCACAAGAACACGCGGCGGCCTGCATGGTGGTGCACCGGACGCTATGTACGCGAAATCTCAGTCTCTCTCGTTTCACGACACGGATACTGCACGGTTTCCTACGGATGACCTTCCAGGAGTACTCAAACATCCTCCTCTATTCACAGTGACGATTTCTAGACGATGGTTGGGCCACTTTATCAAACACGCTGGATGATGGGCATTCGATTACCGCGAAGGGATGGGTTTATGCGCTTGGGAGATGACATGCCTCTTTCGTTGTCCATGGCTGGATTCCATCGCAGGTGATATTCGTCGCCAATACTGACACTTTCGACTCTGATTCCAGTCGACCGATGCCAATGTGATCTTCCCTTCCCTACCCCATACCGGAGACGAAGGAGGGCGCAACAATCACCAGCACACTGTCGACTCTGATTCCAGTCGACCGTCACTTCCCCCATGCCTCGCGCCATGTTTCACCTCGAGGAAGCATGGCTACTTCCCTGTCCTTGGCTGCCTCGAGGATACTGCATATGTCCATGCATTCTGAGGCAGGTACGGTACGTACTTGGGGTGATGGGATGACGGTGCAGTCTATTGACGTCTCCCTTCATGCGTAGGCCTAGAATCGCTCGAACCAGGTAGTCTCAATGGTTACCCGATTTCATTTCAGGACGCCGCCACACCAGTTAGTAAAGACAGTATGTATGTCACGACAGTTCATAGAAGTGCAACCAGTGCACCCATAGCGACAAGGAAAGCCCCACCAGCCACCCTCGCATTGCTCAACGCGCCGTTCTTCCCCCCGACTAGTCCTGGTAAATCGGTCGACGAAGACCCCGCCGCACTCGCTGTGCCGGAACTTGCGGCCCCGCTGCTGGAAGCCCCTCCCGAGCTGGTGCCGGTCTTACTGCCAGTGGTACCACCCGACGTCGTACCACCGGTGGAGGTCGAGCCCCCGGATGCAGTCCCTCCGCTAAGAGAGATGCCAGCGTCTTTGCAGGAGTCAAGGAAGTCTACGGTGACTCTGATCAGTATCTGAGCGTTCTCCACAGGTTGCGGTCGTCTCACCTTTGTGGGTCTGCTCGGCCTGGGTCTTGAGGTTGGCGATGGTGGTCTCGGATATGCCACTCGTAGTCGAGTCGCCGGTGAGAACGCTATTCGCAGCTTCATTCAGCTGGACGTCTTGAATGAGGCAGGCGAAGCAGTAGTCGACGGTGCCAAGGTTGTCGGCGGTACAGACGCATTTCTCGTAGTTGGCGGTTGCCTTGCATTGCTGATTGGTGGTCTTAGTAACTTGGTCAAGGTGAGCATATTGATCAGGAACGTACCCCATCGACGGTCGCGACGATGCCGCATGGTTCATCGCACTGGTAGGTCATGAGCAAAGGAACGAAGGTGACTGAATTATTGACGTACGGAGCCACGTTTCGCGAGGGTAACGTGGGTCTCTAAGATAGAAGCCCTTGCATACACTGAGTTCAATCAAGGACTGGGGTCAGATGAAGCTTCATCGAAACGAGGTGTGGGTAAACCGGGAACAGGTCCGTACCTTCAAGTGCAGCGAAGAGCCCAACAACTGCGGCCTGCTTCAGATTGACCATAGCAAAGAGTGTGAGGTTTGGTGGAGTGGAGTTTTGTAAGACGGGTGATTGGGGGAGTGGACGATGAAAGCGAATGGGGCTCTGACAAGCTGGATTGCGCCTTTTAATGTATCCACAACGCCCTGCCTCCGAAAGACAGCGGGAATGGTACCTCCGCATATTCCCTAACAATCCCGAACCACTCGGCAAAGGATTTTGTGCCGAAATGATTAGCGCCCATCAAAATACAAGAAATTGAACCAATGGCAGTTACGCGGTTGTGTGTTTGTCACAAACGTCAGAAAGACGGAGCTCCGGCTGATAAGTGCCATTCCGCTAGGCCCTCAACCCTGTGCTACGTCCACTTTTATGAAATGCTGGAACATACAACTATGTCTGGCAGTTTTGGCGGATGGACCCATACCCAATGGGTTGATGGCTCTAGGGTCGAAGCCCTCGCCTTCTCGGTTACACCACCACGAAAGTTGTCTCTACTTTTCAAGGCCACCGTTGAAGCATAAGGTAAAATGGCGAGGTCTAAATCATGGTTAATGCGAGCTCCCGGGGACCATCCGAATCGGCGCATGTAGTTATTCCAAGGCTCTAGCGCGATGTTAAGACAATCCTGCTTCGATCCCGGGTATCGTTCTCTAGGCAGTGTAGCAATGCACAGAGTTGGGAGATTCCTGGTCATCATTCAAGCCCCCAGCATTGCGATTACTCAGTCTCGCTGTCGTCGCCACCTCCCATTTGGGCGCCTAATGCGGAAAGCATCCGAGGTAAAAGACTTGGCATTGCTCTTGGCATCGAATTACGGACCTGATAACTGCCCTTCTGAGAGAATTTACTCGAAAGAGATGCTCTGCGGGAATTGCACGAGGCTTGCGTGTCCCACAGCCGCCCATTCCATTGCGTTGTCCTGACCCGAACTGTCGGAGAAGTGGAACAAACGCAATCTCAATTCATAAACGGCCGGCCTACAAAGTCCCAAAGCATAAAGACAAGAGCCATGTATGTACAACGGTCGCCTTTACAGTGCGACTACAGCTCCAGCTAGGCCCAAGAAAAAAGCACCTATAGCGACGGTAGAGGTCCCTGCACCATTCTTCCCAGTTGAGGCAGGAGTCTGAGTCGCGGCCGACCCTGCCGTAGTTCCCGATGAAGCCGCGCCACCACCCGTCGTCCCCGACCCGCCATTCGTACCTCCAGTGGTACCACCCGATGTGATTCCAGTGAGAGATATGCCAGCCGCGGTGCATTGCTGCACGAGCTCTGAAGTTAAAGTACCATTTAGATCATCCGCATTCCAGATAATGCCAGTGTATTCAAAGGATGGCACGTACGGTTGTGTACTGCGATCCCCCGAGCTCTGATGGCGTCAGCACCTCCAGTCGTCGTAACCGCACCTCCGGTGAGGACACTATTCAGACCCTCGTTCGCTTCGATGTTCAGGGCAAGGCAAGCGAAGCATGTGTCCAGAGTCGACAGCATTTCTGGGATACATGCGCATTGGTTATAGTTCGCCGTTGCTCTACATTCCTAGAAGGGAGCAAGGGTAATTAGCCAGGGAAGGTGGTTGAGAATAGAGGACACACATTGTCAGCTGCAACCACAAGATCACACGATTCGCCGCACTAAGAATAATTCAGAGGAGTGCAATGATAGGATAGCGAAGGGTCAACGAACGACATCGCGCTTGGTGATCCCAGCGGCAAATGAGACTGGAAAGAGCAGCGTCAATCATCGTACGAAGTGTAGTACAGTATCTGGAATTCTTCTCACCTTGAAGTATTGCCAGGATCGTAACGAAGGAATTCTTGAGTTGCATTATACCAATCTAGTATGAAACAGGCGGAAGGGAAAGGGGTGGGCGTAAGGGGCGTAAGATTGGGATCCATCCCTCGTACGCTCGCGCCTTATACTACACAAAAGCATACGTACGATCATCCCATCTTGAAGATCGCATCCATTGACTCGGGATGCCCATTGACTCGGGTATAGGATAGCAAACCCACCGAGCTCTTTAATCGAATTCGAGAAGAACCGCATACTATCCCCTAACAATGGACCTGACTGTTGGTAGCTCTCGCACAAGTGCTAAAGAAGCAGCACAATTTGAATGGAAGGGAAGATTAGCACCGGTCTCCTGGAGACATATGCACTACATCAGGAAAAGGCCAGACGCGTGGGAGCCGTGGGTCACGGCCATCACGCGTCCACGATCACCGTGGGCCCACGAGGAATAGCGTTGATCACGATGGAACGTGGCACCACGCTTCGCCGTGGGCAGCGTGGGCCACGCTCTCCACGATGCCCCCACGGCGCTCACCACGCCTTCCACGCTACCCACCACACCTCTCCACGGTCGCCCACGCCAATTCACAATCCGATTTTCGGTCGCTATTCACTCATATTCATTGATGACATGGTAAATTTGTTATATTCAGGAGTCTAACTACTACAGTAATACATCGAAACATCCTGAATGTGCTATCTACAATTACCAACCAAACCACCTTCTTGTGAGCGTCAACGCCGAACGATATAGATGAACAGTCGGTCGGATCGCGGCATTTACTAGCCATAACTCGGAGATTCTACAAGAGATGTCGAGTCAGCAAGGTAATCGCTACAGCGTGATAATAGACGTACCAGGTCCAGGGAGACGCCATTTTGGGACAGAGGGGAATAGCGAGGTGACACAGACAAAGGCCGAGGGGGTTCGAGGCACTGTGAGGCATGGAGAAAGTCAGAAGATTGTCAAGGGGCACAAAAACGGCACTGACCTTCGGGGACTTGCCAATGGCTGGATCGCGTCAGTGTACACGTAGTGAGGGAAGGAAGGCTTGCGGTAGTATCGCTACAGTCTTCGATCGAAGACTTGAAGAGGGAGAATTAGCGGATGATGGCCTTTGAACGCGTCGATAACCCACAGATAACGTACCCATCCCATGGCAATCAAGATCGACTTGGATGGCGGGCTAGATTTCGACGATAAGCAACGGTATAAAGAAAAGAAAGGTAGGAAGCACTTACAGATGGCATAAACCATCCAGCGTTGTGACTACACAAGGGGGAAAGGAGAACGGGGGTGGGGAGCGACGATGATGATGGTTGGGGAAAAGCCAGAGATGTCCGCGCGCACCCGGAAATTTGATTCCGTCACGTGTGCGCGGATTACCAATCGGAGTTCGAACGAACTTGTGGTATTCGCGCGAAATCGGGCTTCGAGGCTCGACATCTCTTTGGCAATCACTGGATGACTTTCCGCAGGCCTCTGACACAAAACAAACCGCTCAACAAAACATATTTCTGAGGAAGCCGTGATGGCCGAGTACGAGGAAGGAAGGTGGAGTGATATGGCCGCGCTTAAGGCCAACACAAACTTCGATGTTTGTAGAGGCCTCCAGAGGCCTCTACAAACAAATTCTCCTCGAACAAACCGTGCCATCATCTCCGACCTTCCTTACAAAGGTGTAAATCCGACGGCTATCTGCTGTTGGAGACATCCTGCGGAAAGTCATCCACTTTCTGGCGTACCCACCGTTAAATTAAAGTACACAACTCTTATTAACCTGTCCATGTCCCTGTAAATGAATGTTTAGGAACTGGATTACACTCACAAACGCACAAAACAGACATGTTTCTCATTAGGTCTGCTGTGGTTTCCTCAAAAAGTGAACATTATAGAACAGCCAGGACCTGTATATACTCCAAATAGTCCAAGAGAATAGGAGTCTACCCTTTCTGTACTGTAGCAGACTATATTTCCATGTTCTCCTCCGTGGAGGCGTGGACGCCGTGGTGTGATCGCCGAGCGTGGGCAGCGAATTGATGGCGTGGGCAGGCGTGGCGGTGTTCCCTCCACGATCAGACGCGCCTGCCACGGGCCCCACGCTCCCCACGCGTCTGGCCTTTTCCTGATGTATACCCTCTGCTCTCGAGGCAACCAGGCCCTGCGATCGATGGCGGAGTTTACCTGGAGTTTATCGTGAATGGATGAGATGGTTACCAGTACGCAGGGGTGCCAGCATGGTCGCCCACGGCAGAATAACGTGTTTACCCATAGTAGAGCCTAACCAGCAGATAAATAACACTGGCTCTCCAATAGCCGATGCTTGAGTGGGGGTCTCTCCAGTATCAGGCGAAGCTTAGGCTGAGTACCGCATCACCTTCGGTGCAGGAGCGGTGCGGCTTGCAGTGCATACGTACGGATCAAATCAAAATGCTCGTTCCTTAGTCCAGAGATTGCTACCAGCCCTCTGGCAGGTACATGCTTTCGGCACATACTGCAGTGCACGGTGCTTCTATCTCCCCAACGTCAATCACGTTTGTCCATGATAGGCGGGGGAACAAAGTTCGAAAGAGAAGCAAACGAAAAAGCAGGCTCCAAACCAGCCTCTCTCTGCGAGAGACAACCGTAATCCGAGGGTGAGGAGGAGAGGGCAAATAGATGACAAATTTGATGAAGGTGATGGAACAAACAAATCTTGCGGAAGTCTCTCGCGAGAGAGAGGCTGGCAAAACTTGGCAGCGGGGATCTCGGTGATCTGTGATAGACCCTACGCTAGGTGTCGGTCATAGCAATGCTCTGCTCTCAGCTATCATTCTACGTTCGATTTGAGACCCTCTGCGGAACTTGAGAGCGCTTTATATGATATACGAACCTAGATGGACTTAACCTACTCCAATATCCCAGCTCTGGCCATTGACTAGTGCAAGTTGTCTGCCATGCTTAGCAGGGGGATTAGCTTCATTAAGGTATTTGGCAAAGTAGAAAGGTTCACAGCCATGGGTGAGCAGAATGTCAGATAAATATACTAACCAACCATGCATGCAGTGATATCTAAGCAGAGGGTAGAAGGGGGACGCTTCATGGCTTGAATCTGGGCGCTATGAGGGCGCTCGGCACTCGCTCGGCTCATCGGCCTTTTCCGAAGTCAGCATTTGGGCACCTAGCGTAGGGTCTATCACAGATCACCGAGATCCCCGCTGCCAAGTTTTGCCAGCCTCTCTCTCGCGAGAGACTTCCGCAAGATTTGTTTGTTCCATCATCTTCATCAAATTCGTCATCTATTTGTCCTCTCCTCCTCACCCTCGGATTACGGTTGTCTCTCGCAGAGAGAGGCTGGTTTGGAGCCTGACGAAAAAGTGGATCGAGTTCGGGTTTCGTACCCTCCACCTACATATCCATATCACGGTTTATCACCTATACATATAGAGTGGTCTGCGGTCTTGATTGGATGTATTCCAACCTCCGAAGGTCCGGGATATAGCCTCTTACTGGGACACTAAACATTAGAAGGAGGCCCGGCTCGATCGACCCAGCTGCAGGCTTCTACATTGGATCGTGACCACTGACCGGTCACTTACAGGCTTCACGCACTCATGGCGCAGGTTCCGAGACCAGAGCTCGGAAATAGGGGGTGGATGAGCAACATCGCCGATCACCCAGCGTTCGAGTTGACCTTACGCCGCCAGGGCCCACAGAAGTACCATAGTCCCGGAGGTGCCAGGTGCATTGCGCTCAAAAGGGCTCAGCACTACTTTGAGTCCTCAATAAGCTGATACAAATCCAAGCAATGATCGGTTCCTGATTCGAGCAGTGTAGGATCGTAACTATATTTTCCTCTACCAGGGCTCCAGCGTATTGGAGTCATTCTCGCTTTGATCCCCCGCACTATGGAATGCGCCAATCTCCTCCAACTTCCTCACGCACCTCTTAATCCACGCCCTTCTCCTCTCCTCACACTCCCCACTAAGGCATCCACTCAGAGCTGGGGCATGTGCATCAAAGATACCCTGGAATTGATCGAATCGAGCGTGCCCGAGCATGCGGAGGGACTCCTTCAGCGTAGTAGGGAGGGACAAACGTAAACCGTTGCAGTAGGTTTCAAAGCGAGTGCAGAGCTCGTTGTGCGGACCCACGTACTCTAGATGGATGTGGTTCCCAGGTGGGATTGTCGTTATCTCGCTGACGAACTCGATGAATTTCTCTCTGTAAGCAACCTATCGAAGCGGGACATTGATAATATGAGTTTCGATAAATATTGGGGAGCGTATGTCTATGATATTTCTATAAGAACTCACCCATAAATTGAACCAGTTCTCGTCGTAGCCTCGGAGAGCTTTCTTCACGGTGCTCATTTCGTAATGAATTGTGGATGCTGCCACTGAGTCTGCCACACCGCGATACCCATACTTTACAGCGTAAAGTAAGCATTTGAGAGCATCGTCTGGGTGCCTCAGTGGGCGTAAGCTACAGTATATTCTCGTAAGACGAATCCGGTGCCATTCTATAATGTGCTGGAAATGCACTTACGATATATGCTCAGAGCAAGCCGCCATCACAGCGTATACAGAATACCGTTCAGCTGCATCTGCAAGGGCCCACAATCTATCCGAAGGCAGGTCTGCCAGGGATGTGACGCTTCTAAGCTTGTGCATCCCTTGAAGTAGGAGCCGAACGGTGCATGCATCTCCATATACGAGGTGTGCCTTCTGTGACTCGACGTCGAAACCTTTTTCTTTCAAGAATTCGCTGTACATCTCGAGATTGGTCCTGTGCGCGCCAAACAGGATGTGGTCGTCCGACCGGAAAACAACGTCAACTGGAATCTTACAGTCCAATACTGGACGCCGTAGGTGTCAGGCTATCAGTGTGCGAGCCTTGAGCGTCATAATGCGAGTGCACTCGCCTGGACACTTGACAGGCTCATCGCCATACATGTTTTCCCTTGGAAGTTGGGATATGGTAGCTGAGGAAGTGACGTGATGTCCTTGGCGAATCAGAAAGGGAGGTCTTGTATATATAGCTAGCGCCTCGTGTGTGAGGCTGTGCCGATGTCGGATGGCGAACGGGCGCTAATCATTCTGAAATGTATTGACAGCACCGCTTCCTTCGAGCCCCAATCAGGAACGTTTGTGCGGAAGGTTGGGCGTGCATCATTGCGTGCACGGTGTGCCCCTATACTAGCTAATGCATGTATCAACAAGTATTGAGTGACCCTAGTGGGGAACTAAGCTGAGGCACAACCCAGGCCTTCGCCAGTACACGCCGCTCAGACAGCGCATAACCGAGGCGGGCGTGCTCATGGAGAGATTATAGTGGAACAGTACGAGTGCGGAGGCGTCTCGATGGTAATGGTGCCTCTGCCTAAGAGGGTATCGACTCGGGGAGATACATTTCGAGCTTCACAAAACGGAATATGAGACAGATCCAGACGTAGACAAACCAGCACAAGAGACGGCAGTACATAATTCTATGGAATACATCGTTGCGGATATGCTTCAACTTATGCAGAAACCCTGGATTGAGATTCAATATCAGTGTAGCGCCTACGGAGGAATGAAAATGCGCACAAATCATCGGGAGACAGTCGATGCATATCGTAAACACACGGCGCGACGCCCTTTCATCGAGTTCTTTGACTGTGTGGAGGTATTCAGATCAGGTTTGAACGAAGGGTGTTCGGTAAACTTACTTCAAGGCTTCCCAATGCGATGCAAACTTGAGTACAAGAGAAACCCAACGCCGTGAGCTAGGGGTTCCGAAATACTAGGCATATTAGGACTTACCCACTGCAGAGTCAAGCACAACGATATGTAAGCGAATTTCTGTGAATATTTGAGGTAGAAGGGGACTCACATCCTATAAATCCGGATGCCCCAATCCATGAGCATTGGCAATGTATTCGAGGCGAATCGAAACTTACACCCTGTAAACCCAAGGAGGCCGAGATTAAACAAGCCGTTTTCAGCGTTTTAAGTGTCTGAAGCGAAATAGTACGTACAAGCTATCAATTCATTGAGGCATGAATATGAGCGCATCCTTTGATCTTGAGGTAAAAACGGAGCTTACTTCCTGTTAGTTCGAAGAGTTCGAAGTGTGAGCACTCCATTATCCGAACTTTTCGAGGTGACACGGGACTTACGCGCTGCCAAGTCAGAGATGCTGGCCAGTAAGCACTCGGCTGTGAGTAATTAAGGTAAAACAGAACTGACGTCCTAGGCAATGACATGGTCCCGTGAGTGCTCGTTCAAGTATCAGTATGGGAAGCAAACGCAACTCACCAGCTATCGATTCGAACAAGCCGAGGTGTGAGCACATGTACTTCCCTATTTAAAGCAAAACGGGACTGACATCCTACGAATCCAAAGCGGCGGAGATGTGAGCAGCTCTTTCAGAGTAGCTGCGACGAAGAAGAACTCACAACCTATAAATCCAATCAGCACTCAGATATCTATTCATGGCGGACGACCCTTACAATCTATAAAGTCAAGGATATCAGCTATAAGCTCTCCGTTATTAATGTCAGACACAAAATTGGACTTACTCGCTATAAATACATAGTGTAGTGAGCACCCCACTATCAATATTCGAGACTAAATACGACGTACTTCCTATAGATGCAGAAGTGAGCACTCGTTCATCCATTCATGTGGCGATGGAGTCTATGAACGTACTACAAGGTACTGCTTCTGCACATGGCGAAACTGGGACACCTCCACCGGATCGTCTACCTGAGCCACACGCGCCCTCTTGTGCGTTATCCTTCCTGGAAGGATAAATCGAGTGTTACAGCGTCGGCTACGTCGTCACTTCGTCATCACCATCTCACAGCGGTAAAATCCATACAGAAAAGACGCACCACACATGCCATCCTTGATCCACGTATGTCCCAAGCTCGGTCTTCCCACATTTTGGACACATCCTCTTGAGGTCCCTATCGTATTTCTGTTCAATAACCATGCTCATTACCAGCTCTCCACGCTCATTCCTTAGATTCTCCCAGTGCTCGGCGTTGACTACCAGTCCATCCTCTGATTCATCCACACGGCCTATGCAATAACGCCCTTCTGCGACGCGTTGCTCTCCCAATCTACCCCTGAAATGGTTGACCAACAATCTTCGCAACTCCTGTTTAAGGATTAACCAAGATCATCGAACGTAAACTAGGAAATCATTCCACATTACCTCGTAGGTCGGTACAATGCTCCATGGGAGAGTCAGAGTCTCTCCCAACGCATCGGTGAGGACCAACGCATTCTCATTGCTATGACGCATCATCGCCGGAATATTTCTTCGCATTTCCACCGCGATGGCTCGTCGAACTACGCCACATGAGTGTGCAGACCTTCAGAGCGGACATCGTATCATGAAAAACGCACTTTCGTTCACGTAGTCATTGTTCTGCATGATCATGTTTCCCTGGACGGTGGTGATGGCTAGCGAGCCGAACGAGTTGTGACTGCTTCCACAGAGGATTTGCGGAGCCTGTTGGGAGGGAGGCTCGACGGTATGTGCTGTGTCGGAGAGGGGCTCAGTGGTACGTGCTGCGTCTGGGATAGGCTCGCAGGGAAATTGTGGAGGTACGATGAGGGAAGCGACAGGTTCTAAAGGTGAATCCGTGGGTTCTATCTGAGGCGTGCTAGGAGGCTCTAAAGGTCCCTGACGCATTAGTTGGAAACTCAGCGCTACACATTCGCATAGAACTCACTGGCTCGCCTCTTCGACCTATTCCATCGAAAAGAGGCTACGAGTATTGCCAGTATCGTACTTGACGGCATGAGCGATGAGGAAGAATGTCGAGGGAATTAGACTGGGGAAAGGAGAATGAAAAGGACGCGGGGACTGCTGTGTAAATGGAACATGCGTCTGGCGCGAGGCAGAACTGTCGAGACCAACCGTCTGATCATGCACCACAATTAAACGATAATGAATTTCACTTCACTCGATCTCCGACCAGTTTAGGACACATCACGTCCATGCGGAATTAAGACATGGGGCAAGGGTATTGGTGACTGGGTCGTTGGAATTATTGTGTTTTCTTCGTACCAATGGTACGAAGATAGTTGAGGCGAATGTTCGGATCAAGAGAAGCTACTGCGCACAAGAGAAAGTGAATGATCCACCTCCATGCACACACGTTCTCTACGCAAGGTAAGGGTTGGAATCGAATTGAGTACATACACGAGGCAATTCCTGTAGAAGTTAGAACCACCGCTATATGAACCAAGCCCGCAGCCCAGCCGAGCATATTTACTGGATGGAACTTCGCAGCGTGCCGGGTGGAGTGCGATGCTGCCTTCCCATTTTAGATCAGCTAAGCTGTAAAACACCTGTTTCCAGTCATTCTTCATCTTGATTTTAAGCAGCTTTAGAGAATCTTGCCAAGATCCGGCGCGTAACGCCGTAGGCCCTGCGGCGTCCGTCCCAGTCTCGGAAATCCCTACTACAGATAATCGGACAATTGGATCATATTCTGGTGGTTCATCTTCTCTCAGAGCTCGTAGATAGTCTCGTCGCTTTCTTAGCTCATATGGAGCACTCACACACCGCGTTTGTTAGAGCAACCTCAGCCCTTCACTCTTCTACACCCAAATTTTGGGCGCCTATTGGACCTCTGGGGGGCTTGGTCAATTCTGTTTCGGTTGAAATCCCCGACGTATGATTTGACCTTTTCCACTTAATCCCCAGACATAAAACCTAACTGTCGAAGAAAGCACAATCCATCTGGCTTCGGGAGGTCCTGACGTCCCTCCGGAGTCCGAAGGCCCTGATCCAGCCGCCGCCGGCCGGGATTGGCTGGCCCATCAAGCTCACTTTGATCCCCGAAGAAACCGGTTCGTCGTCCTCCTTCCCTCTTTCCCCCTCCCTCTTCCTGCTCTACCCTAATCAAACGCAACGGAGAACTTGAAGAGGACTGGGCCACGGAAGTGTCACTGTACGCCAGCGCGCCCCTTCCGCCTACACCCGAGGATATGGCACCAAGTGCAGACACAGCACGACAAGCGCCCAGCTCCCTACACACTGCCCCACCTCCCCAGTACACACTCTCGCTAGCGCCATTCACATGATGCCTGCACCTGGATGCTCTCTTTCACTCCTTACCCCGACACCGCCTACTGACAGCACCGACCTGCACCTCCAAGGCGCACTGACTAAACACCCTGCCACCTCAACATCTCCCAGCGCAAGCATGTTACAGTACACCCCTTGATTTCGTTAGCGCACGCTTTATGGGTCTCGAATATAGCGACAGCACGTAAACTAGGGGACTGTCATCGAACACGGACCCGGCACGATGTTCACGGCGGGTATACGGCGAATCGGAGGAGGGAGATGTTAGCTTGTGAGTCGCCTCCCTCTCTCTTCGTCTAGCTGTGGGAGAGAATGCTGAGCAAGGTTGAAATTCTAGGAGTACGACTCTGAGCTGGGCATTCAGCCGTGACTC
This sequence comes from Ephemerocybe angulata, assembly GCA_013368325.1. Lineage (NCBI taxonomy): Eukaryota > Fungi > Basidiomycota > Agaricomycetes > Agaricales > Psathyrellaceae > Ephemerocybe > Ephemerocybe angulata. Next base: position 244,171 of record JAACJK010000227.1, read on the forward strand.
AAGCATTCTGACGTCGTGATGGGACGCGTCGCGGCGAGTACTGTTTCCCCGCTCGAGGAGTACAGGGAGCGGTGCTCCAGAATACAACTCTCCCCACGGCCTCCTTCCCCGCCTTTACCTCCACCCCACTCCCACAGCTTTCCCTGCTCTCCCTCGGAACGACCTTTAGGCTCTGGCTCAGCGCCATCGCCGGACCCCGACGCCCCTACTGGCAGCACCGCAGCACACGGTCACTCCAAGGAGCACTGACCAACAAGTTCCGCAATATCGAACCCTCTACGACTGCAACGTCTACTACCGCGCAGGGATCTTGCTGGGCAAAGCCGGCCTTCGAGTGTCCGCCGGTCCCGATCATCCATCGACAGCGCATGAACGATGGGGCTGGCTTCGATGTGGACCCGACACGATGCGTCAATGCGTGAGTTGCCCTTCTCTCTCTTTCTCTCTCCACCTTTCTATAAAAGAGAATACTGATAGCGAATGACGATCTAGGAGTCGTCGCGACGCGTATTTGCTCTTCGAGTTCACGTATGGTTCGGCATCTTCCTTGAGTTCCAAGGCTGTAGTTCTTCGAGCTCCACCACGACCAGCTGGACGCCTGTGGCATCGAGCGACACCCCCGAGGACCCCGCAGTCCAACACTAGATCCTCCCCCATCCACAAGATCTACGAAAAAGACCTCCGCATTGTGAGCACGTGTATCACCTCGTCTCTCCTCCTGGATGGCGCCGTCAACATGTTGCGTGAGTGTTGTTGGGTGCACAACGAGCGACCTTCGGAGAACGACTTTGAGGATTCAGAGGTAGAGGAGGGCCCTTTTGAGAAGATTGGGGAGGTGCAGGTGCAGGATTGCCCGTTTAGGGGGCTTTGGAGGAGAATGGGTGGGCCAGCGTGTGATTGGCACGAGGTGTGGTTATCATGCAGAAGTTAGTTTCGTTCAAGTTATGTTCTACTTACCCCCGACCCTTCTTCTTTCGCCCGGTTGTTGCGTCTGGAGATCCTTCGCGCCTCTTGAAGCTTTCTTTCTCCCTTCCTTCTTCCCTCGCTTTAGGACTTGATTCATTCCATTCGTTCGTTCTTTCGGTTTTCTGGTTGTTCATTCGAATTCGGTCCTTCTGCGCTTTGGTGTTCGTCACGGACCCACTGCTTTCTTTGAATTCGCGTTTCCTCCATTATTCAGCCTGCCTTCTTTCAGATCAGTGTGAACGGTCGTTCGTCTACTCCTTTCCTTTGTATGGCACCTTCGCTTCTTTCGAGATATGGGTCCGTGTTCGTGCTCGCGCCACCACTTCGCGCGGTTTGTGGTTTCTAGTTCATCTACCGTTCGCCCACCCGCCCCCTCATTTGTCCTTTTGAAACTCGAGAGTTCGTTAGGTCAGTGCTTCGCGTACATCTAGACACACGCCATCGTCGGTGGATGAGTTGCTGTGCGAACCTTATTCGCCACGGTTGGGTGTTGCAACTACTTGCGTGCGTTCTTAGTACAGATCTTCCTTCAATCTTCGTTACTTCATTCATTCCTTCGTTCATTCCTTTGCTCGTATGTTCGCTCGTTCGTCTCTCCTTCCATCGTGCCCTTCCTGCGATAGGTTCTCGCCCACGTGTTCGGTTGCGAAAGGGGGAGCCAATAAGCCCTCGTTGTGTGCATGGGTGGATGTAGCGTCCATCGTTCCTGGCACTGTGGACTTCGATCGGATTGTGCGCGATTATTCTGGTGTGTATTTGAGTTCAGGTCCCAGCTCTCTTTCTCTTTCTCCTGGTCGCTGAACTTGATTGTTGCGAAGTGGTACCTCTGTACTTCGAGGCGCCGGTCAGGCAGCATCCGCGGACCATGCTGCCCTGTGTTTGGGAGTGTTGCAACTTGCAAATCCGCGAGGAGCGCATTGTACGAAGTAGGCGCAAACGAGACTATGTCAGACGGGCGTATCGCTCGAATATGGGAGCATGATGGGCTTGGTTATGGTTACTCGCTTTTGTGGTTTGTTCTTCGCACCATCGGGTGTGAATTGTCGTTTAGTTTCGATCATTTTTTCACTAACCTTTCATGTTCGTGCGGAAGATGATTTTGGTCATGGGCTGGCATCTACTACTACCTCTGCCGAAAGAGGCGCCAATCAATTGGAATTGCCGTCTTGGGCGCTTTGTTAGCAGAGTTCGACAAAAATAAAGTCCAACGAGTCGAGAGAGACCGAATGTACTTCGGCTATACTAGGTACTACTAGATGCCGCGTGTTGGTTTCCGGGAAGGAAGCTGCCGACGAGCAAGGCACCAACCCACGAAGAAGACATCGAGGAGGGAATCATCCGAATTGGCGCCGGTCAATTGGGGTTTGTTTGGAGGATATCGGGGTGTGCTTGCAACGGCTTTGGTGGTGGCTGCATCTCTTCATGCCACCCTCGGCGCATCCTCCCTATCAATATCAATAGGCGCTGGTACAGTTCCTGCGTCCGTCCCAAGCGTCACTCGCGATCGTTGACGAGTCAGCCTGGCGGTCGTGCATGGGTCTCCTCAGCGTTTTCGGCTTCTAGTAAGTACTGGGCTAGTGGGCTGCCATACTGTCGCGTACGCGACGAAACCTGGCTGTAGCTATAGTTGAAGAATAAATGAAAAGCGACAGGGGTACGAAGACCCCTAGCGCCAGTTCAGGAAACAATGAATGGCGACAGGGGTGCTCCGGGTTGCTATAAGAAGAGGGCCGCGAAAGAGGATGCGAACTCAATATCGCATCATCTTCCACCTTTCATATTCTGAAGATTTCAACATATCTCTATTAACCATGAAGCTCTCTCGCTGCCTCACCCTCCTCGCTGCGCTGCTCCCAATTGCCCTCGCCGCTCCCACAGGTTCGAGCGCTCGGCGCCAAGACGGGGAAACCAACGACTCCAGTACGTACTTATACATCCACCCACTCATCCCAATGATATTGACGTGTTCCCTCACTCCTAACTCTAGACTCCCGTGCCCTCGGCGACGCCTTATCCCTCGAACAGCTCTCCGTGTCGTTCTACGATTCCTCCTTGGCCCTTCTCTCCGCCGACGACTTCCGTGCTGCGGGGTATGCAGACAGCGTGCGACAGGGGTACGAGCAGGTTCTTAAGAGCGCGAAAGCACATTCGGACTACCTCGTTGGGGAGATTACCAACCTCGGACACGCTGATGCCGCTGTGGGCTGCGACTATACTTTGTGAGTGAATCCACTCAGTGACCTCTTGCCGATCCGAGATGCTCATTCTATTCTGATTCATAGCCCCGTCAAAACGACTGAGGATTTCATCAACATGAGTGAGGCGATTCAGGCACATGCAGTCTCAACCTACGCCGGGGCGCTTGATCGTAGCCAGTCAGATGTGAGCATTCATTTAGTCCTTCATCACCCCTGCTGCGATCGAACTCGACTGACGACGATCTGTCGCTCAGACATACACGACGGTTTTGGGCGAGATGCTCGGCGATGAAACTCGATACGCTACCTGGATCAGCACTGCGGTCAAGCACCAAGACTTGGCGGATACCAGTTTCGAGGTGCGTTACGCCATTGCAGAGTTTTTCACTGTATTGTACTGACCGGGGTGCATTGGGCCTAGTCACCTCTTTCCTCGAGGCAGGATACCCCGGCCGTCGCCACCGGCTTTGTGATCGTCAACGACTGCGGATGCGTCCCTGTTGCTCTCGGTTCCTTCGGGGGGCTCATTCAAGTTCTCAACAACGTGGGAGCGGGTGATGTGTGTGCGGATTGATACCAATGTATGTAGGCTGGTTAGATGTTTTTCTGGGTAGTGTGTAGGTGGTCAGATTTGATATATATACCCTGGATCATAGGAGAAGGTGTACATGGGAGGGAGCGCGACGCTCCATTAATTGATTTTATTGTTATAATAAAACAATGAACTTACAACGCTAAGTAATCTAGTGACGCTTTGGTGCCATTTCTGATTGTGTTCCCACCTCGGCTTTCAACTTTCGGTTGCTCGTACTTACTCCTGGCTTCTTTCTTCCCTCGCTTCTCCAGACTGCCCGTCTTACTCTCATGTACCCTCTTTTTCTCCATCTTCCGTTCGCCTTTATATCGACCTCTCCCATCTCCAGCGCCCTTCCACCGAACCATGATCCCTCTTCCTCTCTTCCTTCCTTCCTTCCACTATGTATCTTTGACGGACCCTTGCATTCTTATCGTTATTACTTCTCCTCTCATCGTCTTCACATCAATCAATTGGAATGCCGTCTTGGGCGCTTTATTATGGACACATGGGTTATGATAGCAGAGTTGGACAAAAAAATAAGTCCAATGAGTCGAGAGAGACGCCGAGGCATAATGGGGCGTAATAGAAGTCGTGAGTATCGCACCAAAGAAGAAAGGAAGTGTCCTATAGTCTACTAAAAGTCCATATGTAAGAATAGGGAAAGGTCGGAGAAATCAAGCTTTGTACACGCCCAATTGCCACCACTTCAATTTCTGCGCTTGGCCCAGCAGACGCCTCCTCTCCTTCGTGGAGAGAGTAGCCAATGCGATAACCACACCAATCTCGAACCCGACAAACCCACACTCGACACCTGCTGCCGCAGTGTTGTCCTGCCCTTCACCGAAATCTGGGTCGGTTGCCCCAAGCACTGTGAAGGAAAGAGCCGTGCCAAGCGTCGCCATCCACAAAACGGCGAGCAGGTATCCAAAAATGATGGCTGGCTTGCGGCTAGTGCAGGGCAGTCCGGTAAAAGGGGTACGATGTTGGGCGGGAGGGTAGGATGCGGCAGGGCCGTCGGTCTGAATCGTTGCTGGGAAAGGGTCGGTTGCTGATCTGGGAGTGCGTTGGCGCTTGCGTTCGACGAACGTCTTGGCAAGTAATGTGATGGTGTAGATGAAGGTTACCCCTGCTGACGTAGGGGACAGAAATAGGGACGTCTTGCCGAGATTCACCATGGAGACGCCTAGGATTGTTGCAGCGAAGAGGAGTGCGAGCCCCACTAGACGCAAGATCCATCTCTGCTGGGGGGTGATGATGGAAGGAATGAAGGTCGGTCCCGGTTTATTCTGCAGGATGGAAAGGCTCTTGCGCTCCTTCACACAAAGCACAATGAACCATACGAGGATCCCAATCTGGAATGCTATCGATACAATTTCCACGTATGCCACTGGGAACCTCTTCCGACTATCCGATTCAGAAACGGTCCCCCAGGTGGTCTGATCGTCGCTGACTGCAACTAGACAGATCGACGTGATGAAAGCGGCGAGCCAGGCAATCGCGACGAATATTGCGGCGGAAATGGTCGCGCTCCGGCATGTGGAGGGAAGGGCGGGGGTAGGTGCTGAGGTCGGTGGCTTTGTATTTGGGCTGGCCGCCGCCGGGTCCATAGCCGGCTCGAACGCAGCACTCTTCCGCTCTTTCGCGCTCAGAATGAGCAGAGTTATGTCGAAAGTCGCAGAAAACAGGAAAGCTGCTGGTGAGATGAAGAGTGATATCCACCCTAGAAGCACCAATGAAAGCGCAATGGTGACGCATCCAACTCCTAGAGAGGCCCATAACAGCCTCTGAATGAGGAATGGTCGGGGAGGAAGGAGGATGGCGGTCATGGAGGAAGGCGGGAAGCAGGATATCCAAGATGGCAAGAGGCGTTGATGAATGTTCTGAGACTTTATAGGAACAGCCGGGAGTTATGCATACATGGTGGCTTCGCACTCAAATCAATGCCAAGCACTGTGTCCACCTTGCTTGAGCTTATAGAGTCTGGTCCCATGAACGAAAACGCGTGGATTTACCCTTTCAGGTTCGGAGGGCGGTGCAGCTTTGGCAATGACGCGAACATGAAGCGAAGATGCCTGCACGTCCCACTTGGCGCGGGAGCTAAGTACCGCCGGTGCGCAGCTCTTTACAGCATTTGTCCAGGCCCCAAGAGGTGCTTCTGATTGTCGATCAAGATGAGACATTCGCAACGCACAGCGTGCCCAAAGTCGGCTGTGCATATTTATCAAGCCCTTGGCCACCAGGGATAAAGCGAAGTAGATTAGTGACTAGAAGCCCGTTGGATAGCAAACATCTTAATTATGCTATCAAATGACCTGGTCTTCGTGACTCGGGATCATCGAATCAGCTCCCATTTTGAATGACCAGCCACAGTTCAAACAAAGTCCTGTGCGCATTTGGGCACCTCTATTCTAATTTAATAGATCTCAAACCTCGTTCAGCGTCATCTGACCACACCACCAGCTCCGCTCGTTTAACGGCTATACCCCAATAGCTACCACCCAGCCGGACTGGAAGATACTAAGGGCCGCCCCTCGACTGCCGACGGATGAATTATGGGCTGCCAATCAGTTGTCTTAGACTCGCCGGCCGCACCGAATACCGAGCCCACCAGTGCTGCCAGGCAAGATCCTATACCGAGGGAAAATGCGCCGACTAGTGCAGGGGAGAATATCGAAAGGTTTTGATGTAAGACGGGGGAGTGGGGGTGGTTGTGGTGATGTGATACTCCGTCGCTTGAGCTCCGTCGTCTTGAGGGCGAGCAGGGTAGCACGTACGTTCACCCTGTTCATACCCAGAATCGCACCATCGCTCCATCATCCATCCTTTCCTAACCCGCGCCCCTTGGTCCATCCATCTGCATTGCTTCAGAGGCCTTACTTGCTCACATGTCATCTCAACACTAGCACGGTGCTCCAACTCGAATTTGGATCACCATACGACCCACGATCGTGTCCTATGACATGTCTTTTCCCAACCTGGGCGCTTGAAGGCACTCAGTGACTCGGAGTACACTCGTATATAAAGTTCGTATGCTAGGTGAAGAAAGACTGGGGCACTAAGAAACTGAAAGGATATAGAATCACGGGAGAACCGCAGAGAACCGCGATACGAGAAGGCGTCGATAGGTATGGACAAGAAAATAATTCACATGGGAAAGGAAAGTAAATGATAAACAGGAAGCTAGATTCAAAGATACAGCGGGCGGAGCGTGAGCACAGATCCAATGACGAAAGGGAATCATATCGTACTCGTAAAAGAAACTCGCAGACAAGATGAAGAAAGACATACGGTGGGCATAGATAAGCTGAATCAAAATAAAAACGACATCATGATGGGGACCGTGAATCAATAGCCGAAGTGAACATATGGAATCCAAGTGAGTAGGGATTGGTCTGAATTGTCGTCGAGTCGGAGTCGCAGCTGCTTCATTGCGTGATGAAGGGCGTGAGCAGAGAAGCGACCATCTAGTCCAGCCTCTCTAGTGAGACCTCGATGGTCTAGCAGATACTGGTAGAAGTCGGTCGCTACAGCTGGTGCGTCTCGATCCCCGATCGACCACATCGTAGCCACGACCCTCTGATATCCGGCAGCAAGCATCCCAGCAGCGAGATGAACAGCTTCGTCCGGAAGCACGTCTACACCGGTGCTCGTCTGGCAGGCCGAGAGGAATGCGAGGTCGGCATTCTTGAGACTCCGCTGGACGATGGTACCCAGCTCCAGAGATCCGTCGTGGAAAAGGAAGCGGCTCTTGAGAGGATCCTCCGCACTTTGGTAGCCGTGACACGCAAGATGAACGATACTATACTTCTCCATAATGTCGAGACACCCAACAGCTGTAATGGCGCCCCCTTCAAACTTCTCCGCCCTCACTCCAGCCGCAGTGACCACCTCGTAGATAGACCGAACCTCTTTCGTGGTTCCTGGTATGGAAGCCGCACCATCGACGTTTGGCTGGCTGGTCATGAATAGGCCAGTCATTTCCTTATTAATAGACTGCCCTTCCTTGACTCGATCGGCCAGTGCTGCGACGGTTGGAATATAGGACGATATGGCGTAGTCCATAAGCCTCTTGGAACCCGTCTTCCCATATATTCCAGCGGCATGGATGGGAAGGAAGGACAATGGCCCGGTAGGGCACCACCAGATGCGCGGCAATGTTGTTTCCGATGATTGGCTGTTGTTCTGAGACATAGAATCAGTAGTCTGTAATATACTTTATGCTTGATGGACTCACCAACAGCCCCAGCCTTTGGAGGATCGGGTGCACTATTTTTTCCCATATGCCACGCAGAATAGTTCGAATTACAGTCTCACCGTTCTTCGAGGGAACCGGCCTGACGCCTCTCCCAACAGTTACTTCCTCTGGGGCTCCCATAATTAATTCTCCTCTATATCGGGGATTGACATGTCGCAGTTGGGCGGTTAGGGCTTCCCGGTACTGGGTGCACAATTCAAGGGAAAAGTCGGGAAGGGGGATGTGGAGAGGTTGATCCTGTCCAGCCACCAGCGCGATCGCGTCGCACCGACGCGTATCGACATTGATAACGACGACCGGACCTGATTCAGGCAGGTGTTGAGCGAGTGTAGTCCAGGGGACTGGTTTGAGGAATGACTCGAACCCAGGAATAGCCCGGGCCTCTTCCAGGAGCTTCTCCCACTGCCTGGCAAGGTTCAAGTTATCACGAGCTTGCTCGGCCAAGGAGGTCTTTTTCGATGGCGACATATCGGTCCCCGAGGGTCTCGTAGAAGAACCAGCCGCTTCGAGTCGCTTCGAAACCTGCATGATACTGGCGGCAAGGCGATTGTTACAGGACCGTAGATTGTCCAGGGGTGTCCGCAGATTGTTGAGCTGGCCCCATACAAGACAGCGACCTTGTTCAAGCCACTCTAATGCTTTGTCGACTCGGTCCAGTGCTAATGCGGCAGAAGCCGCTTGAAGCGTTATACCAGAGCTATTCTGAAGCTGGGCGTAACGGTTCTGGAGCGTTTGCTCGAGGCTTGCAGTCAATGTGATCAAGTAAATGGCTGTATCGAAAGCCGCGAGTATGGTTGGTGACGGGGGATAGGAATGGTTCAGCAATCGAGTCCAATCTCTCGCTCCCCTAAGCTTCACATGTGGGGAGCCGGTTGGGTAGAGTGCGGATAACTGGTGGTTGGAAATTGCTTCAGTGAGGTCATTTCGATCTCCAGTGCGGTGGAAGAGCGACTCGAGGTAAGAACCGAGATTAGTGAGCCGGCTAGGCATACTCGCATCTCCGTCAGGGGTGAGCTCCACTGCTTTCCGTTGTTTTGAAATGGCCTCAGTGATGTTGCCCAGATCTTCAGTACGCTGGAAAAGCGAGTTTAGGGAAAAGCTGAGGTTGCCGAGCCGGCTCGCCATACTGGCATGTCCTGGAGCGGTGAGCTCAACGACTTTCCGTTGTATCGAAATAGCTTCAGTGAGATCGTAGAGGTCCCCAGTGCGCTGGGAGAGCGACTCGAGGGAATAGCCGAGGTTGTTGAGGTAGCGGGGCATATTCGCATGTCCCTCAGGAGTGATTTCCACCGCTTTACGCTGCATGGAAACAGCCTCAGTGAGTGTGGGCAGATCTCCGGTGCGATGGAAGAGCAACTCGAGGGAATAACCGAGGTTGGAAAGCCATAGAGGCATACTCGCATGCCCCTCAGGAGTGAGCTCCACTGCTTTCCGTTTTATCGAGATGGTCTCAATGAGGTCGTTCAGATCTCCAGTGCGTTCGAAGAGCGACTCTAGTGAGGAGCCGAGGCTATTGAGCCGTATAGGCATATTCTCATGTCCGTCGGGAGTGAGCTCCACTGCTTTCCGTTGTTTCGAAATGGCCTCAGTGAGGTCGTGCAGATCACCAGTGTGCTGGAAGAGCGACTCGAGGGACAAGCCGAGGTTGCTCAGATGTCTCGCCATATCTGAATGTCCTTCAGCAGTGAGCTCCACCGCTTTCTGCTTCGTTGAAATGGCTTCATTGAGGTCGCGCAGATTCCCAGAGCGCTGGAAGAGCGAGTCGAGGGAACATCCGAGGTTATTGAGCCATATGGGCAGATCCCCATGTCCGTCAAAAGTGATCTCCACTGCTTTTCGTTGTTTCGAAATGGCCTCAGTGAGGTTGTTCAGGTCTCCAGTGCACTGGAAGAGCGACTCAAGGGAGGACCCGAGATTGTTTAGTCGTATTGGCATATCGGAATGTCCGTCAGGGGTGAGTTCAACTGCTTTCCGTTGTTTTGAAATGGCCTCGGTGATGTCGTGTAGGTCTCCAGTGCGCCGGAAGAGCGATTCGAGGGAAGAGCCGAGGTTGTTGAGCCGGGTCGCCGTATCTGCATGTCCGTCAGGGGTGACCTCCACCGCTTTCCGTAGGGCCGAAATAGCCTCGGAGAGGTCGTTCAGATCTCCAGTACATTGGGAAAGTAACTGGAGGTAAGATCCGAGGTTGCTGAGCCGGGTCGCCATACTTGTATGTCCTTCAGCAGTGAGCTCCACCGCTTTCCGTTGTATCGAAATGGCCTTAGTGATGTCTTGCAGATCCCCAGTGTGCTCGAAGAGCGACACGAGGTAAGATCCGAGGTTGTTTAGCTGGGTTGCCATACTGGCATGTCCGTCAGGAGTGAGGTCGACGGCTTTCCGTTTTAGTGAAATGGCCTGTGTGAGGTCGTGGAGGTCCCCAGTGGATTGGAAGAGCAACACGAGGTAAGATACGAGGATGTTGAGCCGGGTCGCCATCCTAGCATGTCCTTCAGGAGTGAGTTCTACTGCTTTCCGTTGTTTCGAAATGGCCTCCGTGAGGTCGCTCAGATCCCCAGTGCGCTGGAAGAGCGACTTGAGGGAACCGCTGAGGTTATTGAGCAACATAGGCATGTCTTCATCTCCGTCAGAACTGAGCTCCACTGCCTTATGCTGCACAGAAATGGCCTCGACGAGGTCGCGCAGATCCCCACTGTCATCGAAGCGCGACTCGAGTGAATCTCCGAGGTCTCTGAGCCGGCTAGCCATACTCTCATGCCCCTCAGGAGTGATTTCTAACGCTTTCCGAAGCCTTGATATCGACTTCGTGATGTCACCGAGGTCGCCTGTTCGTTGGAACTTGGCGTACAACGCGGTCCCGTCTTAATTAAATATATTTTAGCTCAGCCATCGCCATCTTTTTATCAGTAGGAACATTCCTTACCCCTGTTTAGCCTTCTGGCCCTTGTCCTGTGTCACCTCAAGGTTAGTATCAATTTACAAGCAGATCCATCGATCTGACTCGAACGTACTTTCTCTTCGTCATTTCCTAATTGTTTCAACGCAGTGGGACGTAGGAGATGATTTCGAAGGAGAGAATGGATGCAAAGAGAACTTGGCTGAAGCCTCACCTTATATTGTTGCGCACATCTAAAAGTCTTTGTCTATGGTCTGCCCGAACACCGCCGCAAAGCAGTGCTGGTGCGATTTCCCATGCACAGCGACATTATGTCAATCCCACCTCTAATACCGGAGGGCTTCGTACAGCAGTGCATCATGCATGTGCTGTGCATCATCTGCTGAAGAACACAGCGCGAAAATCCCTCAAACGACGGGAGTATGTATCGTTCCAGCACCTCTTGGGGCTGTCCATATCCGCGATGGATATAGCTGATGCTGTATCGTGTTGAGACTAGGTGAAATGAGACGCCGATGAGCACGTTCCAAGTAAGCGATCATTCAACCTGTGCGGCATCGCACATATCAGGATATCCTTAATCGAGTACGACCTGTAACTAGAAAGTCGGTCTACTTAGAAGCCAAACGCATCGTGTTGACATATACGCGCGACTATGTCTCGCTATGCCCATTCAATTCACTGCCGAGCTCCCGACGCTGACCGCCCTCATCGAGGTGCGCGCCTATTTGGACAGTCCGCGATCATGAAACGGGAATCCGTAGGCGACTACGCACAAGATGAGGACGTGAGGTGATGCCCCGGGCGAGCGATCAACGAACACAAGTCTTGCGTTGAGCGAGTCTCCATGCTTTGCCAGGTTGTGACGATTCAGAAGTTTTGAGGGATAAAAGTCCACATAGAACGTAATCACGTTCCATCCTAAAGAAAGTACATACATTGAGGCATACGCGATGCGAACACACGACATCCTCGTAGGTTTGCCGGGGCCCTGCAGAACAAGGCAAGACCATCGTCGAACCGCAAACCACACTCGCCCCACGTTCGGCTCAGGCTTCGCGCTCCGCTCGCCATGCGAGTAAAATAGATAGGGCGTACAGGGATCGACGATGGTGGGAGGGGGTCCGAGGTGTATGGACTCCGGGAAGTATCGGCGAAGAAGAGGGCGAAGGAAATCAGGATAGCTGAATAGAAGAACGACTAGTACTACTCACATTCATTGACGCTACCATTAACGCGAGCGGTATTTCACGGCGCTCTATTCCGTGCTCCCAGCTGCCCCTGACATACCAGCTATGGGCTCCGAATGCATGGCGTTACCGATCTACATTGGAGATATCGTCGATAAGCCCCTAGGGATCGGAGGGGATAGCCAAGGTCAGACGATGCACGAGGCGCAGTAAGTCGTATTGGCGATAGAGGCCGGAGAAGACCTAAGAGGAGAACGAAAGCTGATAAATTGAGCAGGACCACCCAGGCCGCCACCGTGCCGAACGAAGAGGCCGACACAGCTCGAATCGTCGACGTCGCCAGCCATTCGTAAGACCTAGACCCAAAACACAAGCCACATTCTAGAACGGAACCCAGCCTGGCAGACACCGCATCGACAATTATACATTACCGCAACACTATACACCTCCCCTCCCAATACCCTCCCTCCTTCCACTTCCTCCCAATAGCCACTTCACCTCCTCCCCTACCTAAGTACACCCACTTCCTCCCGTCTCGCACAAATCTCCCATAGATCTCCCGTCTCCCATAATCCCCTCATAGATCTCCCATAATCCCCGGCTCCCTCTCCTCACCCTCTCTACCTACGCCCCCCGCATAGCAGGAAACCCCTGCACCGCGCCCGGCGGCGGGACCCACCCAGGCGGCCCCGCGCTCACGCCCAAATCACTCACAACCCCCGTCTCGAGGTCGTACACCCAGCCGTGCACGTACACGGGGTTCAGAGGCTCGTCGGTGTGGAGGGCTTTGGTGTAGGCTTCGTGGTGCTAGGATAGACAGGAGGAATGAGCATTTCGTTTTGTGGATGCAATGTAGAGAGAGTAGGGAGCTAGTGAATGCAGGAAGGAAGAAGGGGAGAGGTGAAGAAAGGATGGTGCGCAGGACAAGCGTGCGCGGACACTTTGGAAAATGGGCAAGATACGGGTAACATAGACACCACGCGAGTCCCACACCATCGAACGCATAACCCGATCGCTTTCCAACAAAAAAGTCAAACGCAGGAGTCCTCATGCCCGAGACGATATCATCGGCATCCTGGGCATGCAACGCAAAGGCCAGAACGAACGAACACAGAAATAAACGAAAGGGAGAGGAAGAACGAACGAACGGATTGACGAAGGAACAGCTTAACTAACGCGCAGGGGAGAAGACGAACGCGACGAAGCCAAAAGCCCCAAATCGAAATCGACACACGAAAGCGCACACGGACAACATCGCACAGGCGACGAGATCACCCTAACAAAACGCGAACGGGAGATAGTAGCCGCAGCAGAGGAGGCTCCATATGCAGCATGCCAACCGCAGCACAAAACCAAAGAAAATCGGAACGAACGAACGGGACGAACGAACGAACGGATAAAGTAAAGTGTCAAACGCACACTCAAACCACAGAAACTAGAAAGGGACCCACCAAACCGCATCCACAGCGGCGGAAACTCCATGGCTGAGCGGAATGGATGAAGTGTTGGGAGCTAGGAAATGAGAGAGAGAAACGTCGCGCAAAAGAAGTTCCAGAGAAGTGGACTCGCTCGTCTCTGTCGTCGAAGCAGCAGCAGTACTCACTTACTTCCGCTGCGCACGCGAAAACGAATAGATAAAGTAAAGAGCTCGCCAAACGCAGGCATTGGCTGTGAACCATAGCAGCAACAAGCAAAAATGATGCACGAGAGGAATCCAATAAAACATAACCCTCAACATCCCAAACGATCGCGCTTGAACCCAAGAATCCGAGGAACGACAACCCAAAATCGCTCCCGCACCCCAACCAAAAACGCGAGAAAAGAATAAACCCCACACCCAAAACGACAAATCGACCCAACCAACGACCCACCGAACGAACGGCCCAACCAACGACCCAACCAACAAACGAAGGAACAATGAGAAGAAGAAGAAGAAAGCAACTCACCTCCCTTATAACCCGACTCCTCCCAAGCCTCCACACATTCGCCTTCACATTCTCCTCCACAAGCGCCCTAAATGCGCGTTCATGCAGTTTTACCTCCCCAACCCTGCTCTCCCTCTCCACCTCCCGCACACCCGCATCGTCGCCGCCGCCCATCATGATCTGCTCTACGCGCCCCCAAGTCCATTCCGGCGTAAAGGTAGGTGTAGATGTAGAGGTACCGGTGGAGATACCGGTGGAGGTGGAGGTAGAGGTAGAGGTAGGGACAGAGGAAGAGGGAGAGGGAGAAGAGAGAAGCCGCTGCACACGCTCACGGTGCTCGCGGATCTCCGGCCGGCCGCTCGTTTCGTAGATCTTGTGGATGGAGAGGATCCAACGTTGCACTGCGAGGTCCGCGGGGGTCTCTTCCGGCGCCTCGGGCCTTTCTTCACTTGAGGAAGACGCCGAGGACGAAAGACCGGAGGAGGACGACGTCGAGGAAGATGTCGAAAAAGAGGAAGAGGAAGAGGAAGAGGGGTGAGGGGAAAAAATGGGGACGAGGGAAGAGAGGGAAGGGTGTTATGCCGAGCCAGTGTTCCGCGTATCCTTCAGGGAGGAGCGCCATGCTCGCTGCGACGCCGCTGCAGCCGTAGTGGCCCATTATGACGACGTGCTTGAATTTGAGGGTTCCGACTGCGTACGTTAGGACTGTGTTGCTACAAAAGGACATCAGTACATCCCACGTCGACCACCAACTACCAAGAAAACGAGCGAATGAATGGTGAGAAGAAGGAAGGACGACGACTTACGAACTAACATCCCCCTCCTCATATATATTCGCAATATTCCAGGTACCCTACTATCGCTATAATCGACGATCATGAATGGCGCGTGCTGTCCCCTCAGCGCCATTCCCTCTAGCAAGCCAGGGCTATCCTGCGGCATGCGCGCGCGGTAGGAGACCTTCTCCAGGTAGACTTGTTCGACTTCTTGGAACTTGCCAAGTAAGGAGATACGCCAGAGATGGTCGCGCTGTGGAGCAGCGGTTTGAAGCGCGCGCGGAGGACATTTTGACGTCCTCTCTCTTGCTTGGTACGGTAAAAGTGCAAATACTTCCAGAGATGCCGGATTGGATAGGAGTTTGGCGAGGGAGGAGGAGAGGAACGCGACAACGATAGACGGAAGGAAGGAATGTGGAAGGAAGCGACATGGAACGAGCGTGGGTCTTTCGGGGATCAAAGCGGGGATCAGCCACGCGCTTGTTCCGTCGCCTCCTCCTCCCTCCTCCTTCCTAGTCTCGTACCTCCTTCCCACTCTACCCACCTCGACCTCCCCCACACAAAGGACACAGAACTATCTCAGATTCAAATTTGTGACATCACGCCACGATGCCCATCTTCAGCCTGTCGTCCGACAGCGCGCCCATTTCCATCGCCAGCTCGTCGTCAAAGCGGCGCTCCCACCCTGCACTCAGTAAAGTAGGGAGCACTCTCTCCATCCCTCCCCGCCTCTACGTGCACTATGTATTCATCTACATGCCTTCCGAGCGCCCCCAGACGCTCCGTTAACACGGACTCCATCAACTGGGAACATCGACACACGCCCCACCACCGAAGCGCACTGGCTGACGAGCTCCAGGGCCATGTACATCCTCCACCGCACATGCATGCAGCAGGAAAGCTCCGGCTTCCATCAATTGCTTCAGGGTTTGGCCTGGCCCGTCTGTGACCAGTGCCCCGCCGTTCAGATCGTAGACTGCAGCTAGGGCGTAAGCGACTGGATGATCTTCGACCCGGATCCTGGGACGATGCATCCGGGAGGCATTTCGTGAATATGTTTGAGGAGGTGAACCTTACTTCGTGAGTCGTCGTTCTTCCTTGCTTCCTCCCCTTCTGACCGATGTGGTGTGCTTAAAGTCAATCTTGTCGTCGTACCGGGGCACGATAGATACAAACATGTAGTGGAGAGAACGGCGTCTCTGCTCGAGGAGCACTTTGGAGAATAGACCTCTCCCCACGCTGCACGCCTTCTCCCCACTTCCACCTCCACTTCCACATCCTCACACTCCTCTTCTCCGGAATCTCATTGGCATCTGGCTCAGCGTCGCCATCATCATTGCCGACTTCAGACACCCCACGAACCTCGCAGTGCGATGCGGCATCCTCCCTTGGTCCTCCCTATCTACGAACGCTGTGAACATCATGCGCTCCCAGCGCCTCATCTCCTTCCCTTCGTGGACCCGTGAACGTGTTGTACAAACCTTAAACAGGAAGGGCGAACTTGAGATTGGAGACTCAGAGGGATTGGCGAGGGGGAGGTGTGGGGCACGATGCCAGGTTTGGCCGGATGTGAAGGCGAATGTACTGAGGCTTCGGCGAACTCGGGTCATTCGGGAGGTAAGCGTCGGCTCTTATACTTACCTCTCGTTCTGCTTTTTCTTCCAATCCCCACATTCGATGCTTTACCTTTGCGTCTCTTCGAGCTTCCTTTATTCTTCCTTCGTCGAATTATCCCTTGCTTCAACTTGTTCATTCGTTCGTTCGTGATGGTCGCTTTTGAGTGCTCGTACGTCCGTACGTCCCGTCGTTTGTTCGCCCCTTCCGCTCGCTTCTCGATGTTCGTCGAGCCCACACTTCTTTGATGTCGTTCAGCCGTTTTCTTTCAAACCGTATATGCTCGACCTTCTGTTCTGGATTCAGCGCTTCCTTTCAATTCTACTTATTTCGTGACCACTAACCGCTAGTTTATCTACGTACGATTCGCCGTCCGTCCGAGTAATCGCTCGTTCGGCAATTCACGCGTAATATAAGTAGACAGACAGATTCCGTGTTTAGTGGGTGGTTGAGGTCGCCAACCCGAATATTCCTTGACTCGGGGGTTAGCGCATAGACAGACGGAAAGCCACCATGTTTCGGCGGGTGTCGAGATGCAAGACGCAACCTCGCGGTCCTTGTGTGACTGGATGGTTGTGCGAACCGTGTGCTTCTTAAGGTCGTACCTTGGCCTTAGCGCTCACGCTCGGCTGGACTGGCTCCTGTGTGTCCGAGACTTGGTATTCATCGCGAAAGGCTGGCGACGGGCGTACCCGTTTTCGCTCTTGTCTTCCTCGTTCGTCTCATCGGCACATTTTATCAAACAGAATATAATACATTTCCAGGGTACACAGAACAACACACGAGAGAACACAGAGGAGTGAGGAAGATGGCGTTTGGGGGACATATATAGAAAAGGAAACCCTGGGTCATATATTAGTAGATCACCTCAGAAGAGGAGGAAATGCGCACATGTCGTGGGGACATGCGAGTCGTATGGCTCAAGGCCGGCGGAACTCCTAGTCGGCGAGTTCTTCGACTGTGTGGAAATTCATGAGTTGTGAACGCGGGATACATGTAATGAACCTACATCTGGACTCGGATTGGGCTTGTTCCCGGATCCTTTCCTAGAGTGCAAGGAGAAGACCAGAGTGTGAGTTATCTGGTTTCTGGGTGCTGTGCTGGAGGTATTCGAATCGAAACAGGACCTACCCACTGTAAATTGAAAGACCCAGCGCCGTGAGCACCGCACGCTTCATATCGGAGGCGAAAAGGACTTACAGCCTGTAAAATGGGAGACCCCGATCCGTAAGCACCGCACGCTTTGTATTGGGTGAAACGGGACTTACTTCCTGTAAATTGAGTGGCTCCGATCCGTGAGCACCACACGCTTCGTATTCGGGGCGAAACAGGACTTACACGCTGTAAAATGAGAGGCCCCAATCCATGAGCACCACACGCTTTGTATCGGGGGAGAAAGAGGACTTACTTCCTGCAAATTGAGAGGCCCCGATCCGTGAGCACCACACGCCTTGTCTGGGGCGCAATGAGAGACTTACAAGCTGTAAATTGAGAGGCCACGATCCCTGAGCACCGCACTCGTATCAGGGGCGGAACGGACTTACGGCCTGTAAATTGAGAGGTCCCGATTCGTGAGCACCGCACGCTTCGTATGAGGGGCGAAACAGGACTTACTTCCTGTTGAGAGGCCCCGATTTGTGAGCACCACACGCTTTGTATCCAGGGCGAGACGGGACTTACCATCTGTAAATTGAGAGGCCCCGATCTGTGAGCACCACACGCTTTGTATCGGAGGCGAAATGGGACTTACAAACTATAAATTGAGAGGCCCCGATCTGTGAGCACCACACGCTTCGTATGCAGCCCGAAATGACATATCGAGGTGAGGTGGAGATATGTTAACTCACCGTAGTAACGGGCTGCTTTCGCATATGGCGAAATTGCAAAACCTCCTCCGGCTCTTCTACCACGACGGTGCCCCCACGCCTTGCTTTGGGCTTTTCTGGAAGAATATAACGAGTTGCACACCGCCGGCTGCTTCGACGTCAGGACATTGGAGACTTTCATGTAGCTCCAGGGAGAAAGGACCCACCACACATGCCACCCCTGGTCTACATATGTCCCAAGCTTAGTCCTCCCACATTTTGGGCACATTCTATCCAGTTCCTCATCCAATTTTTGTTCGATTAGCATAGTCATCACCAGCTGCTCACGTTCGTCCCTAATCTTAACCCAATCCTCGGCACTGACCACCAATCCATCGTCTGATCCTTCTGCCCGTCCTATGCAATACCGCCCCTGCGCGACACTCTCCTCTCCCAATTTTCCCTTGAAATGGTTGACTAACAACCGTTTCAACTGCTGTTTAACCAAATACCATCGATCGATGAGCAAATCAGATATGAACGCCATTCCACATTACCTTGTAGGTCGGTACAAAGCTCCATGGGATAGTCAAGGTCTCTCCCAACGCATCGGTGAGGACCAACGCATTCTCATTGCTGTGACGAACGATCGCTGGAATGCTTCTTCGTATTTCAGCGGCGATAACTCTTCGCACTGGTCCAAATGAGTGAGTTCTTCATGGCAAAAAAGCATGGCGGCGTACATTCCTCGTAGTCAATTCCGTGTTTGATCATGTTCCCCTGGACGGTGGTAATCGACAGTGAGCCGAACGAGTTGTTATGGCTATTGCAGAGGATTTGATGCGCCCGCTGGGTGACGATTCGTGTTGACTCTGGGCGTGGAGATCTCGTGGGAGAAGTGAGAGCGTCGAAACGTCGATTTTTAGGTGCCTTCCGAAGTGACTTAGGCACTGAAGTGCCGCGTACGCATCAATAGAGGGACCCTAAGATATGCATTCTGTGCACAACACTGACTGGCGAGCCTTCTCGGACGAGGTAACTTCACGAGTGCGTTGCAAACGTCGAACTTGGCCGCTAGAGCGAGGATGGAGGAAAGACGAGAGGTGGGCTCAGACGGCCCCAATCACATATGTGTGCATGTGTGCACACATGTGTGTACTTGCTGCCGGAGACGAAACGCAGTTCCGTGCGGCCACGATCTTGCGATAACGAAGTTTAATTTTGCCTCGAACTCCGACCAATCTGGATCGTCGTATCTACAAGGACAGTGGACCTCAGGGCAAGGGAGACGCGAAAAAAGTGGTGAATAGAGTGCATATGCTGGTGGATAAGGCACTGCGGCAATCAATGCATCGGCAAGGGCTGTGTTCGGAACGCCCGCATAAAGTCCACGAGGCGATTCTTGTCACATTGCCATTTCATGAATTGAATTGGCACGGCCAGCGATCTATACGTTGATGACGATACCCCGCGTCCAACCCAACCTCGATTCAAGGTGGTATCTAGGTCAAAAAGACGTAGAGGATAGCGAAGGCTGGATCTCGCTCGCCGAAGTTTGCCCATCGCCGGCGCTTATCTCTCTCGAGCGTCCTCCCACAATTCTCTCCACACCTTTCATCGCCGTAATCGCCTGCGTCCTAGCCTGTAGCTGTACGCAGCTGTATGTATAGACTAGGGATGGGGGTCATGAGAACCCTCAGCTTAAACGCCCTGTCAGGGGGACGCTCGCCGCCCACCTACCTACCACAACGTTGCTGGACTCAGGCGTCCAATTCGGTTTGCACCAGGAGTTCTGCTGTGAGGGTGGCTGGGTGCATGGACGTGGGGCCGGGATTGGAAGAATGAGTCGCGTTGCTTGAGGGTGGTACAGGCGCGGAGGGTCTAGGGCTCTAAAGGCTGTGACATTGATCATCTTCCTTACGTGATATGGGCAAAGTTAACAAGTAAAATTAAGCGCCCATTTCATTCCGAGTTGGTTCCGAGCCTTGCGATTAGATAAGCTCTATCTACGCTCCTAGATATCCCCAGAAAGACGTATCAGCTTCAACCTCTTTGTGTAGAACACATCTGGCACCGCTCTATTCTGCCTCCCGCAAAATATGAGAAAATATGATAGCAATTGTTATCGTTTTCCCTATCCTATCTCGACAATGGTAATAGTAAACCTCCTCCTGTGATGTATACCCCGGCAAAGGACGTCATTTAGCCACCCCTTCAGATGGCCCATCCTGCGACAATGCCACGCCCACACCGTCGCCCCCAGCTGCTATGCAAAAGGTAACATTTTGCTTCAGTGAATGGTCTCCGCAAAAGTTTGCCTTTTGGCATCGTCGAGATAGGGCCAGCGAAATAGAGATATTTGACAAAACGTTTTGCGAGAGGCAGAATAGAGCGGCGCCAGATGTGGAAGGTACTATTCTGCGTCGTCCGTATCGTAGGAAGATCGATCACGTATCGTAGGCTATGGGCGCTTATCAAGCTGGACAGGAGCATGAACATGGAGTGCTTCAATGTTGTTCCTCTTAATGTGATCCGGTAAAGAGCGGATAGGTGCATCCCGGGTAACTCAAGTACGAAGAGTGCTAGCACCCTGATAAGCTGCGTATGTTCAACTACGAGCAATCGAAATAAGCGCCCAGACCGAGTTTGAAGATGGCTTACATTCCCAATCCTAAACTTCCAAAGGCATTGTCTAAGCACTTCCGCAGCGCCAATTTGACTTTACACTTTCTAACTAGCTGTACGACCAGCAACATGTAAGCCCCCGTTGAACGGAGAGGGGCGTATGAGCCCGAAACGATGTAGTATGCTCAAGTAGCACCCACGTGTAAGACGCACGTCCTCAATGATCGCCCGACCAATACCATGATGGGTCCGACGAACCCCCACTACGCTATGCCTGGCAGCACTGCACTGTTTGACTGCAGTGTGGATGGATATTCGATCGGCGCGCAACGAGCGTATCCCTCCGGACCAGCATCTTCACAGAACAGAATGGACTACTGATAGTGCGGTGCTCGCTACACTACGTATATTGATAGCGAGTTAGTCCAACCTTGCGTCTAACAATAATAAAGGGGAGTTTATAGCTGGCATTTGACTCTATAGATTGGGAGGGTTGATGAACCCCTTGAAAAAAGCGAAAATCCTAGGGTCGATGCCGGCTGGGCATCCGGTGACGGATAGACCGGCGATGGTCCCGGTTTCGTTCATCGAGGAAGGAGACTAGGTGCACAACAAACAACCCAGGTCAGCACAGTTAAAAAATACTCGTTGAATGAATGGCCCTCACCTCAAAACTGATATCCGCCAAGCCTTGGTCCTTGACCGCAATGCTAATCCAGGTAGCGTATCGTGCTTCATCGCCGAGCATCTTCCCAAAAACAGTGGTGTATGTCTAAGCGACTGATAGTCAATTTCGGCACATCGCAGCCAGAGGTACGAAGAATTAAATGCTCACATCTGACTGGCTATGATCGAGGACTCCGACGTAGGTTGAGACAGCAAGGGCCTGGATCGCCTCACTCATGTTGATGAAGTCCTCGGTCGTTTTGACCGGGCTAGGAATCAGGATGGAGTGAGTACCCAGATCCCCAGGAGGTCAGGATTCGTTGCCAACGAGAGTCTCTTCAGACTCTCGTTGGCAACGAATCCTGACATTTTTTCAGAACCGAGTGGACACTCACAAAGCATAGTCGCAACCCACAGTGGAATCAGCTTGGCCGAGTTTGGTGATCTCTCCAACGAGGTAGTCGGAATGCGCTTTCGCACTCTTAAGGACCTGCTCGTATCCGACGCGCACGCTGTCTGGGTGCCCCGCAGCACGGAAGTCGTCTGGGGAGAGTAGAGAAAGGGAGGAGTCGTAGAACGACACGGCGAGCTGCTCGAGGAATAAGGCGAAGACGAGGAAGCTGGAGTCTGTCGGGAATGCCAAAGACGTCAGTATCACTGCGAACTTGGAGCGGGTGGATAATGCGCGTCCGCACGTACTGGAGTCGGTGGTTGCCACGTCCTGGCGCCGAGCACTTGAAACTGTGGGAGTGGCGAGGGTAATTGGAAGGAGGGCAGCGAGAAGGGTGAGGCAGCGAGAGAGCTTCATGATGGCTAATAGAGTGGTGGTGGTGGTGGTATATGTGGCAATGTGCAACAGATGGCAGATAATGCGGTATGAGTTTCTATTCTCTTTCAAGGCGCTCTTCTTATAGCACCCCATCTTGACAGGAGTACCCCTCTCGCCGTTCATTAATTCTTTAACCACAGCTAGAGGTCGTCGTGTATGCGACAGTACAGCAGACCACTAGACCAGTACCTACTAGAAGACGCTTAGGCGACTCACGCTTGATCATCAGGCTGGGTTAAGTTAGCGATCGCGACTGACGGTGGACAAGTGCGGGGCTGGGTCGAAGCTGAACCTAGTAAAGAACCTTCCGTCAATATCCGCGAATTAGGATTCAGTGTTTAGACCACTGCTTCCGCCAGAACTTGGGATGGGCGGCTATTCTGAGAACGGGGCGCCAGTCTTAGATTGTTCTACCTATAACTGCTCCCAATGAAAGAATTTGCGCATGTTATTCAGACGCCCGAAAATTCTTCTCAATCTGACGCTTGGAACGGCGACTCGCCTGCGAGGACCTGACGGGCGCTTAAACGATCTCTCAGCTGACTTTGACGTCATACACGGAAAACTACATGAGGCGCCCTTAAACCCCGATATATACTGTAAGGAACGTCCGATAGTGAAACATTTATCGCATGGCTCTAATACTTCCACGACCAAATCACAGCACAGTACATCCCAACCCCGAACCTCCAAGAATCCCTCAACAACCAAGCACACATTCATAAACCACACTTACATAGATTTTCTACTTACATCATCCCTTCACCCTTTCTCCCATAAATCTCCGAGCTCGCCCTCATCAACGCCATTCGCCTCTTCTACCTACGCCCCCCGCATAGCAGGAAACCCCTGCACCCCGCCCGGCGGCGGCACCCATCCCGGCGGCCCCGCACTCACGCCCAAATCACTCACAACCCCCGTCTCGAGGTCGTACACCCACCCGTGCACGTACACGGGGTGCAGCGGCTCCGAAGTGGAGAGGGCTTTGGCGTAGGCTTCGTGGTGCTGGAATAGAAGAGAAGTGTGAGTTGGGGAGTTCGTGGATGGAAGCGGACGAAGGGAAGAAAGGGAGAAAGGAAGAAAGGAAGGAAGAAAGGAAGA
This sequence comes from Ephemerocybe angulata, assembly GCA_013368325.1. Lineage (NCBI taxonomy): Eukaryota > Fungi > Basidiomycota > Agaricomycetes > Agaricales > Psathyrellaceae > Ephemerocybe > Ephemerocybe angulata. Next base: position 267,591 of record JAACJK010000227.1, read on the forward strand.
GAAGGTGGGTTCGCAGACGCCTGGAAGGACGCCACGCAGGGCCGGCAACAACGTCCCCGTTCGACCGTATCCCGTCGAACGCATCCAACCCGAGCACCACGTGTGCCATGCGCTACGCTTCAAACCCATCGACCCATCACTCGATGCCTTCGCATTCGAAGTTTAAGATCGATCGTCATGCCAGACAGACAGGCACAGACACGACTGTGCACGCAACGCGAGAGCCAGAACGAATGAACAAAGAAATGAACGAAAGGACGAATGAACGAACGGCTTGATGAATTAACAGCTAAACGAACGAGCGGTTCAGAAGACGAACAAGCCGAAACCAAAAAAAAAGCCCAAGACCAAACCCCAGCAGTAAAAGCACGCAGACAATATCGCACAGGCGATAACCACGAAGACAGTACGCGAAAGTAAAGCGATAGCGGTAGGAGAGCAAAACGAAGCACACACTCCCCCCCCACGAAGCCAGGAGCAAACAACGAACGAACGAATCACCAAACAGTTCGCGAAACGCGACCTCAAACCGCACGCCCCAGGAAGGAATCTACCGCACTCCATCCACGGACGGGAGGCGAACGACCTAGAGCAGGGGAGAATGAAGAAAAGGGTGGGAGAGAGAGGAACGACAAGCACAAGCAGAACCAAAAACGTGAACTCCTTCGATGGCAGATCCAAACGCGAAGAGATGGACACGAATCTGAGCACAGAGCGCCAAAAAGCAAAGCCGATCTATGAAGGTCACCCAATAACCTATAGCCGCCGAAACGCAAGAACGATCGCGCGAGGGCGCGACAGCACGAAGAAGAACGCACAGACGAACCCACACCCCGACCGAAAACTCGGGAAAAGAAGACCCGAGGGAAAGGAAGGAACGAAACCCAACACCCAAAACGACAAACCGACCGGACCAACCACCCAACCAAAGACCCAACGAACAAACGACCCAACCACCCAACCAACAACCCAACCAACAACCAAACGAATGATCGAAACTAGAACAATAGAGAACGAGAAAAAAGAAAGCGACTCACCTCCCTTATAACCCGACTCCTCCCAAGCCTCCACACATTCGCCTTCACATTCTCCTCCACAAGCGCCCTAAACGCGCCATCATGCAACTTCACCTCTCCAATCTCTCCCTCCCCAGTCGCTGCATCATTCAGCTTCACCTCTCCAATCTCTCCCTCCCCAGTCCCTTCAGTCTTTTCAGCACCCATAAGAACGCGCGCTACGCGTTCCCTAGTCCATTCCGGAGTACCAGTGGAAGAAGAGGAAGAAGAGATAAGACGCTGCACACGCTCCCGGTGCTCGCGGATCTCCGGCCGGCCGCTCGTTTCGTAGATCTTGCGGATGGGGAGGATCCAGCGCTGCACTGCGAGGTCCGCGGGGGTCTCTTCCTGCGCCGAAGGCGTCGATCCTGAGGTCGTCGAAGACGAGCTCGGGGAAGCCGAAGTCGAGGGAGGCGCCGAGGAAGAAGATCCAGAGGAGGAAGGGGAAGACAAGGTGGAATGGGAAGAAGAGGAAGGATGGGAAGAGAGTGGGGACGAGGGAAGAGAGGGAAGGGTGGTATGCCCGAGCCAGCGCTCGGCGTAGCCTTCAGGGAGAGGGGCCATGCTCGCTGCGACGCCGCCGCAGCCGTAGTGGCCCATTATAACGACGTGTTTGACGTTGAGGGTTTTGACGGCGTAGGTTAGGACTGCGTTGCTAGATTAGGTGTTAGTATCATCCTCACACCAACCACACCAAGACCACCCAAGAAAACGAACGAACGAACGAACGAATCAACAAACGAAAGAAGGAAGGACGACTCACGAACTAACATCCCCCTCCTCAAACATATTCGCAATATTCCCCGCCGTAAACATCGTCCCGGGATCCGCATCGAATATCGCGCCCTCATTCACCCTACTATCGCTACAATCCACAATCATAAACGGCGGTCTCTGCCCCCGCAAGGCCAATCCCTCCAACAAGCCTGGATTGTCCTGCGACATACGCGCGCGGTACGATACGTTTCCGAGGTAGAGCTGTTCGATTTCGTGGAATTTGTCTGTTAAGGCGCGTTGGAGCTGCGGGCTGCGGCGGAGGTGCCAGTAGTTTGCGTCGGCGTTGAAGGAGGGCGCGTGGGGGTGGGGGCAGCAGGAAGATGGCACCCTGGGGCTAGCAGTAGAGGTGGGGGAGGGAGAGGGGGAGGGGAAGAGCTCGGACCATGCCTCGCGCCATGTGAGGGGCAGGGAGGCGCTCGCTGCAGTGCTATGCGCGCGCTTAGTGTAAGCGCGCGGTGCGAGGGGCGCTTTGAAGACGAGTTTGGCGGTGGAGATGGGCGCGCTGTAGAGCGAGGGGTTGAAGAGGGCGCGGAGGGGCATCGTGCGCTGGTTTCTGCTGTTTTCAGTGCTATGGTTCTCTTCGTTTCTCTCTTCGAGTTCGGTGTCCTTTGTGAGTGGGTAGAGTTTGGGTTGAAGGAGGGAGGAGGGGAGGAGGAGGAGGAGGGGAAAGGGAAAGGGATCGACGATGAACGGACGGACGGAACCTGGAAGGAACTGCAACGGAATAGTGGGCTTCTTTGATGCCGTCGGGGATCAGAGAGAAAAATGATCAGCCAATCGCGCGCGTTGGATCAGCGCGTTGGGATGTTGACGTCAGGCAGGCCAATGTGTTGGGCGCCCCCAAGCAAGCCCAAAGGAAGCTTCGTGTCGGAGGGTTGTGCTTAAACTTCGTAGCGGGGCGTCGGGGATGGGTGGGCGTGAGATGGTATCGTTCATATTTACGCCAAGTACTATTGGAACGAAGGATAAGAACCTGTTTACCAGCGTATGCACCCTCTCCACCTCTCCTCGCACCCTTCCGCGTCCCCGTCGCCGAGTTCCACTGTAATGGCGATTGAGGGCCATTCCTAACTATTAGGCCGTGTAGTTCTACTGCGCTTCTTTCTTTACAGTAACATTGGCTTGTGCATGATAACCTGCCAGTAAATGGCTGTGATGTATTTGGTAACCTCCCCCGTCTGACTGCGCCTGATCCATGGTGTGAAGCAATCCCAGCGCCGTCGGCTGGGAAGGCTGCAGACCGCAGTAGACTACGAGGGCTTCGAATGCCTTCAAGGCTCGACGTCCGGAGATCCAACACCTCACCTCGCACCTGGCAGACGCTTCGTCGTCGCTTCAAAGGGTAAGCCCTTGGAATCGGCGCTCGGACCTCCGTCCACGATCACTCACGTACATAGCTAGACGAGATAGGGGGACGAATAAAATAGAATTGTTGTGCAACAGAGGGGGAATCGGGACGAGGGAGGGTGTGGGGAAGGTAACTAAGGAATCGCAACAGGAGTCACTATATAGAGCGTCGGCTAAACCCGACGGATACGGATAGGGGCCGCGTAGTGATTCACGCGTAGAGTCCCTTCACCTTCCTTCCTTCTTCGAGGTATCCTAGTTTCTGTTCTGGTGTTTGGGGGCCGGGCATTATAGCATTGCGTAAATATAATTCAGACCCGATGTACGGTTGGCCGGACGGGCAAGGATGGATTTCCCGCGCGCCGTCCACACATGGACAGTTTCGCTACATTCTCCCGTAACAACCAGGGTACATATGGCTCTGAAAAAAATGCTACAGACATATAAATATGGCTCATTTTTACTTCGTAGTTAGGAAACTACTAAAAGGCGCAGCATTCGACAGCATGTCCTTGCAACCCCACATCCACTGGTATGCCGCCAAACTGCAGGAGTCCTTGCATGGGCACCCAACGACCGTATTACGATTCTCATCAAATATCTTCTCGAGTGGCTCAAAGTTCGCGCCTCTCAGCAGCCCGAGGCATGCCCCAACTGTCTGAGGCAATTTTTTTCTGGTCTCATCCGAATAGGCCGCCCATCTCTCACAGGCTGAGACCTTCGCATTGACGCCCCACTTTTGCCTGAGCGTGTCGGATATGTTCACGAACTGCTCCCTGTATCTCATCTAGATAGGATCTGGCTTGTCAGCCATCTGTGCATGACGCAAATCACTGACGGCTACGCACCCATGCCAGGAGTGCCACATCGTAGCCTTTCAAATAGCCGTACATGTTATTAATGTTGAAATGAATCATGAGAGGTGCCACTGTGTCTGCAACCTCAAGGTACCCAAACTTCACCGCATACGCAAAGTACGTGGTAGCTGTTTCCAAATCGGTGACAACCCGGGCTCTAAACGCAAAGGAAATGTCAATAATCATCCCCGCCACGTAATTAGGAACAGCGTACTGCCAGTGCAGTAGCTGCAGGAAGCGACCTCACTCACTCAGCACGAATCCGTTCGGTACACGCCGCCATCATCCCATACACAAAGTACTTCTCCCCCGCCTCCGCAAGCGCCACCAGCTCCTCCACCTCAAGATCTATCAATGCGGGAAGTCTTTGCTTATGCATCCCGCTGAGCAAGAGCTTCAGAGTCGCGCCGTCCTCGGAGAGATCAACAGGCTCGTCGGAATCGCTGACGCTATCCGCACTGGGGAAACCGTCGCTGAAGTGCTCGAGATTGGCCTTGTGCGCCCCGATGAGGACTTTATCGCTTGATCGGAGGACCAGATCGACGGGGATGGGGCAGTTCGGGACTGAGGGAGGTAAGCGCCCAGTCTTATCCGATATGGTATGACGTCTGAAGATCTGAAGGCTCACCTGGACATGCCGCGTCATGCCCGCTAGTAAGTTGTGCTTGAGCCCCTTCGCTCATCTTCGTATTCCGAGAGACACTTGGCAGTATGCTGGAAGAAGGGATCTATCCAAATCCGATCGCCAACCTCCAACTGTGCGCCGCGTGAATGATCGATCTCTGGAGTGCATCAGAACGTGTATGCGGGCGCCTATTTCGGTACGTGACCACGATTGACGAAACGTAACGAGATTGTTCACAGCGCGAAAGTTTCCGGATAACAGATTCACTCTGAACTCGTCCGGATAGGCCCATGATCAGGGACACGTCCGTTTCCACAGTCAGTCGCGATCGTTAACCCAGCTTGGTGATCGTGAGGAGTATTGAGAGACGGTTCTTTAAGTTTATTTTCAGCCCCAACCCATCCGGTCCCGCACCTTTAACTAGCCTCTTGATAGTGTATGAGTTCTGAAACCGACGAACGACACCGAATCGCAATGGGCGCTTAATTCTACCTGTCGACCTTGATCCGAGCATCAGGATAGATCATCACCTCCACAGCCCAGACGGCTCTAAATAGGCCATTTATATCTGCCATGCTCCAGGGCAATTCCTTGTTGGAAAGAATTATCTGATTATCAACAAGTATTACGGGACTGCAATGAACAGATGACACTTGTGCCTTCAGCCTTGTGTACCCCGTATTCCTTCCCATCTCCGCATAGCTGAGTCGTGGCCTGGTCTTGACTTATTGTCTGGGATTCGGGAATATGAGTTGGGCATTACTGCGTTCTTGACCCAGCTGTGGGAACCCTGAGATTCCCCGGGGAAGGGGGGTTCAACCCCAGATTGAATTACCCCATACAATGGTTCAGCATTGTGTGCCTGGAAAACGCCGGGACCCATTGACTCCCATGACCTTGTGACTACCCCCTCGTACCCACAGACGCCCACAGTCTTACTACACAAAGGGAGTTTCAGGTATACTCTGACCCCGAGGGCATCGGAATTTATAGACCGGCGTTATTCCGACGTATTTAAGCTAAGCGCGGCTGAAGATGCAATCGAAGTTGTAAGTGATGGTATCCTCCTTACAACTCCCCTTTCTAACCACTAACGCATTTCTCCTCGTAACATGGCACCTCCTCGTTCCTCAGCTTGCGAGATGCGCGGTCTATCAGAGCCTGGCAGAACTACCGGGCGATCTCAAGCCGTTTGACTTTATTGTCGCTGGGGGTACGTATCTAGTCTCCACTATCCATCCATACTCTTGCACCTGACATCGCCGGTCATGAAGGCGGCACCGCAGGATCAGTCGTCGCAAACCGCCTTTCGGAGAACAGGAACTTCAACGTCTTGCTGATCGAAGCCGGACTAGAGTACGCATTACTGGCAGCGCTGCGTCTGATTCTCATCTCGACTTACTTACGATTTTCGTAGCACTGCAGGTGTCCTCGAAATTGAGGTACCCGGGCTCCTCGACCAGATCAACGCCAGCATATACAACTGGAACTACGTCACCACGCCTCAGCTGGGCCTCAATGGGAGGACGATTGGTGTGCCCAGAGGGCGTGGCCTTGGCGGAAGCAGTTGCATCAGTAAGTACATAGCCAACTCCTACTACCCCTACCCCTTGCAAAGATGCGACGCGTGTGAGCGTCGAAAACTGACTATATACACGTCAAGATGGAATGGCATACAGCAGGGGAGCAAGTGACGACTATGACAATTGGGCCCGATTGACTGGGGACCCTCGATGGCGGTGGAACGCCCTCTGGCCGTACATTAAACGCGTGCGTCAGAGACTTCGCGAAATGGGATGGATATACGCTGATGTTTGGTCTTGTCATAGCACGAGCATTGGATGGGCGCAACGGGCGGGCGCAACGCGACAGGAGAATACGATCCGAGCGTACATGGCTACAATGGGAATGTCGGCACAGGCCTGCCATGGGACGCGACGAACGAGCACGACATCCGAGCGATCCGGCAAACTGAGATTCAGGGAGACCTTCATCTAGTGTCTGATCATAATGCGGGGAAGCCGATTGGTCTCAGTAAGTCTGTCTCTCAATACGCGCTGAGAGTCTGCCATGAGTTGTATTAATTAGACATCGTACTAAGCATGGCTCCAGCTGACCACAGGCGGTGGGGAGCGCTGGAGCGCTGCAAAGTCTTATCTCGGACCACGCGTTCGGGGAAGGCCCAATCTCACGATTCTGCTCAACACCCACGTCACTCGCGTTCTCCCGGTCAAGGCTTCAAAGCCGAGAATCGATGTGAGAACAGTTGAAGTTGCAGATCGCGCGGCAGGTACGAGCTACCCATCTTTTCGTCCACAGAATCGTAGTATAACTTAGTCACATCTCCTCATGCAGGCTCGCGAGTCACATTCACAGCCAAGAAGGAACTTATCCTTTCAGGAGGAACAATCGGAACTCCCCAAATTTTGCTCAACTCCGGTATTGGGAACCGGACCGAGCTCGAACGCCTTGGTATACCCGTGGTTCTCGACTCTCCATTCGTCGGGGAAGGTATGATGGAACACGTTACTGTGACCCTCACATGGAACATTGTACCCCAAAATACAACTGTGTGAGCACTTCTTTCACCCTGACAGGCTATCAAATCTTTACTTACGCGGTCGCTCGTACATGCAGAATTGACCCAGATGTCGCCTGGGCAATGTGGCAGCAGAACAGAACGGGACCTCTCAGTACACCCGGGCCAGTTCACCAGGTCATGTGGTATCGCCTACCTCAGAAAACCGACGTATTGTCGAAGTACAAGGATCCATCATCGGGTCCGGGGTCACCACATTTTCAATTTACCTTTGGAGTGAGTACTTACTTACACATCCAATGTGCCTGCTGTATTGGATAGCCAGCGGCGCTGACTTGCATCGGACATTGCACAACCCATCTAGGACCAAGGTCGTGTGATACTTTTAACGCCATACTCACGTACGTACCTTCTTCCTGCATCGTGTGCTTGACATCCTGGAAGTTAGTACCAGAGACAATGATGATTAATAGGAGGATCCGTGAAGCTGAACTCAACGGACCCCTTCGTGCACCCCATCATCGATCAGGGCCTTCTTACACACCCATTCGACCTCGCTGCTCTCAAAGAGGGAATTCAGACTGCAAAGAAATTCTACACCGGCCCCGCATGGGAAGGCTATGTACTTGGGTTCGGCGGTCCAGATCCCGACGTGCTGTCCGTGGAAGAGTTCGAAACACGTGCACGGGAGGTCGCCCGTACCTTCCTTCACCCGGTCGGGACAGCCGCGATGTCATCGAAGCGCTCAGACCGGGGTGTTGTAGACTCCGAGTTGAGAGTGAAGGGAGTGACAGGCCTGAGGGTGGTTGATGCTTCTGTGTTCGTGCGTGCTTCAAATGTTCACTTGCACCAGGTCATCATGTCTGACCGCCTTTCACCTTCCTTGTAGCCTCTCACCCCAGCCTCTCTGACTCAAGGCCCCGTATATATTGTGTCGGAGCGCGCAGTGGACTTTATTCGTCATTCTTGGCTGTAGCACCTTAAGCCCTATTGGAGGGTGAATGTTCCGCAAAGTTCGTTCTCATCTACCTAATCGACATACCACTAGTATACAGCAACATAGACAGACTCCAACTCACGCCATGTACTACGGTTGGCCGGACGGGCAACAATTGGGCAAGTGGGCAGCGCGCGCAGCGCCTCCGGTGTAGGGGTTTGAATCGACATTTCTGGCCATATTTCTTGGATATCAGGGCCCATTGAGCGTCTTCCAATGGTATATATGTTGTATTTTTGGTTGTTCCCCAGATTTCGACGAGCGCTTGACTTTGAACGGTTCAATATCACCAATAGAGGCTCAGAACAAGCTCAGAACAGCCTGTCTCGCAGGGAAAGTTGAGGGAAAGAGTCTGAATGCCAGATAAAAAGAAGTTCTTTCAGCAGTTCCTTCATTCCCACAGCTTTATGCTCAATCCGCGCTACCTCACAGCGATTATACGCCCATAAAACTTGAAATCCGAGCCCGAGGAGTCTCCCTCTTGTCTCCCTCCGGCTTCGACCTTTTTAGCGCTTTCCCCGTTCAATCCTCTTCGTAGCCACATCAGGAAAATCACCGCCTGCCGATTTGCCGAGGGACTGTTGATCCCATCACATAAGGGTTACGGGGTGTTATATAGCATGGCAGTGTGTGATAAGATCTGCTTAATATCTGAAAATATTTTGTCTCTTGACCACGATGCATAAGGTTTGGACGAGTTTACCGCTTGGTGGTATAACATGAGGTCAAGTTGACACCACGACGTTTATCTCTGATACCCGGTCAAACTCTTGGTGTACCTGATCAACGCGAGTATGGGTGTTGGTTTTTTATCAGCCCCTTATCCAGTGTGGCAAGGAAATATAAGTTTTGCTTATATTGTTCAGGACACACAAGTCTCGGAGGATCCTATCAGTATGTGATACAGCATGAAGTCAACTAGGCATCGCTATTGTGCGCCGTGATAATCCCTCGCCATTCTTGGTGTGCCTGATCAGTGTCAGGATGGATGATGGTTTTCTATCGGCCCCTTATCAGCGTAGCAAGGAGATATACATTTTGCTTACATTGTTCAGGATACACAAGTCTCGGAGGATCCTATCAGTATGTGATACAATATGAAGTCGAGTAGGTATCACCGTTGGGCGCTGCGCCAATCCCACGTCATTTTGGCGTTTCTGACCAGTGTGAACCTAAATGGTGGTCGCTGTTAGTCTATTACCCAGCGTGGCATTGAGATGTAAGCCTTGCAAAAGCCTTGCATAGCTGGCTCAAGACTTGTGGGAAGTGGTGGTTTAAAAAAGTATTTACTCGTAGCTACAACAAGATGTAAGTGTACGATGAGTACTCCCCCTGCATTGTTAGAGGCGAGCAAGAGAGGCAGAGGGCGGTACTCGCTCCCGTTGTTGAACAGGAGAAAGGGGCGTGCGAGACGACCACATTCAGCCAACTCGACACCAGACGTCGCCGACCACCCATGAGACAGCCTTGAGGCCTGCTCCAATGACGACGCCGGGCCTGCAAGGACAAAAAACCTGTCAGTCACCGTCACGACTCACAGCCCGTATCTGAAAACCGCACTCGCACCTTGCGCTTATCGCGGGCCATACCCCACCCAAACTCGCTCAGCCCGTCCATCCACGTCCAAATGCACCCCTCGTATCCAACGACCTCACCGACTTCTAGCCCTGCACGCACTGCTCCACGAAACACGGCGAGGACCACAGCATATCGACAACCGATTGAACGTGAGCGGCGGTTGGTACGGAGTAACGGAGAGTGAGTCGGGCGGTGGCTTTACTAATGGCGCAGTCCGTGTAGCTGTTCAGGAGCAGCAAGTACGCCTTGCCCTCCTCCTGCCATGCGGAGGATCGAGGGAGAAGGAACAATGGGAGGGGCGGGGAAGGAGATGGGATGGAGACGCCGTGGTGGTGCCACAGCGAAGCTCTTGTCGACTCCCTGTAACACATTTCAGATGCTAGATGACAGAATGAACGATATAAAAACGCACCCTCTTACTCTCCTCCGCCCTTGAGCATCAACACTCTTAAGTCCTCCTCTTCTTCTTTCCCCCTTTCTTTGCTGTGGGCTCTGCCTCGGGGAAGCTGCGCAGCACACGCCGAATGTTGTCCAGTGTTTCCGGTGATTCGGCTGTGCTGCAGCAGCTTCAGAAGGCGCAAAGCGACCTCGCTGGCTGGAGCATTCATCGTCGGCGTCGTCAAGCCTGGCTTGTGGGTGAGGCGTCGTCGTTGCCGATTTCGAATGGGCCGCGAGGTGAGTACACGATTGAGTTGTGTCGGACTCGCGCGCTGACGGAGTCCTTTATAGGTCTTGGTGGTGGCGGGAGCCGTGGCTGAACTCGTTGGCTGGTGGGCAGGCCGTGCTCGACGAACGGGGGCTTGGATATCGTCGGCCGCGCGATAGATGCGTGCGGTCTGTCAAGAAATGAGTTTTATTACATTCGTGCGACGAGGATGGTACAGCCTTGAGGTCACATTCAACGACGAGGCCGACGACCCTGTATCCAGTCAAACCTGTCAGTCACCGTCACAGTCCACGACCGAAAGCCGGACTCACTTTGCGGTCATCGCGCGCCATACCCTCCCAATGTCGCACTACCCATCCCACCATCCTCCATCGCGCTTCTCCTCGTTGTGTCCAGCAACCTCCATGACTTCAAGCCCACCACAAATGACGTCAAGAACCCTACAACCACCAAACATCCAGTCAGCCGACGCCACGCACAACCGCAAAATGAAACCCTCACCAGCTCACCGAATCCTCCCATCTCCAACATCGAGCTCGTCAACAACAACGATGAGCTCGACCAAGCACAACAGGGACCACAGCACATCGACGACGATGGTGGAGAAGAGATAGATGGAACCTGGGAAATCAACAGACCGTAAGCGATGTCTAATTTGGGATAGGGGCTACTAGCACGCGACACACCGAGTGAGCGCCATCCTCGACGATGACGACAACGACGACGGGGCGTGCAAAGGGAGTCGGGATAAGGATATAGTGTGCTGAGGGGGGAGGGGGAGAGGGTTGGTAGTGAAGCGATAGGATTTGGAAGAAGTGGCGTGGTCGACGTGGTGAATGGGGGCCTTCGGCGGCGGTGCGGGAGGAGGGGAAGGGGATTGCGATCTCCTCTTCCTTATTGCTAGGATTTGTTGGGGAGGGTAATCTGGGTGCGTGTTGGGTAAGTAAAGGGGTGTGGTCGTAGTATGCGAAAATATTTGAGCGCGATTGTGCATGCGTCGTCGCACTGGATCTTCTGGCTATCTTGAAACCCATTGCGAGCGCGAAGGCAACTTGAGATCAACATTTTGAGCTGCAACAAAGTTTCAATTGAATGATTTACTTGATAAAAGAGGTCTGGATTACAACCGCATACACGGCCAGAGATATATCAGCCAAAAAGATCAGTTCAATATCATTACTCCCCGCCTGAGTCCTCATCATCCTCAGGATCCTGGACAGTATCATCTGTGTCGGCCCCTTCCCTATCTTCAAGCTCATCGTCATCATCCGGGCCAGCCGTATCTAACTCCTCCTCCTCCAAGTTGTGCAATGTATGCTCATGAGGATTTGCCCCATCGTCCTCTTCGCCATCGTCCCCTTCCAGCGGCAGAAGCTCAGGTACGGGTACCCCAGATTCTGGGTCATGCTCGCTGGCTGCCTCAGGTGGAGTGTCCACGTCACCGGTAACTACGAGTGCTGGCCTTTGGGAGGCTGGCGATGCTTCCGGCGCATCAATGTGGCTATAGCTATGGCCGACTCCGTGGCCCCAGTGGTACCTCATAACCATATCTCTGTCGACAAACCTTGATATAAGGTCAGTAAACTGGAGGAGGACTCAGAGGTGCATTAAGAAACTGAACACACCGATTTACATAGTATTCATGCCAGTCATCATTATCCTTCGTGATCTTGGAGGCAATGCGCGTGGATTTCTCCGTCTCAGTGTAACGCCTCCCGAGAGTGAATCGTGGAGCGATGTAGGAGGCCCGTAGAACGTCAGCAGGGTCGAGAAATCCCACTGCAGACTTATGCTTAAGCGGAAGAAGTTGAACGCGGTCGAGTCCTGTAGTTGAGGCGGCGGGGTGTACAAATTCGAACCACCTAACCCACAGAAAGTCCATGCGACGTTTTCGAAGGTCTGCGGCGCCCGTTCCTCTGTAGATTATATTGGCGTGATAGACTCCCAGCACCTGTGCATGCATGAAGCGGTGGGGGGAGGCACATGGATCATCTGGGTCTGGCTGGCGTAAACACATGACATATTTCCTAGAAGTCTTTGGATTCAGAATGTCAGTTTCGCGGCGCACATCATAGCTTGTGAAGTTGATGTGTAGAATTTGATGCTCGTAGATTCGATCTGAATGAAAGAAAATGCGGTCGGCGTCCGCCAATCTAGCAGCGGTGCTTTCCTCGCCCTCGCCCTTCTCACTTGATTCAATCAAGGACTGTATGAGATTGAGCCGTCCATTGCTTCCTCCATCGGAAGACTTGTTTCTGGCATGTTCTTCTAGAAGCAAGTTCTTGTAGACGCGAGGGAGTAGATGTGCGCGTAACTTCGGCATGAAGTCCTGTGATGATAGTATTAGCTCGCACAGTAACTCGATATGCTGCCTACACAAACACTCACCTTTACTGCCGCATCATTACTTTTTGATTGGATGAATACTGGAAGGCTGACTGGACTACTCTGGGACTTTCCGATGAAGTAAGGATTTGTGAAGGTGTCCTCATGAACGAACTTCTCATCGTCCGCCGGCACAATCTGTTTTCGGAGCTTCTTGATGCGAGCCTGGCGTGCCTGGATGCGAGACAGCTGCCTATTCACCTTCTTCTTGCTTGTACGCTTGTAGTGTATCTTGGGGTATCGATGAAAGCGCTCGGGCTGGTTGAGTGTGGAGGTCAGATATGGAAGAAGTATATCAGTAGTTGCTCGGCACTATCGATACAAGGAATGCGTACGATTTGAGTTGAGTAGGAGTCAGTTGTTCCGAATAGGCGTATACAAGGGGCAACATCACCCAACGCATGGTACTTGTAGGTATTGAGGTTCAAAGTCTTCGCCCGTAGTCCATCCTGGGAACCGACGTCTAGTGTGAGAGGTGAAAAAGAGTACCAAAGTTCCAAGATCCTTTTGAGACGTACCATCTCCTGCGTTCTCTGGTCCTATCACCTCCGCCTCCCCCGAATTGAGCTTCCGCTTCTTGGTTCCCTTTGAGGTTGATTCGGCCAATGACCGCTTTTTCTGGGCGGACGCTTCTCGACGCTTCCTGGCTTGGTACTCCCTCTGGAGCTCTGTTGTCACTATCGCTGAGCATGTCTCTTTTTCAAACCTTCGCATAGCTTCTCCCAGTCTAACTGTTTCTTCTTCGAGCATGGTGAGTGTATGGTCCGTATGTAGTCGAAGCTTGGCCAGCCCATGCCAGTGTGCAAAGATAAACAAGAGGCGCATGACATGATTATTGTGGGGGGCTGGCAACAAGCCGTCGAAAGCTGGGATTGCGCACTGCAATCAATCAACGATGAGTACGATTATCATGCTACTTTCTGAGGTAAATATTACCTGCAGTAAGTCTTCAAAGTCCCTGGCTGCAAACTGCTTCATCTCGCTGACATTGTTGACAAATCTGCGGATTGTGTCCCTCCCAAACGTCGGCAAGTCACGGTACCTGGAGAGAGTTGAATTGGCAGAAGAAAGAACAGAGTAGGCTCAATAACCCACCTTTTATCCAATGTATTTACCAGCCCTTTCTCTGCCGCCTCTAACAGGCGAAGGAGGTGAAGAAACAGCGCTTTCCACACGCCAATCTCAACTTCGTGCAGTATGTCTACCACCAGCATTGGGAACAAGTTGAATCCAAAGGCCGAGAGGTGTTTTGAGAACGCGTTCTAAAGCCCTTGTAAGAGAGTGGATCTAAGTAAGGACAACTCAGACACTCACATCCGTTGCTACTAGCGAACCATGGGCGAGTCGGCCTTCTACGGCTTTCGACAGGATAGAGTACCGGTATTTCTTGTCGTAGAGAAATTCGCGTGCTTTCTCTACTCGTTCCCGCCTGATACTGTTGTCGACTCGGGCTAGTCTTACACGTCTGCTGAGGTCCCGTTTCTGACCCATCGCTGGTACATCTGCTTTTGTTACTTCACAACGGGGGCAGAGATGGGTACCAAGATTCTTAATACTGGCAATGAGTATCCTGTTGGAAATAAGTTAATAGCATGCACGAGCTGGAATCACCTGGGAGACTCACTTCTCGGGATAGTCAGCAGAGTAGGTGAGTATCCTGGGGTAGAATCGGCGGTCCACGTTGTCATGGCATTTAACAACAATACCATGGCGGTAAGCATGAACGAAGTCACCATCTAATATGGTACTCCACTGTGCATGGAACATTTCCCTGTGACAATGAGTCATAAGGGCTTCGTGGGCTTTGTTCAGATGTGCTTGTCCCGTATGTTTTATGAAGAAGTCCTTGAAATCGTCCGGTAGCTGTGATTAAAATCATTAGGCCTCCTCTCAACTCAGTTTCTAACTAGAGATCTCACCCTTTCAAAGTATGCGATTGTTTCAAACAGCTTTTCTGATGGCTTTGAGCGCTTATACTTCGAATCGTTGGCAAAGAAGAGGTATAACGGCCATACTTTGGCTGAGCCAAAGGCGGCCAATTGTGTTGCATCGGAAGCGAACATAAGACCAATCACAAAGCGTGGTAGATTACAGCCCTCTTCCCGGGGAGAACGCTAAGGAATATGAGTTGAGTTAGACTTTGATCGGCACAGTCCATTGTTGAGCACTTACCTGAAGTTCCTCGTATGCATCAATGAATGCTTTAGAGGTGTACATCTCCCCATAGGTCCGTACATCTTCCTTCCCTTCTCCAGGACACCACCGAAGGTCGAAGCCCATTGTGTGGAAGTTCTCTTGCGCAATTGGGCATTCCAACTTCGCTCGAATGATTTCAGTGAGTGATCGATAGTGGAATGTGGGAAGAGTATAAGAATGAACACCGGGTATAGCTGAGGTCTTGCTGAAGGGGATAGGGACAGTGATAGACCTGGTTATCCAGGAGATCCCACCATCGTCTTCCCATTCACTAGAAGGGCCCTCCTCATATTGTGATTGGGCAAGTATATTGTTAACGGTCTTCCAATTCGTACCGCGTACGTCTTCAGGTTTGAAATTATGGTCGCCAACGATAGACACCAGTTTCTGAAATGATTCCTGGCTTTTTTCTGCATCGTCGGACCAGAACCACTCTCCCAGACGGAACGAACTGAGGTTGGGAAAGGGAAACAAGTTTGGACTTGTTTCTTTTGGAGCTTGCGGCTCAATGGGAGCCTGCTCCTCCCTGAGATCCTCCGGTGTTACAGTGGCATCTGGGTCGTGGGGGGAATCACCTGTCTGGCACATTTCGTAGGCCTTGTAGAGGCCAAATGAATTTGGTAAAGTCTTCGCGGGGTGATGTGTCTGCGACTCTCCAGACATTTCGGGGCTCTTGGGAGTAGGGCCCGGGGAGGTATCGGGTTCTGCTATTACTGGTGCAGGAGCTGGTGGCCGTTCGAGAATGACTTCTCGGAATAGCGATGGGGGTAGGGCTGATGATGGCTCGAAGTCGGTCGACTTCCGAACTTTGCACGAGAGGGTCTTCAAACGCCGACCGCGTCCAAGCTCCTCTGATTCATTAGCCACTGATGTTGCTGGAGGAGCTATGACAGTCGGCGGAGCTACATTTGGAGGTTCCAGCTCATTCTGTTTCTATTTAACAATTAGCACGCTGTCTATCTTCGAAGAAACGATCGCATGTTCAAGTACCTTTCCAGGCAGTGGTTGGTCTATCTCAAGATCCTCTTCGTCCAACCAGGTCGGTCGCTTTCGTTTCTTTCTCGTAGAACCGGTAGAGCTGGACTCTGGAGTATCTTCTGGCTGCCGTTGCCTTTCCCGAGCATTGTTCAACGTCTTCTTGTATTGAGCCCTGAATTTTGCACAAGAGCGGATATGCACAGCATAGCTATTGGGCTGCATGAATTGCTTCTTGCATACGCATACTTCAACCCATGGTTGATTCGCAAGCTCATCGTTATACTCTTGCATTCTCGAAGGGAACTCTTGAGGGTGCGTCAAGGTTATGGTATATTCCAAGCCTTAACCCGAAAACGGGGGAACTAATCAAGATGACGGTTGATGGGTGCTTACGCACTGGTATGACTAACATCAATTAGCGCAGCGATGTGCAGGGCATATGATTAGGGTTAAGAGACATTTAATTGGCAGGATACGTTGTAGATAACTGAGTAGAAGAAGAGAAAACAGGAGGATAGACTCGGAAGCAGAGAATATGGCATATGTGACTTGTAGAACGCAGGCTAGAAATACAATATAACAGTTGACAAGATACAACATACTAGTAGACGATGGGGTAAAACATAGAAATCGGACGCCCTCAGTCGACCTCCACCGTCGACCTCACATCCGCGGAGCTGTTAACAAGAGGGGCCGAATGAGTGCCGGTCTCCACCGACCTCACATCCGCGGACCTGTTAACAAGAGGGGCCGAATGAGTGCCGGTCTCCACCGACCTCACATCCGCGGACCTGTTAACAAGAGGGGGCGAATGAGTGCCGGTATGCTTCACAACCTTAAGCCAATGAGATGTGATCATGCCCTCTTCATTTGCGGAAGCCTTTTGAATGGGCTGAGAGTATGAGGGGAGGAAGGGATGAGACACAGAGAATGTGTAGCCGACAGGGGGAGGAGCAATGAAATTTCCCAAGGAAACTGGGTAAATTGGTCAGAGAATGTACTACGGCAGGCAAGGATCGAAGTGAATCAAACATACCAGGCGATACCCAAGCCTCCGCGGACCGGACATTCCTCTCCATCACAGCCCTGACGTCGGCAGGAATTTTCTTATGGCGCTTCGCGGTTTCGATACCTAAGTGAAGTCAGTAAGAAATTGAGTGATAGTAGAAAGCATTGACGCACGTTTCAGGTGCATAGAACGCCTGTAATACCCCCCAGAATTATTTAAGTTGGAATAGTTCCTGACGATGTGCGAAACAGTATCGCCCCGGAGGGAAGGGGGCATAGTGGAGTCCACGTCCTCTGGGCCGAACGTCGCAGCAAAGTCGCCGAATGCTTCCACCCATCGCGAGGGGTAAGATGCCTCAGCACCACGGAAGGCGCACAGCCCGTTGAGCCATGCCATGTCGTCCTTCTCCGATGGCTTGCCATGCAGAATCTTGAATTTGATGAACGAGAGGGTGCATAGGAGCTTGTTCTGGAACAGGTCTTCGATATCGTCGGATTTTAGAATCGTCAGAGGGTTTAACCTCGAGCCTTTGCGTTCGTATGCAGCGAAGACGGAAGAGACCTTTAAAAGGGTGATTAGTAAGCTTGGCGCTTAACGTTGTGCTGAAAATCGTACAAAGGCTGAGGAGTAGGCGATCAAGGGGATATAGCGGAAGTCATTCAAGTTCCCTTCGTCGCCCATCTGCTGAACGATGAAGGGGTTCTCTCGGTTGAGGTAGCGGGTAAGAGCAATCGGCGCGAGGCCAGCAAAGTGGTTGAGAATCATGTTGGTGGTAGACGTGTTGAGAGGGCTTCGCAGAAGCTGGACGCCAAACCGAGAACGATCACCTTTTTCCTTGATATCAAGGGCCCACCTGAAGCAGTTAAATGCAGGCTCCTAAACAACATATCCCAAATTAGAGCATATATGAAGAGAAACGACTGAGCAGGACGTACTCCTGGTAGACCCAGCTCCGGCCAAGCCCAATTAAATGGTTGCTCGTAGTTGAGTTTCTCCTTGAGGTTGTATAGATGAAGATCGCTACCACATCTTCCATGCAAGGTAATGCACACACGGAGCGAACCGTCAGCGTGAATGTAGTTTGCAACGTCTGGGACATTGTGACGGTCTCTGATGCCGAAATCGGCGATGAAGAGGGTGATACAGGCTCGGAAATGGGTGAAGAAGTTGACAGTCTAAACAAGAAGTTGGGACTATGAGCACAAGAAGGGCGTATAGGAATTTCATTTCAATGGGAGACTGACATGGTTAACAACGGAAGTCCTGATATCATCGAAGAATATTTCCTGCATGCCCGCCGATAGGGCTGAAGATATCCACGTCAGCACGAATGAAAGCTGTCAAAACAATACCGACTCACCTGCAGCGTATCCATACTGGGAAAGAATGTCATACTCTGGGGAACCCGTCTCGACATAGACGCCGTAGCGAGCCGCAATCATGACTGCAAGCTCCGGGGAAGTGTCAATCAACTCCTCGCAGTACGATCGGACGCTCGATTCGTTGAGATAGACGCCGGCGAGGATTTGGCTGGCCACCATGTTGTCAGTGAAGCCCTCCAGCCCCTCTTGGAGACCCTCGTCCAACGTTTGCTCCTTCTTCCCCACCATGTACATAGACGTGCATGGCACACTATTAACTGCCTTGGTGAAATCTGTAAAGGTACTGTTCAGTCGCCATACCTCAACCTTTCCCAACGCCTGCGTGACGGAGATTGAAAGATCGGGCCCTTGGTTGATAGGTTCCTCGAGATTAATGTTCTGGGGTTCGTGCGGAAGAGGGATACTCGCTCCCGGAGGCGGTGGTGGCACTGTGGAAGGCCCCGAAGCATTGGCCGAAGTGGCGTCGAGGTGTTGCAAGTTCGGTAGGCTAATGGTAAACTGGGTAAAACGTTTGACGCTCCTAAAGGCTTCAACGTATGACTAGATGAGGCATTAATCGAGTTATCCAACAAGATTTGAGAGTTGAGTGACGCACCTTTAGATTCTCGTTGACCTCAGGGTCGAACCCAGCAACCAAGCACTCTAGATCAGGCGCCGCGGGAGCAGGACGTTGGTACTTGAGTGTGAGATGGTACCCCGTGCGGGGAAGGGAATTTTCTATGGTAGGTTCAGGCGAAGGTATTCGGGAAGGAGGGCGACGATACGATTGGTATCCTGGTGATAGGAACTCAGGTTCCGTAGCTAGAGCAGGGTTGAGATCATGCATTGTTACCGCTTGTCATGATACAATACTCACATGATTCAAAGTAACGCGTCGTCCCCCTTGAGTCAGCGGGAGGACGTAGTGTGTCTCGAAACCCTTGTCGTTCGGCTGCCAGTTGAGCTGATAAACCGATTAGGAACTGTTATGCGATTGATTGGAGGTATTTGAAGGCTTACATGAGGAGGGGTCTTGAGCCATAGGCTCCCCCATAGAGAATGACGAGGAACCTGCATGCATCTGAGACGACGTTCCTCCTGGGGTCGGTGCTTGTTGGGACATGGAAGAGTTGTCGCCATAGCCCGTCTGCGTGCCCAACGGCATCCCCAGGTAACCTTGAGAGGGCGTCCTAGTTGCCCCAGATGCGTGCTGCAAGTGGAAGGGGTGCGGATGCTGAATTGGCTGCGGGGCATGGAGCTGCTGAGCTGCTGGAGGGTTGTAGAGAGTCTCGCCTTGCTGCAGCTCCTCGAACGGAGCGGGTTGGTAAGTCTGAGGCGGCTGAGCCTGGTGCGAGTGGAAGGAATGCAGAAATGGCTGCGGCTGTTCGACATGGAGCTGCTGAGTTGCTGGCGGGTCATAGAGAGGCTCGTCTTGTTGCTGTTCCTCGAAGGTCGTAGGCTGGTAGGTCCGGGGAGGCTGAGTCAGCACTCCCGGATCTGTCGCCTGAAGATGCGCATCCTGGCCCCCAGGTTGGGGAGTGGGATGAGGAGCAAAGGGAGATGGAGCAAAGTTGCCGTGTCCATCGACTTGAAGGTAGTTTGCCTCCGGACCTCGGAGAGGCATTGACCGACGGTGGCGAAGGGTGTTGTGGTCGTTATTGGCCATGTTGTGAAAGGGAGAGATTGGAGCTTGAAGGCGAATGTAAGGCACCAACAGACTTTATAGGTTTTGCTACGCTAAATAATTCTGAATATAAATTAGAGCAACGCGACTATGAAAGGAAGGAGCTCACCTACGATTCCGTATCTGTTGTCGCACCCTAAAAAAGTGTTAGGTTGAGTACAACATGCACTGCGTCTTATTCTGGTATCCATGGTTCAACCCTTTGGTCAGTCATCACATTAACACCGACTAATTTAATAGGAAAGTCGACGTACCGGTTATGATTTTCTATATAGGGTCAGATCTGACGAACGTTTGGCCAATTGCGAAGCACAACGATCTTGGTCTACACCCAGCTTCGATTCTGTTGTCTATTGGCACAATGAATCTTGAAACACGTTGAAACGGGTGGGATGGCATGAGTAGGGCCGACATCGTATTCCCGTCTGCTTCTCCCGGACCCCGCCACCTTTCTGCCATTCCCCTTCACCCTCCAACCGTCTACTGGATCCTCATTTCCCAATTCACATATGCCAACCTGCTTCTCCTCTGATCCAAAACCATCCCCCTCCCTCCTACTGACCTGTCCTTCCTCCAGAGAGAATCGTGGGATGAGTGCGTGATAAGAGGTGATAATTGGGTGATAAGTCGTTGAAGCAGCGGTGCAAGGACATTGGAATTTGGGCTTCTATCTGAGCACCGTAACGAGGTTATCTTTATCCGAATCGGTACGTACCAAGGTTTTGACAGTTTGACGGAACTGATGAACAAACTTCTTAGAAAATGTACATATCTCCAGCAATGTGCTTGATATCGGCTTGTATGATGCCAGGATAATCACCTGATAGTCTATACCTTTGAATGGGGTAAGAAAGTTCCTTTTTGGCTGTAGTCATTGTGCTTACCTGCACAAGGGTGCACGCTCGTCTTCTGTCTGAAAGGTACTATATATGGGTTCAGCGGTGGTCGGACTCTGTCAGTTGGTCAGGTCGGATCGATCTAGAGGTTGCTCCTCCGAGTCGGCCGCTCTCTGAGTCGGCTGTTGCTGATTCTCAAGATAGCGCCCCGTCACGGTGGAGTCCACCCCTGGAACGTTATTCCTCAATCGGTGAGAGGGTTCTGTGATACTGATGAAGTACTTATCTGTTAGGGTGGTAGCCGACCTCGACTTATTAGGCTCTCAAAGCCCTAATTGTTCCCGGGTCGCGGGTTTTGCTAAAAACAGAATTCCCACGAGTGGTGATTGTGAGCTGGCGCTTAAGGTTTTGAATGGGCGTCTACTAACTTATTAGAAACCTCGTCGACGTCCTGCGGCGCATTTTCCCCCCACATTGCCGTGACATCATGAGCACGTAGAACGGCTCGTCTGAAGGGCGGTTTTACAAGTCAATGACATCGCCCGGCACTTCCGAGTCAGAATGGAGGTAGACGTGAGACATCGTTCGCGCGGTGGGGTCCACCCCTGGAACATTATTTCTCAATCGGTGAGAGGGTTCTGCGATAGCTGATGAAGTACTTATCTGTTAGGGTGGTAGCCAACCTCGACTTATTAGGCTCTCGAAGCCCTAATTGTTCCCGGGTCGTGGGTTTTGCTAAAACAGAATACCCACGAGTGGCGATTGCGAGCTGGCGCTTAAGGTTTTGACTTGGGCGTCTACTAAATTAGAAATCTCGTCGACGTCCTGCGGCACATTTCCCCCCCTCATTGCCGTGACTTCATGAGCATGTAAAACGGCTCCTCTGAAGAGCTGTTTTACAAGTCAATGACATCGTCCGGCACCTCCGAGTCGGAATGGAGGTAGACGTGAGACATCGTTCGCGTCCTTTCAAGTTGGCGCGCGCTCCTCCCCCGGGCCGCACAACGTCATCAGCGTGTAAAACGGCTCTTCAAAAGAGCCGTTTTACACGCTGATGACGTTGTGCGGCTGACGCACGCGGCAACACCGCCGACGGTCGGGCACCCGTCTCAATTGCTCGATAAACCTCTCGACTCTGAAAGCATCTGCTGATCAACAGGAAAAGGGAGTGAGACACGTTCGCGTCCTTTGGCGCACCCTCCTCCGGGGTTGGACTGGCACGAGGCGCCAATCCCCAGCTTCGGCAACTCTGGCTTAATGATCTTGATGATAGGCGCCGTGGTTTCGCTTAGTAACCGTCGGTGCTGTCGTAGTCCGAGTCTACGTCACGTCTTGCCTTCTGGATGTGTGCCAGCCATTCTCCCTTGGGGGGTAGTTTCTTTTTGTTCCTACTTTAATCATAACATGCCTAATAGCTATCAACGAATCCTTTATTGTCCGAAGCCTACGCACGCACATTCGTCCCCAAAACACGACATCCTTGCCCTCCCAATCCTCAAACCTAAACTCCGCATTCCTGTCCGACCCACGCTCCAAGCCCCCAAGCTCCCCCATCTTGTCGCTGTTCTCCCCGCCGAGGCCCTCGACGCCAACGCTGGCACTCTGCAGGACGCGGCGCCCCTCAAGCTTGGTAGGTGCCGAGTATTCACGCATGGGACGTAGTCTGACCTTGCCTGGATGCTGGAGAATCGAATGGCACAGAATTGAGGATGGGAGCACGGTTTTCTATGCAGGTTTGAGAGCGTATCTGGGTCACGACGATTACCATGAGTACTCCCCGAGTGTAGACGAATGGTTATACTCACCTTGTCTCCATCCAGCTAAACCCTTGCAGCTCCCAATCCCACCACTCGCGAACACGCTTTCGGCCCCAAAATGCTCTGCCCCGCATGTGGTGGTGACTGCGAGCGGGGCCCGACACTAGCTCCTCCCGATCCGCCATGGAAGGACAAGAAGACTCACCAAAGTGCACTCCAGCTCACCGCCGTGCGCACAACGAGGACCACCCTGGAAGAAGCGCCTCAGAGCGATACCTGGTATATAAAGGAAACTCGAACTCACCATGACTGACGCTCCACTCCTCAATGTGAAACCTAGAATGAGGTGTTGATGGATGGATGGGTGATCAGGGCAATCGAAGAGGCCGTACTCTTCGATTTAGGATGAGGTGTTGATGGATGCAGTAATAAGGTGTCGTCACATCGAGTCGCCGCTCTTCAATGCGATGACGGGCCTCGGGGACGAGGGGATGATGTGGCGACGGTTTGAGGTGGCGAAAGAGGAGTGATGGGCAATGGCCAGGGTGGATTGTGGGCAATGACACCCAGCGACGAGGGTCGTCATGTTGTGGGGCCGGGCTTTCAAGCTTCAAGCTAAAGGGTGGGCGGTCAGTTCTGCAGGCAGACTTAGTTCGGGGCCGAACCGACTCACCTTGGGCCATGGTACAACCGGTTCTGGCCTTGGTAGTCGAACGACGTGGACGTCATCGGACGCAAGCGAAGCCGAGGTAAGGTGATGTTGGGGGCGGAGGCGATGGGCGCTGGTGGCGAGTAGAACGGGGAAACGTGAACGTTCGTTTCGTTTGCGTAAAACAAACGTTCAGAGGGAAACAGGAGAGGAGAATCGTCAGTGAAAGGGAATGAAGGAGGGAGGATAGGTGGGCACTCACCATCTCAGATCGCGAGTTCTCCCACTACAGAGGAAACTTGACCCGCCTGCCGTGTAGTGGCTCTTCACGTCTTGCCGGGTCGAGGCGTTGGAGGCTGGGTGGGGGCTTGAAGGGGATTGGTGGTGGCAAGGGATTCAGGTTGAACGTGTTGAAGGAAGCAATCGTGGGATTCCTGATCTCCGGAATTCCTGATCTCCGGAATTCCTGATCTCCCACGATTGCTTCCTTCACATGGTTACTCCTGGGCCTGCAGGCGCTCGCCGGTGGCGGACCTGACCCTGGAACCCGTTTACGGTTTTAGGCTGTTTTAGGGCGCTTGGAACTCAAGGTTTTGATAAGAACTCGGAAGGTTTGGGCCAGCAGTTCGAATCTTCGCATTTTTCTTTCTATAAGCTCTATCTATGCTCGGCATGTGAGATCGCTTTAACTGAAACTTAGTACACCCCAATGACGACACTCTTCGACCGTCAGGCCCAGGTTGAAGACGCCCCAGTGGGACTCCCCTCACTTTAACCAGGATTACGTCGGCAAGCGCATCTCAGCGGTATTTCACACCGACCGGATCCTTTTGGGCTAAGAACCGGAACGTATGGAAACACCGTCAGGACTCCGAGTCGGATTATGGATATGCGCCGTGGTAGGACCTTCGGGGGCTTAAAAGAGGACGCAGAGGAGGGTAGAGGCGAGCATTAAGAGGTGGATTCTGGGATGACTCGGACAGATGAGGAGAACGTGTATTCAGTACAGAGTTGGATATTGACTTGAATCGACGATGATACTAGTATACCCGCAATGACTTGGAACTGAGCTGAGTACTCAGCTCGTTTCTCAGCCGCCGATGTCAGCATGGTCGACCTGCCGTGCGACTTAGTTTGTAATCATGATTCATGAATAATCGCGATTCGCCGCCCATTTCCCACCGAGCCCAAAGAGCTTTGTGCTCGAATGCCTTGAATCACCGGTACTTTCTTCCACTTCCACCACAACCATCAACTCTCAAATCCCGCCCCCGATGTCCTCACCTATCGTTAGTCGCCATTACCTTGCATTTTCGGCTTTTCAGTGGCTTACTCCCTCCCCAGGCATTCCAGGATTATGGTAGCGACGGCATGGTTCCAGACCACAACCGTGACGCGGCGAACACCCTCTCCCCGTATCTCTCTAGTGGGCGGTCTTCTCATCCACCGTACCGTTCTGAGGCCCTGACTGGTGCAGCAGGGAACCCCATACCTCACGGGCCATCAGACGGTAATAGAGGACCCATCGACAACAACCCCCAGTGGACGGTAGGTCGCCGCTGTTCAACCTCCCTAACGGACCCCGCTCATTGCGTATAGGCTCTAAACACAATCACATCCCAAGGTGTATGGGATGATGTGCACCTTGCTGTCGAGCGGCAAGAAGTCCGACTGGCCCGTCAGCGGTTGGAGGTTGAGCTCGGGAGGTTGGTCGTTGAGTGTACGCGTGTTATCCGATCCCTTTCGCACCTACAAGATGACGAGAGCCGCATCTCTGATGAACAAGCTCAATTTGGGTCGGGCAGCTTTTGCCGAAATGGAGGAGCAGATCACTTCTACAACCAGCAGCGCCGGTTTGCTGAATTTCTGTGCCATTGCCCGACATTTGACATGTCACGTATTCGTGCCCCGCCCCTCTCGTCTGAATGTCGAGCATTTCAAAACCTTGGCAGTGTGTATTACGCAGATCCCTCATTATCGTCCCCCCGGTTTAATCGAGTTTGGAACGCCGTCGCCTCACATGTACCACATTAATTAGAAGAGCTTTATTGTTGTAAGATAGGTACCCTATATTATGTCTAAATTATGTTCTGGCGACCACCTGGCGCTGAGTGATGAGCCCTAATCGTCCTCCGGTTGGGGACAGGAATGATATCTCCTGTACCTATGAGAGTAAACATTGCTGCAAGTGTCGCAAACCTCGTAGAATGCTTGAATATCCTTGGGGGTCAATCCGGGGCAATTCCCCGACATCATCATGTGGGGTAGGTAGAATGACTCCTCGGCGACATTCACAGGCGCAACATCACAATTGTGGCTGCTGCAGCGATCGACGAATATGTAGCGATTGCACCCGGTGCATGCACGAAGTATCCTCCCGAACTGGCTTATGGTGATACCGTCGGCAAAAGCAGAGGCACTCGTGTACAAGAGCTTTGTATTTGACATTGGTCTCTGAGCTTTGGGGTTGAACTTCTTGATTGATGCCTGTCGAAGGTATTGCTTATCGAATGCATGGCCTGTAAAACCGTATCAGCCTACATCCTTCTGAGACGAGAAGATTGAACTAGCCAACTCACCGTGGGGTAATGCCTGCTGCCGAATGAGCTCGTTCACCGCAGCACGATTGTCGCGCAGCGGCCTCAACATATATGGTGAGCGTGGTAGTATTCTGTCCTTAACCGCTACCTCTTGGCGGGGGTAATCTGGGAAATTGATTAGGCATTTACCGCTAACTGACATGGGTGACAGCCCAGCTTACCAGGAGAGCTGCTTTCCGAATCCGCACTGTGAGGTGTTTGGACTTGGAACGGCGATTGTAATGCCATAATGGCAGCCTGAGGGCGTTGCTGTGGTACGTCACCTGGGATACTCAAAAGGCGAGGGAGAATGATTTGCCCGAGTCCCGGAGTAGCGGGAGTAATGGTGTCTGCTAGTACCACTTTTCAATTACGAGGATGGCCATCAATACAACAATCGCTGATTTACCTTCTTGGGTAAGAGCTATTTGGGCGCTAGTTTGGGCGCCAGTCCTTTCAACTTCAAGTTGTGACTTAGTTAGCAGTGTGAAGTGTAGGCTCTGATCAATTACTCTACCTGATTGAGCCCCATCACTCTGACTACCGTGACCTTCAGTGAGCTCGCCTATGCTGGGCACAAATGCTGGTGTCGAAGCCCGGGACGCCGGCCTCCGACTTGGTAAGGGAGGCACAGTACGAAGCAACTCCGCTAGGCCTGGAGGAATAGCTAGTGAATATTGCAGGCTCAAATATTCTCTGATAACGTATATTGACTCTTACGTCTCGCATTAGAAGCCTCCGCCCAGTTGGTGTGTGATCCAGACTCAGCCGAGGTTGATAGACTCAGACAAGGAGTAGGGGAGCAGGTTCCGTAACCTGTAAGACGGGCATGCTGTATTGAGTACGGGTGGACCCTAAACCTTGCTCTCCCACGACAGAGAACTATGGCCGTGAGTGGAGGAACATCTGAGTACGACAATGCATCCTCGGTAGTAGAAGACGAAGAGGTGGGACTGCTTTCAGCGAGCCTAGCAGTAAGGGTGGCTTGGAAGGGAGTTGGGGAAGACATTTGAGGCCTGATATTCGATTGTCAACTCCCGTCGACCTTATATATAATATATTTGACGCGCCTTACTACCCGAAATTTTGAGTTTTGATCAAACCACCTACCGGACGTAGGGCTTGCGTAGGGCCATTTTTCATCATAATTACGTCGGCACCTCCGTTATGCAATGAGGATGACTGTGAATTGATGCTGATGCCTCAACTGTCCAATGGAGATCATCTGTTGGGTGTCATCGTATTTGTGGTATAATATACGTGAGCGATTGGAAGAACAAGAGAAACATCCCTGGACACTCAGTATGAGTAACCAAGGGCAGGAACTACTGTCCTCAGCCAGCACTACCAACTCTCCTACCATACGTCGATGCAAAATTTGCCGCGAGCCGAAGAAAGGTCACCCCCGCACTGGATGCCCTTTCACCTCAACATCGCCACCCCCTTCAGGTCGAATGCGTAGTCGTTCAAGGAGCGTTGTTTCTCAAATCAAACAAGAGAGATCCTCCGAGTCACCAGATGGGATTTCTGCGACTCCCATCCGTTCTCTTTCCACTATCATGGAGAGGCCTGAGTCTGCGTCGACGGTCGATCTCGTCCGCATCATCCCAAACAGCAAGTTCGCAGGCCAATACCTGCCTATGGCCGATCTCAGGCTCCTCGTGGGGCTCAAAGGCCTGTCTGTATCAGGATTTCGTGTGTCTGCGGGCGGGTGGGGGTTCTTTATTACGGGTACACAACAGGATGTGGAGGCTTGGATTGAAGATCTCAAGGAGAGCGCCGCCACTGAAGGAGATGTACAAGCTGGCGCTGAGACCATAACCCAAGCCCTCGAGCCTGAGACTGCGACGCAAGGCCCCGAGATCATAACGGTTCACATTCCTTCGAGGCGAACCTCCTGGTGCCATTATATCACACTGTTCATTCTGGGAGTAGCCGCTGCATATCTCCTTCTGGCTTTCATGGAACTCTGACTGCAACATGGGTACGCCACGTTCCCTCACCCAGTTCTACAAGCCATTCTGAGAACATTTCATTCAGATGCATTTCTAGTCGACCCCAATTTCCGTTAACTTGTATATTTCCGTCCACATATATGCTTCTACTATGACTATATCTTGTGAGGCCACGAGCCCAAAATATGACCTTCCTTTTGAATTAAATGTAATTGGTCTCGATTTTCTCGAGCGTGAGTGGGCTATTACCCTGAGCCTTGCCATGTCGACGTTGCATCTCCAACTTGAAGCTCGGTCGTTCCGTTGCAATATGAGCGGATCAGGCCCCGGCGTATAAAGGACTAAACCAAGCCAAACCACCGGCATTCCTGGAGAGGCCACGATGACACACCAGGAATGACGATCCCGGTGCATCTCGATCTGGGCTCCGGATAGACTCTTTGATGTCGAATTACTCCCCCTCGGTGAGTCATCACCAGATTCCATCTAAGCCCGTGCCCTTTGTGTGACCATATAACAGCCGCTCCGAGGCAATGTTTCTCACCGCTTCTATAAACCGGTTGCCGCCTCCTGCCGCCTCGAAAGCGCTGTCTGCACGCCACCCAATACACTTCATTCAAACTCCATTTGCATAGCATGTCCCAACATGACAAAGAGAACCAAGTGCCGCCGCCAGCGAGCACGAGATTTGGGGTTGTTCCCAGCACGTTTAAGAAGACTTCCCTGAAGCGTCCATTAAACGCTCTTGAGCTTGGACCCAAGAAGCGACCGTGAGTACACTTTATTACCGTCGTGTGCACAGTTTTCCTCCCTATCAATACAGCACCCACACCGACCCACTTGTTCACCATGGCCGGCACTTCGGAAGATCAGTATTTGCCTTTGCAAATATACATGCCCTGATTCTCCTTGGACTGTCAATGGACGAAGATAGTGCTCCTGACACACAGCAGTAAGCTATCGCCCCTTCTGATGGCACCACATTGCGATAACACTGGTACAGAGAGCGGCGAGAGTGTCGGGTGTATCGGGCATTGCTTAAGATGGTCCCAGGTCTTGAGGACCGCCTTGTAGTCGATGATACAGAAGACGAGGCTGCTATATTTGAAATTGCTAACCTGGTGAGCCCTCTGCTCTTGATTCTCCCAGGGATCTTACCAACTCTCGAGCAGTTACAAAAAGGTGCTTCGAGTGCGCGGTCGGACGATACAAAGAGTCTGAAGGGTGCTGTACTCGACTGGATTGTGATTGAAGGACAACCACTCTCCCCACCCCTAGCCAGAAATGTTAAGGTGGATAGAGGGTTCAATCATGAACGTACCGGGCTTCTCTTATGTCCAGCTGAGATGGATTGGTCAGATCCAGAGTGCGTAATAACACTCAAAAGCAGTATGCACGGCTAATCCGTGCCTTCACAATAGAATTAAGCGCCAGCTCAAGAACAAGGAAGTATCGATTCCCGGAAACCATTGGCCACTCTTCGTATATCAGGATGAGAGATACGATCCTGATGAACCTTGGAAGGGTCTCTTCCGAAGCAAGCTACTACTTCGTGTACGTCCAGACTCCAAAATTGTGGTATCTGTATTCCTTTCTTGACCTCAGTACTCGCTCCTCAGGCATACAAACACGTCTTTACTTCCCCTAGCTCCGTCGATGATGACCCAAAGGCAACACGATCTGGGAATGCCAGAATCCATGGAATGACGAGTGCCACACGGGCATCAATTGCTTACATCGCTACACAGGTATGTTCACATTTGACTCACCCAGCTTTCGACATCTCCAGTGTCACTCAAACATACTTCTTGAACTTTTCTAGGTACGCTTTGCCCTATCATCGGCGAGTACATTTAGTCGGACGGATAGAGAGACGGACTCGGAGACCTTCTACACCTCCGTTCTGGAGCTGTTTGAAGATCCTGAGGAGCAGGCTGAAGTGAAGGAGCTCGTGGCTTGGTGGAATAGGCAAGTATTCCCGTCGTTCTCAAACACCAAACGTGTCATTCCCACCAATAGTGCCTTGTCAAGAATCAAGGCTCGGAGAGCAGCGATAAAGGCCGCAAGTGCCGCTAGTAATCCAGGTCCTAGTGGGAGCAGTTAAGAGGATCCGGGGCGTATTATTATACCTGTGTTTAGTACCTTACCCTATTAGCAACAGTAATTCCCAGGCAATAATCTAGAAACCCGCCTTAGTGCGGTCATTCCAGCTCGCACTGTTTGACAATACAATGGTTATATATTCGTGCACAAGGGACCACACGGGCACTTGCGATCGGCACAACCAAGAATGACACCACCCTTCGAACGGTTGTCAAACGTGCTTACGCGACTATATAAGGACACTTATGGCCAGCGAAATCCAGAGAGCTTGTTCTGATCGAGGGGGTCTACCTGGTAGGCGGCGACATGCGGTATATGTCTTCTTGAAAATGATTACCACTCACATGAACGATGGATGTTGGTAGGACGGGCACATGTGAGCAATCACGTATCTACCTTCTGTCTGCATGGCCAAAAGTGGCCAGCGAGATTGGCTCCTCAAATATAGGAGGAATAGACAAGTCTGACGTTTGGCTGGAACATACCCAACCATGGTTAACCAGGCAAAACTTCGGTCAGAGTCTCAGCCTCCTCATTCCTTACCAAAGCTAGACAGAATTGATGACGTCGGTCATCCAGCCTAAGTCTTTTATACGTGGTAAACCAAGCAATTGTTATTGGAATGATAGTATCTAAAATGTGTACCTACCCTTAGATGGCGATCTTGACGTGACAATAGGTGGGATCTCTTGCGAACTTGACAAGAGGCTGCAATTCTTGCATCGCAGACAATATGCGGGAACTATTGCAAAGTTGACAGGAGGCCGCTCATCCAGCCCAAGTCTTCTATACATGGTAAACCAAGTCATTGTTATTGAAATGATAGGTTCTAAAATGTGTACCTACCCTTAGATGGCGATCTTGATGTGACAGTAGGTGGGAACTCTTGCAAAGTTGACAAGCGGCCGCAATTCTTGCAACGATGACAAGAGGTTGCAACTCTTGTACGGCTGGTCTTATCAACAGGGCTGGTGGAATGGATAAGGATCAATAATTCTTAAGCCTTTCATCACATTTCTCCGCCTGGTGGACCTGATAGGCGCTCGCAATTTATTTGCCCTTTGATGACATGCGTAAGAGATGTTGTGTTGGTTAGGTTTCGCAAAGTCCAGCGTCACTTACAATACCTTCTCAGGTGGTCTGCAAGTCTTCTAGAGATTATTGACCTGACAAGGGCAGGTAACTCAAAGTAAGGAAAGATAAAGGACTGTCACACAACACTCAGGCCCCTGATGCATATATTACCAGTACTACCTGGATTACTTGGGATTACTACAACGAAATTCGGTATTCTCTTTTTCCTCAGGCCCAGGAGCAGACTTTGAGGCATGTATGATAGAAAAGGTAATAAAGAACTGTCCGTAGCATTTTATCGAGTGGTCAAGAAGTGGTACATGGCCTGGATGTACGGGGAGAATATGTCTAGACTACGCCGGTGTGGACGGCACGCGGGAAATTCATCCTTGCCCGTCCGGCCAACCGTACATGTACTCCCTGCACCCAGCCATCACTGAATAGACAAAGTACTTCTTAGCCGCTTCTGAAAGTGCGAACACAGTGTCGCACGACAATGTTGCCCACGGAGTGAATCTGGTCTTGTGCATACCCTGCATGAGGAGCTTCAGGATCTCAGCTGTCTCAGTGAGATCCACTGGCTCGTGCGTGTCATCGACGGAATTGGCACTGGGAAATCCATCGCTCCATGCCTCCAGATTGGCCTTGTGTGCCCCGATGAGGACCTTATCGCTCGATTGCAGGACGAGGTCAACGGGAATCTGACAGCCAGACACTATGGATAACATGGACAACGGGATCAGAGCGCTTATACCACGCTAGAATGGGGTCATGGTGGGACGAACCTGGGCATATCGCGCGAGCTGGCTGGATCTTCATTGCTGTGTGGTGGTGGTACTCGTTGTGGAAGGATTAGAGCCGTGTGATAACCGTTGCACTGTCGGGTGTTCTTTATATATCGGGGTTTCAGGCTGTTTCGGGGCGCCTCCTGTCTGACGGTAGCTGTCCATGTATGACGTCACAAATCAGCTGAGAGACTGTTTAAGACTTACTCGGGAAGCATAAAGCAGTAGAATGGTCTAAAGAAGGGGTGCCGTTGCACAAGTCCAGTCGCACACGGAATGTACACATGCATACACCGATGATAAGTTCATAAGTTTAGAACTAATAGTCACATAGTATGCAGGATATCCAAACCTCTTCAAAAGTGTTACATGTACGTACTAAATTCCCGGATACTCCACAACGCCGTTTCACACCTATCTTTCCACGCATCGACTCTCTTGGAACAAGAGCCGTTCGGGCAGTCAGCCAGCAGGTTGGCATTCGCACTGAGGGCCTCCTGGAACCATGTGATATCCTTGCCTTGTAGACGCCTGAGGCAGTCTGTCGCCCTCCGAGGTAGCTTGCGCTTTACCTCCCGGAAGTAGGGGTCCCATTGCTCGCATTCATGGGGGTGGCGTTTCTTGCTAAGCCATTCCGGGGGCTCGGAAGTAACGAACTCGGCGACTTCCAGGAAAGCGTTTCTGTACGCTGTCTGATGTGAGCGGGGTACCATCAGCAATAGATGCGTCGCAGATGAGATGTGGACTGACCCATGCAACAACAATGGCGGGATGATTGCGGAAGCGACTTGCGATCTCGTTTGGGTGAGTGTCGATTATGTATGGCGCTGCTTGATCTATTACTTCAGTATAGTCGTACTTCACGCCATGTCGAAACGCCGCCATCGAGTACACTCGCTTAGAGGCAATTCGCCTTCAATACCACGTCGCAATTTAACAGAATGAACGAAGATGTGCGAAATTAAAGGGAGGCTCACTCGATGTATTCAGCACAGCTCGCCATGACCGAGTATACCAAGTACTTCTCTGCAGCTTCCGCAAGTTCAAATCCGTCACTAAAAAACGTCTTCGAGAGTCTGGCATGCTTCCTGAGATGCATTCTCTCGAATAAGGATCGGAGTACGAGACTGCGTTCCGTGAGACAAACTGCCTCATCGGTGGCGAATACGAGGTCTGCACCCGGAAAGCCCTCGCTGAGGTGCTCGAGCATCGTCTTATGGGTCCAGATGAGGATGCCATCGCCCGATCGGAACGCTATATCACAGGGAGAAGACAATCTGGCACTGATTATGGCAGGGACGTCAGAGCTGGGTCCCCACAGTTGCACCCATATCTGCGAGACTAGAAACGCACCGGTACATTTGACATCTGTGAGCTGGTTAGGGGTCTGAGTCAGAGTTTGGTCCATCATCGCAGAGGGGTGTTCGTCGTGGGTGGAACAAACTCGTTTCTAGGATTCGAACATCGCAGGCCCGGTATATGTAGTTCCTGCCTCATGGCTGATGACACCGATGACATGAGCACGGATATTTCCGAGGTGCATCGAGCACGGGCGTTTAAAGCCGACAGTGCCTGCTTCTGTGGTGCTTAGTGAGACGCCCTCAGTGACATTTGCCGTTGGATTGATTTCTAGAAAATTTGTACAAAATGACACTTTCATCTTTATTGATACAGAGTTCCAGCGTAGCGCTGGTGCAGGCTGAGAATCTACTTGACGGCGTCCGACCGCCGGGCTTCAAGCAAAGCTCTTTAAGCGCACGCCAGAATACCGCCACGATTGGCGACGCACTCATCTAAAGTATGGCAATCGTCAGTTACACACTGTCAAATGGCAATGGCAATATCCCGTCTTACCCAAGTCAGCAATCTTATTACCCCCAGGGCAGCTGCAAAGCATGAAGGCCCCAGTACGGATCAAGCACCCAGCACATCCTTGCGCTGCATAGTTACCGCTGAAGGTCCCATTAGTCACTGTTCTGACCTGAATAGGGACGATTCTTACTTGGGTCGGCAAACCAGATTGTTGGGGTCAATGCCAATGCATGCGTTGAGGTTGAGCGCGGTGTTGACCTGGCCACCCTGGCCGTTGCCGCACGTCGCCCGGAGAAAGTTGTTGTTCTCAATAAAGTAGTTGGTGCAAGTGCGAGAAAAGTCTCCCCGGGCTTGAGCACCTTGCACTGCGGCGAGTGCTGCAACGGCGAAGTAGGTAAGAGCTGAGTAGCGCATGCTTGAAGAGTCGAGGAGTGGTTAATGGCCTGTCCTTGATGCACAGAGGCTAGCTCCCTTATACCTTATTCAAATTCGGGGTTATTCTGAGGCAATCCTGAGCTCCGGCCACGATTATGTCAGTATACTTGGTAGAGAAGTGTTCCAGGTTCTTGCCGATATTGATGTTACCTGTGCATCGGCGCGCCGTCATCGGAGAGAAGCACAGATCGCAATTTTCTATCTTCCTTCGAGTAATTTTAACTACAGAGCACTGTTCTATAATGTTTCTGAGATGGGTTTCGATGTTACTAATGGAGGCTAGAGGCGGCACCAAGTCACTTGGCATTTATTGTTAGATGATCGGCGGCGTGATCTACGGCTGAGTGTAATCCTGTTCTGCTGCTATACTGCCTTCCGATCAGCTCCAAGAGAGATTGTTTGGCACAGCGGGTCCTTCAAATGTGGAATTAGTACAGTACAAGTGGTCTATCAACACCTTAGTTCTCCTGTTAGCGGTACGCAGCATATTCATGTGGGTGTTGTCTAACTGACTGTCATTACGACAATCCGGCAATGGTGGAACAGCCTTTGTGATAGAACATTGCAAGCAAGGACTGCGCTCTGAGGTAAGTTAGCCTAATTATCGGTGATTTATGAGCCCCAGACTCCAGAGTGTGCAAATCAAGAGGGTGATAGATATCTATGCAAACCACGGCGCTCTCAAGCGGCGAGGGATGCCGACGGCTATATTGCCGTTGTCACAAGAGCATATGGCCAGATACAAGCATCTCCGATGCCACAGGCTTCATTATAAAGGGATAGGTGGTTCTATCCAAATGAACATGTGGATTGCGCTTCTTTAAACGCGCCTGTGGTACGAACTTGGCCGCGTAAGAGCTAACCTTCCTTCGATGGGGGGTGAGTGGTCAGGAGAAATAAGCGCCCGAAAGACATAAGGTAGACTACATAGTAGCATTGGTGGTTCAGTTGATCTCAGGAAGTATTAAATACCTGTAGGAAGTGGGAGAGTAGGGACGCTTCAGCGGCCCACCTAACGTTCAATTTGCTGTCGCTCGACCATCAAGCACAAGACGTGCAATGACCTTGAGACCAGCATATCAGCGAGGCGCTAGTACCAAGCGAGTTTTGCGCACGTCTTCACTTGAACTAATTTTTACACAAAAAAGGGCACACAGGGAATCGCACGTGATGTAACACCCGAATGTTGCATTGAAACTGACCCATAGCTGCTTTTGGTAATTCATTCTTCGCCCAAACGATCATTCAGAAAGCACGGTCAAACCCCACCCTGTACGTCCGTGTACTCACTCCACTAGAGGTTCTGCTATATTCATGGCATCGCAGGCCTTTTTCCCGAGGAGGGCATACCCCATGCACTCTGGGCGGCCCATCGCCACGATCCGAGTCCCCGATACCGCGTTTCTCAATTCACCGACTTCCTTTCTCAAGGCCTCGAGCTCCTGCTCTCGCCCTCTCCCGCGCTCCACTTCCCTTGCAAGCGCTTCCTTGAGTTCGTCAATCTCGTCGAGTAAGTGGTCGACGATCGGGGGTATGGGCATAAGATGCGACTGTGAGGCGGTCGGTGGATTGTTGCTGGTGGAAGGTACCTAATACGAAGTAAGACTCCGTAATGAATCCATGTGGAGAACATTGATGAGAGGTTGTTGAAGGATACCGTGGGGCATGAGCGAGAAATGTGGAGTGGCACCGCGGGTGTCCGAGTGGCGACGAGTGGCTCGAACTAATGAGTTGAAGGGACGCACCTGGTCGGTGTTAACCACGGAAGGTGGTTGGAGAGGTTGAACAAGAAGGATTGGCGGTGGGCCGACCGGATGAGGGACGGGCAGTAGATAGATTGGGGAATCACCCCATGCGACATCCACAGGATATCGGTCATCGTGAACGAGGTCCAACGGCTGTCCGTCATACATCGGGGGGTCGCCTTGGTATACCCGTGCCCAAGCCTCTTTATACAAAGCTATCGTCGTTTCTCGCGTATTGATCGTCATTTTGCCGAGAAATAGCCTCGCAGCGAACTTCACGAACTCTTTGGGAGTTGTTTGATGGTAAAGCCCTTCGGGGTTGGGGCACTGGCAAGAGATGTGGTATCTCTTCTGATGGCGCCTCCAGGCATAACACTGGCTGATTCAGGATTAGCACGCTTCTTTGGAGAACTGCCTACGCCAGGGAGTGGGCGACTGACTTTGCGATGATTCCAACGTTCCTCTTCGCCAGCGGCTCTCCTTTGATTTCAATAGGCACACGGTGGCATGTATGGTCGCATGTCCAATGCTGGCTTCTGAAGTGTGTCTCTTCCATCGTGTTGGGGCGTGCTATGGGCAATGGTCGCGCGTTGCCTTTGCTCGAGATGGTCGTTGGAACAAAGGTTAATTTGGGCGAATCACGCTAATATCTGGCGGTATGGTCACGTTCCATCAATCGCGGTCACTCTTGCGGAGCCTGACCGGAGATAAGCACTTAAGCGCCCACATCCACATCGGGATGCATTGCAGACATCGATCACTCACGCGGGGCAGAGTCGGAGATTACGGTTGGATTGGCATAGGTCCCCTGCTTCCCTTGCTTCCAGTATACTGCCAAAACCCCTCTGAGTACGACGATGAGTGAAGGGGCTCATGCACCAGGTAATGGACTCGGACACAACGCGGCATGTCCAGGTGAGCTATTACACGTCTTGAAATATCGTATGAAGCTGGGCGCTTACCTCTCCCAGTTCCAAGCTGCTCCATCCCCGTCGATTTGATCCTCCGATCAAGCGATCAAGAACTCATCGGAGCCCACAAGGCCAACCTCGAGCACTTCAGCGACGGTTTCCCCAGTGCGGATAGTGTCAGCGATTCAAAGGAGCCCGTTGATCTCTCAGAGAACGGGACGACGCTCAAGCTCTTGCTCAGTGGGACGCACAAGCAGAGGCTTCCCATTTTATCGGGACTTGGGAGCGATCAACTTCTCGCACTGGCGGAGGCGGGAGAGAAGTACTTCGTGTATGGGGTGATGGCGGCGTGCAGTGAGCATATTCGCGCAGAGTGAGTGAGATTTCTCCTATAATACCAATTGTCGTAACAACAGGGCTGATGTGCGCTGCAGATCGCGACTTGTAAAGGACGGTCGGACAGCTACTGCGTACTTTGCGTATGCGGCAAAGTTCGGATACGTCGATGTTGCGGATGCAGTGGCGCCTTTCATGGTCGATTTGGACACCACTTACATGAAAAGCCGCCTGATTGGGTACGATACAGCCTTCCTGGCATGGGTGAGTACTTCTTGCTATCAACCTTGGTGCACATACTCTAGCAAATCACTCACGATTTCTGTATACAGATGAGATACAGGGAGCAGTTCGTCGAATTGTCAGACGCTCTGACGTCCATCCCCGCCAATGTGTATGTTGTAGCCCCCAGGGATGGCTGCACGGCCTGGGCAAATTATGTCGCTGCAATGAGAGTAACACTCCCTATGACTGTAAAGGGACATCTCAAGCTGCTCAGAGGCGCCAGCTTCGACCGCCTCGAAGGAATCTTCGATGCTCACTACTATGTGCTCAGCCAGACTTGCAGATGCAGGGTGTGCTGTGCGATGGGAAGCACCTGGAAGGCCGAGCTCAGGAAGGATCTGTTGGCCACCAAACCCTTTAGTAGTTTCCTGTAGCATGCCAAATCAGACCCGTAAAGCATCCTGGGCTGCGGGGGGACATTTGGAGCACGAAGCGTTATGATTGATGTCTTCAAAGCAGTAGACCGTTATGTTCGTATTCAACATTACTCGTTTAACCCACTATATTGGGGGACTATATCAGCGGCTCGCGTCGCATAGCGATGCGACCGGTATCGCGAACGCCACCCTACGTGACAAGAAAGTAGAGAACTTCGGGACGCTGAGCAGTCCCTTCGAGATATCACTCTTCCACTCTGGGCACGGATTCAAGATCTCCGCATGCTCAGAATATGCCCGCAGCGAGAAACTTCCATCCGCCACACTCTCGATGAGCCCCCGAGCTGTACGGGGCATATCTGCAACAGTCAAATCGAAATACCGACTCCACCGCCCACACTCATGTATATGACCTTTTGCATTGTAGTAAGGAGCCGGGTTGAGTGCTTTCTCAGATGCGACGAGGTATTTTTCACGATAGCGGAGCTGAGATACGAGTAAGCGTGCTTGTCTATCTGTGATGGGAAAAGGCTCACCCAAGCATAGAGCAGCGTGTGATTGTTCTTAGAGAGCTCTTCCATATCTTCCAGAGATGTGGAGATTGTGTAGGGTGCAGCAGAATTTGCGATGCTCGGGTAGTCGAACTTGACCGCGTAGCACAAACTCATCGCTGGGTGAGTCGTAACACTCCTTCTAAACGCCTCATCAGTCTCTTTGTGTCATTTGGATAGTGAGAGAAAGAGCTCGCACTCAATAAAGTCACGGCACGGAGACATTGCTGAGTACACCATATATTTCTCCGCCGCCTCCCCCAATTCAAAAACGGAAGAAGGATCCAAACCGGACATGGGTGGATACCGCTGCTTATGCATGAACTTCATGAGAAGCTTCAGCGTGTCTCCATCCTCCGACAAGGGCACAGGGTCCAAAGACGGGGTGACTGAGTCCGAGGTGGGAAACCCGTCGCTGAAGTTCTCTAGACACTTTTGGTGCGCGCCGATCAACGATCCATCTACGGTGCTTTGCAGAACAATGTCGACTGGGAGGGTGCAATCGGGTTTAACTGCATTCGTGCCACATACTCTAGATTCAGCCCTGATACCACACATAGACATGTCATTGGACTTACGAGGACAGAATGCTGCTTCAGGTCCGGAAGCCGCGTCTTTAGAGGTGTGCTCTGGCGTGTCGTCGGTCACCGAGCTCATATCGAGAAGATTACAAGTGCAGGGTTAGGTCGAAGGTAAACGTAGGGAGAAACCTTCCGTCAACTGCTAATATCCACGACTTATGAGACCGGTCTCAGGGCTTACAAATCGCCTGGTGTTGTGTGTACCGGTCATGTGAGATAACACCGCTTCTGGCCGAATTTGCCACGGGCGTCTATTCTGACTACGGACCGTTGAAGGGCGCCAGCCGCAGTTCTCCGTCATCCGAATTGTCGTCTACGACTATCAGATCATGCATGGCCGTTGCACCTGATGTTCCTACGATTGTGAAGTGCTCTGGATACGTGTCCGAGACCTCAGACAGGTTTGTGACTGCCCAGAATACCTTGATCGAATGGGATGCCTGTTTTCTTTTAAATTACGAGCCAGGGTATATATATATAAAGGCTGATCACGTACATAATATCCAGAAACATATCTACCCAGCTATAACCTATAAAATGGTATCAATCCAAACCGAAAACCCAGCACTTGCAATTACCAGCTCCACGTGTTCTTTCCCAGAGCACTCTCCGCACCGTCCCTCTCCGCCCCGTCCGCGTCAATCTCCGCACCGTCTCTCTCCGCACCGTCCCTCTCTGCACCATCCCTCTCCTGACTCGGCGCCATCATCAACAGAGCCGGTCCCGCAACCATATTATCATCCCTAACCGACGACCCGTCCCCCTTGACGATAGAAAGCCACACAGCGCCCTTCCCATCGACGTTCTGGGGCACAGTCACAGAGAAGCTACCATCGGCGTTCCCGACCAGAGGATACATATCCGTGTCCATCCCGGTTCTGAATCCAGCGAAAAGGGTATCGTCCGGGGTGTAGAGGGTGTTGGGGAACGAGATGGAGATGCTCTGGCCTGGGTAGACGGTGTCGGGGAGGGTGAGGACGGGCCAGTCTACCAGGCCGGCGGGGAAGATGTCTTCGGGGGCGATGCCGGGTGGGCAGCCGGTGACGTAGAGACCGGCGATTGTCCAGGTGTCGTTCATAGAGGAAGGATACTAGGCGCGCAACAGGCACCCCAGGTCAGTACAATTAAAAGTGTGAGGGGATGAATGGACCTCACCTCAAAACTGATATCCGCCAAGTCTTGGTACTTGACCGCAGTGCTGATCCAGGAAGCATATCGTGCTTCGACGCCGAGCATCTTGCCAAAAGCAGTCGTATATATCTAAGTGATAGATAGTCACATTTAGCACATCGCAGCCAGAGGGATAAAGAAATACTCACATTTGACTGGCTACGATCAAGGGCTCCGACGTAGGTTGAGACCGCAAGCGCCTGAATCGCCTCACTCATGTTGATGAAATCTTCGGGCGTTTTGACCGGGCTAGGAATGCGCAGGAATCAGGATAGAGATAGAGTGAGCGCCCAGTCCCCAGGAGGTCGAGTCTTGGAGTGGATAGCTACTCACAAAGCGTAGTCGCAACCCGCAGTGTAATCGGGATGCCCGAGGTTGGTGATCTCTCCGACGAGGTAGTCGCTATGCGCCTTCGCACTCTTAAGCACCTGCTCGTACCCGCGGCGCACGCTGTCTGGGTGCCCCGCGCTGCGGAAGTCGTCTGCGGAGAGGAGGGACAAGGAGGAGTCGTAGAACGACACGGCGAGCTGTTCGAGGGATAAGGCGTAGACGAGGAAGCGGGAGTCTGAGGGGAGTGAATAAGTTGATATCACTGTGGAGTTTTGAGTGGGTGGATGTGGACGGACGTACTGTAGTCATTGTCTGCCGCAACCTGACGCCGAGCGCTCGAAGCTGTGGGAGCGGCGAGGGTAATTGGGAGCAGGGCCGCGAGAAGGGTGAGGCAGCGAGAGAGCTTCATGATGGCTAATAGAGTAGTGGTGGTGTTGGTATATGTGGCGATGTGCGACAAATGGCAGATAGTGCGGTATGAGTTCGTATCCTCATTCGCGACGGTCCTCTTCTTATACCGCCCCATCTTGACAGGAGTACTCCTGTCGCCTTTCATTTATTATTGAACTAATGCTAGGGGCCGTCGTAAAGCTAGGAGTCGTCGTGTACGCGACAGTACAGCAGACCACTAGCTCAGTACTTACTAGAAGTCGAAACGCTTAGGAGTCCCGCGCTCGATCACTAAGCTGGGTTAACGATCGCGACTGGGTGTGGAAACGGACGTCAGCCCCGTGGGCGTCCTTGATCATGGGGCTATCCCTTGCTTCCAGCATACTCCCAACTATATCCTGGGGCACGTCGATGAACGAAGAAGCGCAACTTGGTAGCGGACGT
This sequence comes from Ephemerocybe angulata, assembly GCA_013368325.1. Taxonomy (NCBI): domain Eukaryota; kingdom Fungi; phylum Basidiomycota; class Agaricomycetes; order Agaricales; family Psathyrellaceae; genus Ephemerocybe; species Ephemerocybe angulata. The sequence goes on from JAACJK010000227.1 coordinate 308,751, forward strand.
GATGCGGCATGTCCAGGTGAGCCTTCCGCGTGTGTGGAAGACTGGGCGCCATAGCTTAGCTTCCTCAGTCCCGAACTGCCCCATCCCCATCGACCTGATCCTCAGATCAAGCGATAAAGTCCTCCTCGGGGCACATAAGGCCAATCTCGAGCACTTCAGCGACGGGTTTCCCAGTGTCGATAGTGTCAGCGATTCCGAGGAGCCTGTTGATCTCACCGAGGACAGCGCGACGCTCAAGCTCTTGCTCGGTGGGATGCATAAGCAGAAGCTTCCCACTTTATCGGGGTTGGGGAGTAAGCAACTTCTCGCGCTGGCGGAGGCGGGAGAGAAGTACTTCGTGTATGGGGTGATGGCGGTTTGTAGCGAGCGTATCCGCGCTGAGTGAGTGATGACAGTGGAGGGATTGGGACTATTGACGATTGTCTTCTAGGTCACGGATGGTCAAGGATGAGGCGACAGCTGCTACGTACTTTGCTTATGCGGCAAAGTTTGGGTACCTCGAGGTTGCAGATGCAGTGGCGCCCTTCATGATTCCTTTCGACGTTGATACCATGTATGGCCGTTTGAAAGGCTACGATGTAGCATTCCTCGCATGGGTGAGTAACTGTTCGTTCCCTGTCTTCAGCGCGTACTGGAGTATACGACTCATGATTCATTTATAGATGAGATACAGGGAACAATATTTTGCGATATCCGACATCCTCACACGCAACTATACTGTTCCGGAGTTGTTCAATGTTCTGGGCTTCGTACCTTGCAGCTCATGGGCGCTTTATCTGAACGGAATCAGGAAAAAACTGCCTATGTCAGTCAAGGGGTATCTCCAGCTGATTGGCGCAAACTTCGACCGACTTGAATGGATATTCGATGATCTTCAGGATCTACTCAAGGAGTGCACATGCGAGCGGTGCTCCAGCGCAGCGTGCCGCTGGAAGGAAAAGTGGAAACAGGCGTCCTTGAATATCAAGCCCTTCAGTAGTTTCGTGTAGAAAGCGGTATCCCAACGATTAAAGCGAGTTTTACTCGTCTCATTCATCCCATACCACGCCGAGTCATTCCTCGCTCCGAAGTCCAAGTACTATCCCCCACCTTTCGCCCACTTTGCTATTCCGCCATATTTTACTCAAATCTTCTCGTTCCTTTTTGCGTATTCGTATTTCAAAACAGTGTATGAGTATGGGCCTCTTTTCTTCCCGAGGAAAAACATGAAGTGGAAGCCATTGAGAAACGACGCTCTGTCACGACTCACGCTTCCCCCAGTTCGTAACAGGAGTTGGCGAAACTTGGCTGCGGGAAACGCGTGTGACTGGGCGAAGGGCGGGGGTGGGCGAGTGACCGGTCAGTCATAGTACGCCATCCAATTTGAAGCTTTCTTGGGGCAGAACCTGGCAGAACCCAACGAATTCGCCTCACCCCTGACGTCACCCTCCCAAGGCTCTGATCCAACGCGCGCGATTGGCTGATCATTTTCTCTCTGATCCCCGACGGCATCAAAGAAGATCTCATCCTCTCTCCTCTCTCCTCTCCTCCTCCTCCTCCTCCTCCTCCAACTCAACCCACTCTAACCACTCACAAAGCCCACAGAACTAGAGCAGAGAAACCAAGAAAACTATAACAGAGAAAACAGCAGAAAACAGCGCCCGATGCCCCTCCGCACGCTCTTCAACCCATCGCTCTACAGCGCGCCCATCTCCACCGCCAAACTAGTCTTCAAAGCGCCCCTCGCACCGCGCGCCTACGCCAAGCGCGCGCATAGCACAGCAGCGGGTGCCTCTCTCCCCCTCACATGGCGCGACGCATGGTCCGAGCTCTTCCCCTCCCCGTCTGCTCCCACCGCCTCTCGCTCTGCGCCTACCAGCCCATCCGCCTGCTGCCCGCACCCGCACCCCTCCTCCTTTAACGCCGACGCCAACTACTGGCACCTCCGTCGCAGCTCCCAACTCCAAGGCGCACTAGCAGACAAGTTCCACGAGATCGAACAGCTCTACCTCGGCAACGTATCGTACCGCGCGCATGTCGCAGGATAACCCTGGCCTGCTGGAGGGTCTGGCGTTACGGGGGCAGCGCCCGCCGATTATGATCGTGGATAGTAGGGTGAGGGGGCGATATTAGATGCGGACCCCGGGACGGCGGGGAATAGTGCGAATGTGTTTGAAGAGGGAGATGTTAGTTCGTGAGTCGTCGGTCTTGTTTTCTTTCTTTCCTTCCTCCTACCTACCTTTCGTTCGTCCTTCCTTTCGTTGTAACTTCGTGCTTGGGGGAGAGTTGTGAGCGTGGTACTAACGGCTGGTGTGGCAACGCAGTCCTAACCTACGCCGTCGGAACCCTCAAAGTCAAACACGTCGTCATAATGGGCCACTACGGCGGCGGCGGCGTCGCAGCGAGCATGGCGCCCCTCCCCGAAGGATACGCCGAGCGCTGGCTCGGGAATGCGACCCTTCCCCCTCTTCCATCATCATCGTTCTCCCCTGCCTCGTCCTCTGGCGCTTCGACCTCCATTTCCACTTCGGCTTCCGCGTCGACGTCGGGGTCAGGGGCAGATGAGATCCCCGCGGACCTCGCAGTGCAGCGCTGGATCCTGCCTATCCGCAAGATCTACGAAACGAGTGGCCTGCCGGAGATCCGCGAGCATCGTGAGCGCGTGCAGCGTCTTATCTCCTCCACTCCGGAATGGAGTAGGGGGCGTGTTGCGCGCGTGCTCATGGGTGCTGAAAAGGTCGAGAACAGCGGGGAGAATGGGATTGGGGAGAAGGCAGAGATTGGAGAGGTAAAGCTGCATGATGGGGCGTTTAGGGCGCGTGTGGAGGAGAATGTGAAGGCGAATGTGTGGAGGCTTGGGAGGAGTCGGGTTATTCGGGAGGTGAGTTGGTGTTTTCTCGTTCTTTTCATTCTCGCTCGTTTCGTTTTCGCTTCGCCGTTCCCTATCGTTCGTTTGTTCCTTCGTGGGCGGCTGTGTCGCCCAAGGATCGCCGCGTAGAACGCATGGTGTGGCCGGGCTACCCTGTGGAGCAGTGACTGTTTTCGCTTCGCGCCGTCGAAGGCTGGTACCCCTTCGCGCGGGGCACAACACGCTTTTGCGTTGTGTAGATTCCTGCTTGCTTGCTCGTTCGCCCGTTCTGTGGTTCCGTCTCTCATTCGCTCAATACACTTTCCCTCTACGAACTCCCCAACTAACACCCCCTCCTCCCCTCCCTCTACAGCACCACGAAACCTACACCAAAGCCCTCCACACTTCGGAGCCGCTGCACCCCGTGTACGTGCACGGGTGGGTGTACGACCTCGAGACGGGCGTCGTGAGTGATCTCGGCGTGAGCGCGGGCCCGCCTGGGTGGGTCCCCCCGCCGGGGGGCGTGCAGGGGTTTCCTGCTATGCGGGGGGCGTAGGTAGAATGGGCGAAGGTCGTTGATGAGGGAAAGCTCGGAGATTTATGGGAGAAAGGGTGAGGGGATGTAAGTAGAGGATCTATGTAAGCGTGGTTTTATTGATGTTGGCTTGGTTATCGTTGCGCTCTCGTCTGGGCGGCGGTGGGACTTTTGGAGAGTGGGATTGGGATGCGCTGTGATTTGGGGTCAGGTTTAGATGGTGCCAGTTGCATTTGGGTTGGAGCTGGGTGTGTCGGTGTGGGGCGATGGAAGGGTGGATGGGTCGGAGACCTCGATGGAGTTGAGTCCCAGGAACTTCGAGGTATTCGCAATGGGAGGTTTGAGGGCGGTGTCAGTTGTGAGGAAGAGAGGAAGAGTCCATTCTGTTCGGTGAAGATAAGGATGCGAAGGGAGGATTGGCTCGACTCGGAGGATGATAGATGCACCCCATCTCCTATGGGGCTGCACTCTGTGTAGCGTGCCGCTTCAGACTGGTATCCTTGTGGATGCTCGGAACACGATGGAGCCCCAAGTTCACCTCGATGTTTCGCTGCTCTGCTGCTCTTAGACTGCTGCTGTTGCTAAGCCCCGGTGAGTATGCTTCCTGTGAGGCGAGCATGGCACGCGGGCGTTGCGGGGTACACTCTGTACTTCTCAGCTTGGAATGAACGGATATCCCTGTCTGAGCAGTCCGTCAGATACCCTCGGTGCGTGCTGATCGAGTATCCGTCCACACTGCTGTCAAGCGCTTAGCACAGTGTCTCCAGGCAGAGCGCAGTCGCACAGCACGGTCGGTCGGTCATTGAGAATGTGCGTTCTACACGTGGGTGATGATGAGACTTGTGCATAGCACGTCGTTTCGGGTTCATACGCTCCTCTCCTGTTCGACGGGGAGTTGCATGTGGCTGGTCGTAGAGTTATTTAGAAAGGGTGAAATGAAATTGGGGCTGCAGAAGTGCTTGGGTAATGCCGTTAGAACTTCAATGGAAGGTTTGGTATCGGGTGTGTGAGCCCACGGTTGGGGTGGGCGCTTATTTGCGTTGCTCAGAGTTGAACCTACACGGCGCCCCATGGTCGCACTTCATGTCTGAGCCCATCAGGAGGCCACACCGCCTTTTTACCGGATCACATTAAGAGGAACAACATTGAAGCGCTCCATGTGCATGGTCCTGCCTGCCCAGCTTCATAAGCGCCCACCGCGTAAGATACGTGATATCTCTTCCTATGATACGTACGACTCAGAATAGTACCTTTTACACAAGGACATTAATCTGACACGTCTTGCTAGGGAAGCGTCCGACCGTAGATAGGGTTTAGTTAATCACACGACTCGGAACCAACTGGGAACGAAATGGGCGCTTAATTGTACCTGTCGACTTCGTCCGTTATCACGTACAGTGAAATCAGCACTTCCACAGCCCTTACAGTCCCTGTGCCCCAGAGCAACGCGAAGCATGTTCTCGATCGCTCCCATAGAGCTGCGGAGGGACACTCGAGAGAGGCGCGCGCGGGGGATGTCAATGAGCAAGCCTCGCAGGGCGTGAACCCGCCTTCGCTCTGCCCCACGCCTTGTTGGGAGCAATACCACCTCGAAGCAAAGTTGGAGGGACTCAGGCCATCGTCATCAACGTATGAGGGAGGTGACTGACGCTGCCAATTTAACTTATGCGTGCATTCCGAGCGCAGCCCTTGCCTCGCGTTAGCGGTGTGTTTTTGATTCACGGAGGCAGTTCATAGTACACCATTCACCCTCTGCTCCAGACTCTCGACACCACTTTCCTTCGCACAATTGGGATGAATGGGACTCAATTATTACAGCTAGGTATACACCAACGAATCAACCCTGTTCACCACTTCCCTCGCTTCTCCCTCAGTGGCCCAGGTCATCCGTCCTCGTATCTGTGACGAGAACCAAATTGGTCGGAGTTCGAGACGAAATTAAACTTCTTCATCGATCGATCGTAGCTGGAGGAGACTAACTCCACATGTACAGCCGCATGGTCTATGCCTCGCATGGGACGCGTCTTCCGACTACACAGCAGCCTAATTGACATCTCTTTCCTCTTTCATTGCTCCAGTCTGAATCCTTCGACCTTCTTTCCCCTCGCTCTTGCGTCCATCCAAGCACAATGTGGCGACTACTTGAAAACGTCAATCGAGCGTTTTGGTGGGGATGGCAACTCGACGAGGGTGAGTTCTGTGCACAGGATTGACAACATAGGGCCCTTCATCTAACGCGTCCGTCACGTACTTCAGAGCCTGCCATCTCTCGGATAGTACCTACGGACGAGCCCTTAGAACCTGTCACTTCTCCCATGATACCTCCACAACCTTCCTCGGAACCTACCCCCGAAGTAGCGCCTTCACAACCTCTCCCGGAGCCCGCTCCAGTCAACGGCCAATGGGCTCCACAGATCCTCTGTGGTAGCAGTCACAACTCGTTCGGCTCACTGGCTATCACGACCGTCCAGGGCAACATGATCATACACCAGAGTGATTATGATGAACGTACGCCTTCATCCTATGTCCGCTCTGAAGATTTTTGTTCACTTTTTTCTACAGTGAGACGAGCTATCGCCGAAATGCGAAGAAGCATTCCAGCGATAGTGCGCCATAGCAATGAGAACGCGTTGGTTCTTACCGATGCGTTGGGAGAGACTCTGACTCTCCCGTGGAGTGTTGTGCCGACCTATGAGGTTTCGTTAAATCTTTTTCATTTTAACTGAAGCATCTATTGATGATACCGGTTAAACAGGAGTTGAAACGACTGTTGGTGAACCATTTCATAGGAAAATTGGGAGAGCAGCGTGTCGCAGAGGGGCGTTATTGCATAGGACGGGCAGAAGGATCGGATGATGGATTGGTGGTCAGCGCCGAGCATTGGGTTAAAATTAGGGACGAGCGTGAGCAGCTGGTAATGAGCATGCTGATTGAACAGGAATTGGACAAGGAACTGAATAGAATGTGTCCAAAATGTGGGAGGACTAAGCTTGGGACATATGTGGACCAGGGGTGGCGTGTGTGGTATGTCGTTTCTCCTCAGACCTACATGGGAGTCACCTGTTGTCCTCACGTCGAGGCAGTCGGCGATGTAGGACTCGATATATTCTTCCAACAGACCTAAAGTTAGTGGATGAAGTCCCCGCCAAGCTAGAAGATCTGGAGGAAGTATTACAATTTCGCCATGTGCGAAAGCAGCCCATTGAAGTATGTTAACATATCTCCATCTTCACATGGAGAGAGTGGGTGCTCATAGCTTGGCGGCTCTTAATGCATAGAGTGTACGTACTGTTCTGCCTCGGATACTGATAGTAAAGTGCTCACTGCTTGTGTTCTGAATCTATCCGATTTGAGCCTCTCAATTTACAGAGAGTAAGTCCCGTTGCGCCTCCGATACGAAGCGTCCGGTGCTCACCAATGGGGGCCTCTCAATTTACAGTATGTAAGTCCCGTTTCGCCTCCGATACAAAGCGTGTGGTACTCACGGAACGGGGCTTCTCAATTTACAGGTGGTAAGTCCTGTTTCGCCCCAGATGCAAAGCGTGCGGTGCTCACGGATCGGGGGTCTCACAATTTACAGGGAGTGCGTCCCGTTTACCTCCGAATACGAAGCGTGTGGTGCTCACGGATCGGGGGCATGCATTTTACAGTTTGTGAGTCTTGTTTCGCCCCTGATACGAAGCGTGTGGTGCTCACGAATCGGGGTCTCTCATTTTACAGCGTGTAAGTCCCGTTTCGCCCAATACGAATTGTGTGGTGCTCACGAATTGGGACCTCTCAATTTACAGTCCGTAAGTGCTGTTTCGCCCGCGATACGAAGCGTGCGGTGCTCACGGATTGGGGTCTCCCAATTTACAGATTGTAAGTCCCGTTGCGCCCCAAATACGAAGCGTGCGGTGCTCACAGATCGGGACTTCTCAATTTATAGGAAGTAAGTCTTGTTTCGCCCCAGATACGAGGCGTGTGGTGCTCACGAATCGGGGCCTCTCAATTTACAGAATGTGGGTCCTGTTTCGCGCCCGATACGAGGCGTGCGGTGCTCAAGGGCTTCTCAATTTACAGATTAGACATGTAAGTACTGTTTCGCCACTCATATGAAGCGTGCGGTGATCACGAATCGGGGCCTCTCAATTTACAGAACGTAAGTCCTGTTCCGCCCGTGTGTGTGGTGCTCACCTATTGGGGCCTCTCAATTTCCAGATAGTAAGTTTTGCTTCGTCCCGAATCCGAAGTGTGTGGTGCTCACGGAACGGGGTTTCTCAATTTACAGAACGTAAGTCCTGTTCCGCCCCCGGTACGAAGTGTGCGGCGCTCACGAATTGGGGCCTCCCAATTTACAGCATGTAAGTCCTGCTTCGTCCCCGACATGAAGCGTGCGGTGCTCACGAATTGGGGCCTCTCAATTTACAGGCCGTAAGTCCTGCTTCGCCCCGGATACGAAGCGTGTGGTGCTCACGAATTGGGGCCTCTCAATTTACAGGCCGTAAGTGCTGTTCCGCCCCCAATACGAAGCGTGTGATGCTCAAGGATGGGGGCCTCCCAATTTACAGGATGTAAGTCCTGCTTCGCGCCCGATATGAAGCGTGCGGCGCTCACGTATCGGGGCCTCTCAATTTACAGGAGGTAAGTCCTGTTTCGCCCCGGATACGACGCGTGTGGTGCTCAAGAATCGGGTCTTCTCCATTTACAGTTTGTAAGTCCTGTTCCGCCCCTGATAAGAAGCGTGTGGTGCTCATGGATCGGGGTCCTTGAATTTACAGCTTGTAAGTCCCGCTTCGCCCCCGATACAAAGCACCCAGAAACCCGATAACTCACACTCTGGTGTTCTCCTTGCTCTCTAGATCCAGGAAAGAATGCGGGAACAAGCCCAATCCGAGTCCAGGTGTAGGTTCATTGCATGTATCCTGCGCTCATAACTTAAGAATATCCACGCAGTCGAAGAACTCGATGATCCAGACGAAGAACTCGACGACTCAGACGAAGAATTCGATGACTCAGACGAAGAATTCCGCCGGCCTTGAGCCATACGCCTTGCATGTCCCCACGACCTGTGCGCATTTCCTCCTCATTTGGGGTGCCCTCACACACACACACACACCTAATATATGACCCAGGTTTTCCTTTTCTATTTCTCTCTCAAGACTCAAACGCCATCTTCAACTCTGCTTTCTGATAAACTGCTAAGTTTATAAGTCGTTGAAGCCACTGCAAGTGGGAGATAGTTCGATATATTAGTTAAGTTAGATAAAGAGAAATACAGCATGACGCACCTGCAAGTGGGAGATAGTTCGATAAGGGAACTACCCACTTGCAGTGTAGACTATATACTGTGTGGAACAATAGACGATCCATATCGGGAGAACAATAAAGTACGTACGAATATGGAACAATAGAAGTGAGAACAATGCTGTGTGATATATGTGAAATGATGGAATGAATGAACAATGTGATCGTGGATATATATAGAACAAAGAAGCATTAGAACAATAGAAAAGTTTGAAAGAGGCAGCGCCTATGTGAAGGTGAAGAGAACAATGGGCGAGCCATGGAGACATGTGCATTGTACTTCAACACACCCCCTCAATGCAATGTCACAGAAGATTACTCAAGACCAAGAGCGAGACGGTGACGCTGTACAGCGGGTTTGGGGAGTGGTTTGGTGAAGATGTCGGCGATCATGTCGTTGGTAGGAAGGAAGTGAACCTCAATTTTGCCGCGCTTAATAACCTCTCGTATCCAATGCATCTTGATGTCGATGTGTTTCATTCTGCTGTGGTGTTCGGGGTTTCGAAGCACCTTGAGAGCAGATTGGTTATCGACCATCAGTCGTGAAGGACCTGTGACTGTAGTCCCAAGTTCCCGAATGAATGACCGCATCCAAATGACTTCACGTCCTGCCGAGGAGGCAGCAACGTATTCGGCCTCTGTCGAAGAGTCCGCAACGGTTGCCTGCTTCTTGGCAGACCAGCTAACAGCGCCTGTGCCCATCTTGATAAGGAATCCAGAGGTGGATCGACGAGTGTCAAGGCATCCAGCATGATCCACATCGGTATATGCCTGGAAGAGTTCTGAGGACAGAGACTCGCCTTCATTGCGATAAGTGAGTCGTAAGTCCATCGTTCCCTTCAGATAGCGGAACAGATGCTTGACGGCCTTCCAATGGATTGGACCAGGGTTCGAGTTGAACTGGGCGAGCTTGGCGACGGAGTAGGCGATGTCTGGGCGAGTTCCAATGGCAAGGTACATGAGAGCTCCGACTGTGTTTATGTATGGAACAGTCTTCATCTCACGTTGCTCCTGCTTGGAGAGATCGTACTTGGCAAGACTAGTGCCGCTGCCTGGATCCATAGGAGTTGCGACTGGTGTGCAGTTTTCCATGCGGAATCGTTTAAGGATATCGAGGATGTACTGGCGTTGGGAGAGGTGGAGTGTGCGGTTTTCGCGATCATAATTGACCTTGATACCGAGGAGGTAGGTGGTTGGGCCAAGGTCCTTGAGAGTGAAGACCTTGGCGAGTGATTCCTTGAGCCATTTGACCTTGTCCTGACTCTTGGAGATGATGGTGATGTCATCGACGAATACTGGTAGAGTGATTCGGATACCATCAGCTTCCCATACGTAGAAGCTGGGATCTGTTTTGATCTGGGTGAATCCCAATCGTTCGAGTTCCGCTGCTAGCTTCTGATACCACAGTCGTCCGCTCTGTTTCAGGCCATAGATACCCTTCTTGAGGCGGCAGACCCATTTCGCTCCGTTGGGGCCTCTGATTTCAAAACCCTCAGGTTGAGTCATGTAGACCTCGTACTTGTCTTTGATCTCGCCGTTCAGGTATGCGTTGGAGACATCGATGGACTCGATGTATTCCCCTGCTTTAGCAAGAGCGGTACGAAGGGCAGTGAGACGAGCAGTAGGAGAGAAGATTTGGTCGTAGTCGACACCAGGTTGTTGGGAGTAGCCTTTAGCGACGAGGCGTGCCTTGTAGCGGTCGATGGTGCCATCGGACTTGTGCTTGATAAGGAATACCCATCGAGAGCCAATTGCCTTCCTATCGTCTGGTAGCCTGACGATTTCCCAAGTGCCGTTGGCGATGAGTGCGTCCATCTCTGTTTGACATGCAGCAGCCCAGAACTCATGGTCTGGTCGAGACATGGCTTCTTTCCAGCTGCGTGGGGAATCTTCTGGCCGTGTAGCAGCTCCGAAAGCATGTTCCATCTTGTCAGTGGCCATCATGAGAACCATTTCCACAGCTTCATCAGCGGGGATGTATTCTCCTATGTCATAGACGTCCATGAGGGCTTGCATGATAGGAGTGGCGAATAGAGCTCTTTCAAGGTCGACGTTGTCATTGTCCCCGTTGTCTTCGTCTTCGAAGTCCTGCGCTGTGAGAGGTGGCGGATTAAACGGATTTTCATCATCCTTGTCACCCCCTTGATCCGCTGGCGGTTCACCCCCTTGACGTCGTGCAACTGGTTTGGTCGTTCGCCTCGTACCCCCAGTTAGTTTGAAGTAATCAGGGACTGCTTTCTGGCGGACAGGGCGCGAGCCTTGTGCCACCATTGGCTGGGTAATGGGTTTCCGAGGGACAGGAGCAGGTGCAGAAGGAGGAGGAGCAGGAAACGTGGGAGCAGGGATAGGACGTTCAGGCGATGTAGGAGGAGTAGACTTTTGTGGCTCAGCTTTAGGTGTAGGCGAGGTAGGTGAAGTCGGGTGGAACTGTGGTCGAGACGCTGTTTGCTTGCCGAGAGCTTTCAGGTCCATGGTTTGGGAAGGTGTATGTGGTGGTGCCTGTTGGGTACTGCTGTTGTCCTCGTCATCATCGTCCTCATCATCCTCGTCATCCTCATCATCCTCATCATCCTCGTCGTCCTCGTCGTCCTCGTCAGATGAGTCCTCGTCTGATGGAGGTGCTCGTGGAGGTGCAGGAGGTGCAGGAGGTGCAGGAGGTGCAGGAGGTGCAGGAGGTGCAGGAGGTGCAGGAGGTGCAGGAGGCGGTGCGTCGTCGTCCTCATCCTCGAGGTCAGGCCAGATATCCCCAAGGCCAATGGGTGTGTGTGCCGGTGCCGGCGTAGTGGTCGAGAGACCAGGGAATGTGTTCTCATCGAAGATGATGTCGCGTGAGATGTGTGCCTTCTTCGTGATAGGATTGTAGCACCTCCATCCTTTGTAGCCTGTTTCAAAGCCAATGAAGATGCAAGGCTCCGTGTGAGATTGGAGGTTCTTGCGATCCTTCCGAGCGATGTTAACGAAAGCTCGGCAGCCGAAGACTCGATAGATGGACAAGTCAGGTTTCTGCTTGTGCCAGACCTCGTAGGATGTGGTTTTGGAGAGTGCTGATGAGGGTGTGGCATTCAAAACGTCGGTGAGATACAACACAGCCTGTGCCCAGAAGGATGCAGGGAGCTTTGCTTGGTTAAGCATGGCAATGACACCTTCAGCGAGAGTGCAGTTGAGGCGTTCAGCCACACCATTCTGCTGGGGTGTCACCTTGACTGTGTGTTGGCGTGTGATGCCGCGATCTGTGCACCATTTTGCGAAGTCGTTCCCAATATATTCACCCCCTTTGTCGTCTCGAAGCTCCTTGACCTTTAACCCGTGTACTCGTTCGCACTCAGCGACAAACTCCTGGAACTTCTGGAACACCTCTGACTTGCGCTTTAGAGCGTATACTCGTTTGAAGCGGGAATAGTCCTCGATGAAGGTGACCCAGTACTCGAAACCAGATGGTGTTTGTGGTAGTGGTCCGTGGACGTCGGAGTGGATTCGATCGAGGAGTCCGTTGGCGCGATGCTGAGAGAGAGAAGGGAAGGGGTCTCGGTGCTGCTTCCCTGCGATGCAGTCATTGCAGAAGTCCTTCATCGTCGTACCGTCCTTGACGAGTATCCCTGTGCCTAGCTCCTGTCGAAGGAGTGTGTCTAGACGATCCTTGCCTATGTGGCCAAGTTGCTGATGGAGCAGCTCCTTGTCTACCTTCGTCGTGAAGAACGCTGCTGACTGTGTGTTTATCAGCGTGGTTCCGTCGAGAGTGCCAGTGGTTCCGCGAATGGTAGCTGTTAGGATTAGCTGACCCTTCTTGAAGAACTCTAGTGTGGAGTCTTCGATGACGATCCGGACTCCGCAGTGACGAACAACGTATAGAAGAGAGAAGAGGTTGGATTGCAAATCAGGGACATATAGTACATTCTCGAACACGACAGTCTGCCCGGTCCTCCCATTGATCCTCGGTGTAAAGTACACAGTACCCATCCCGATCGCCCATACAATCTCGTGATTAGCGAGTTTGATGGGGACCTTCACCCTGACCATGTTACGGATCCACTCGCAATGGGGCGTCATATGTGAGGAAGCTCCTGAGTCTGTGTTCCATGATGAGTCAGTGGGTGTAGAGGGAATTTGACGGGTGAGAGGACTTGCGATGTGAGCGACCTGTGCCATGAGGGCCCTCTCCTGCGGCGTGGCAGGAGACTGGGGAGCGACTTCAGCGACCTGAGCCTTTCCATTCTGGAAGCGACACTCCTCGTTGGTGTGCGAGTTGGAGCGATGGTACTTGCACTTGTAGGTCTTCTTGGGCTTGGACGAAGCCTGAAGAGCGGCAGAGGAGGTACCAGCAGCGAGGGAGGTGTTGCGAGCAAGGGAGTTGGCTTTGCGAAGGTGCTCGAGGATCTCAGAGGGGTCGGTTTCACCGTCGGTGGTGGAGATGTGGTTGAGCGTGTGGCGAAGGAGTTCGTCGTCCTTTCCGAGCCCGATGACGATCATGGCTGCGGAGATGTCGCGAGCGAGGTGTGCCGCAGTGTAGCCTGCATACCAGTCTGGTAGCTCGCTGTACACCGTTCGTTTCTCAGTGGCGTCACCAACTTTGATCTCCACTTCCTTGGACTTTCCCTTTGTCATGTATGGAGCAGAGGTGAAGCAGTGAAGTGAGGCGTGCACCAAGGGCAACAGCCCGCGAGCCAAAGTCTTGATAGGACTCATCCTCAAAGCCAGAGGACTTCATGCGGAGGGAGATGAGTTCTTGGAGGATGGTGATGCGGGAGCTGGAGTTCTTGGCCTCGTATTGGCCAAGGAGCGTGGTCCAGGTGCCAGGGAGATCGAGGATGGCGACATCGGAGAGGAGGGTCTCAGTCTGAGAGGCGTCAAGGGTGGAGCGAATGTAGCCAACAAGCTTCGAGCGGCGACCACGGAAGCTCTGGATGGTGCGAACATCCGAGGTGGTTGGTTCCGGCTCGATGCCCATGAGGATGTCATAGGCATCGTACTCAAGCGCCTTGTTGATGCATACACGCTTCCATTCCTGGACGGTGTAGACATTGAGGTGAACGGGCGAAGTGGTGGTTTCGTTGGACGAGGACATGGTGGAGATCGATTGACGATGTGTGAGGGAGAGGGAAGAAGGGGAACTTCTGGGCGAAAATCACCACAGTAGTGAGGGAATGCTAAGAGGAGTATAACTCCGAGATAGCGGAAGCGAGATCAAACACGCGGCTGGGCGTGTGATGTGGAGCTGGAGCAAGGCGTCGATGAACGACACGAAGCTGTGATGGAGCGAGGTGTGACCGAGTGAAGAGTGACGAGTGGGCAGTGATAGCGTATAGAACGCGGTGTCTGATAACGTGTGGTGTCGTGTATCAGAGGAGCCCGGGGCTCATAACTTGATAAACTGCTAAGTTTATAAGTCGTTGAAGCCACTGCAAGTGGGAGATAGTTCGATATATTAGTTAAGTTAGATAAAGAGAAATACAGCATGACGCACCTGCAAGTGGGAGATAGTTCGATAAGGGAACTACCCACTTGCAGTGTAGACTATATACTGTGTGGAACAATAGACGATCCATATCGGGAGAACAATAAAGTACGTACGAATATGGAACAATAGAAGTGAGAACAATGCTGTGTGATATATGTGAAACGATGGAATGAATGAACAATGTGATCGTGGATATATATAGAACAAAGAAGCATTAGAACAATAGAAAAGTTTGAAAGAGGCAGCGCCTATGTGAAGGTGAAGAGAACAATGGGCGAGCCATGGAGACATGTGCATTGTACTTCAACACTTTCCACACTCTTATGCATCGTTTCGTGTTTTTTCTTGTATAGGCTGGAAATCTACTGTGTTCTATTTGACAAAATGTACTGTTCGTTCGTTGGTCAGGTTCGGACACTCCGAAGCAAATCCAGCCCCGAAGCAAATCCAGCCCAGCGTGAGTGCTGAGGTCAAGGTGCGACCTGAAGATGCACATGGTTCGCACAACCATCCAGTCGCACAGGGACCGCGAAGTTGCGCTTTGCATCTCGACCACCCCCCAAAACACCTCGCCCTCACCAATTCCCTCCGAGTCTCCAATCTGAAGTTCACCCTTCCTGTTTGCTCCAAACCTTCCCCTGCTACCGCTCGCTCTACACCCATCAAGGTTTGTACAACACGTTCACGGGTCCACGAAGGTCAAGAGACGAGGCATGATGTTCACAGCCTTCGTAGATAGAAAGGATGCCGCATCGCACTGCGAGGTTCGTGGGGTGTCTGAAGTCACCAATGATGATGCGACGCTGAGCCAGATGCCAATGAGATTCCCAAGAAGAGGAGGGTGAGGATGTGGAAGTGGATGCAGAGGTGGGGGAGAAGATGTGCTGCGTGGGGAGAGGTCTATTCTCCAAAGTGTTCCTCGAGCAGAGCGTTGTATTTATCAGGCTCCGGTATGAAAACACAATTGACTTTAAGCACACCACGTCGGTCAGAAGAGAAGAAAGCAAGAAAGAACGACGACTCACGAAGTAAGGTCCACCTCCTCAAACGTATTCACAAATTGCCTGCCGGATCCATCGTCTTAGGACTCGGGTCGAAGATCACACTCGCTTACGCCCTAGCGCTGCAGGCTACGATCTGAACGGCGGGCACTGGTCACAGACGGGCCAGGCCGAAGCCTCAAGCAATTGAAGCCGGGGCTGTCCTGCTGCATGCATGTGCGGTGGAGGACGTTGGACCTGATCTCATGGAGCTCGTCAGCCAGTGCGCCTCGGAGGTGGGGCGTGTGTCGCTGTTCCCAGTAGATGGAGTCCGTGTTAACGGAGGGTCTGGGGGCGATCGAAAGCATGTGGATGAAGACATAGTGAACGTAGGGGCGGGGAGAGAGGGTGCTCCCTACTTTACTGAGTGCAGGGTGGGGCGCCGCTTTGACGACGAGCTGGCGCGCGCTGTCGAACGACAGGTTGAAGAGGGCGTAGATGGGCATCGTGGTGTCATGTCACACAGTTTAAGATAGTTCTGCGTCCTTTGTATGGAGGAGGTCGAGGTGGGTAGGGTAGGAGGAGGAGCGCTCAGCCTCAGAGCAAATCCAGCACGCAGCTGATCCCCGGTTTGATCCCCGAAAGACCCACGCTCATTCCATGTCGCTTCCCGGGTCCCGCTACGTTCCTTCCGTCCGTCCGTCCATCCGAGTCGTCGCGCTCCCTCCTCCCTCTCCAAACTCCTATCCAATCTGGCGCCTCTTCGGGGAGGATGTGGAACTTTAACATAGCAAGCAAGAGAGAGGACGTCGGAATGCCCTCTGCGCGCGCTTCACAGCGCGCCCATCTCAAGCGCCCTTCTACTCCTAGCACCTCCTAGCACACGCACAGCGCAGCCACAAGCACTTCCTTTGCCCTAATATGGCGCGATGCATCCCTACCAGACCAATTCCACGAGATTGAACAGCTGTACTTTAGCAATGTTGAATGTTGTGTCCTCCCGCGCACGCATTTCACAGGATAGCCCGGGCTTGCTGGAGGGACTGGCGCTGAGGGGCCAGCGCCCGCCGTTTATGGTGGTGGATTGTAGCGATAGAATATGTTTGAGGAGGGAAATGTTAGTTCGTGAGTCGTCTTTCTTCTTCCTTGCCTTTCCTCCCTTCCTTTCTCCTACCTACCTCCCACCTTCCTTTCGTTCGCTCTTAGTTTAGTTCGTGTCACGGTACTGTGGGCATGATACTGACGGATTGGTGTAGCAACGCAGTCGTAACCTATGCAGTCGGAACCCTCAAAGTCAAACACGTCGTCATAATGGGGCACTACGGCTGCGGCGGCATCGCAGTCAGCATGGCGCCTCTCCCTGAAGGATACGCCGAGCGCTGGCTCGGGCATACCACCCTTCCCTCCCTTCCTTCGTCCCCTTTCTCCTCCTCCCATTCCCCCCCTCCCTCGTGCTCTTCCTCACCCCATTCTACCACCCCCTCCTCGGCTTCTTCCTCCGTGAGTTCCTCGAGTGCCAGCGGGCAAGGAGAGACGCTTTCGGCGCCGAAAGAGACCCCCGCGGACCTCGCAGTGCAGCGCTGGATCCTGCCTATCCGCAAGATCTACGAAACGAGTGGGCGGCCGGAGATCCGACAGCACCGTGAGCGCCTGCAGCGCCTTTTCTCCTCCCCGTCGTGGAGCGAACGTATCGCCCGAGTCTTGATGGGTGCGGAGCGAGCGGTAGCGAGCGATGCGACGCGGCAGACGGAGGGGAGTGAGTATGGCAAAGGAGAGGCGAGTGGGAAGGGGGAGAGTGGGATTGGGGAGAAGGGTGGGATTGGAGAGGTGACGCTGCATGATGGCGCGTTTAGAGCGTTGGTGGAGGAGAATGTGAAGGCCAATGTGTGGAGGCTTGGGAGGAGTCGGTGAGTTGCTTTCTTTCGTTCTCTTTTGTTCTGGTTTTGGACTTTGGTTGGGTCGTTGGTTGGGTCGTTGGTTGGTTGGTTCGTCGGTTTGGGTGTGGAGGTTCGTTCGTTCCTTTCTCTCGATCCTTCCTTCGCGATTTCGGTCGGGATTTGGGTTCGTCTCTGCGTTCTTACTCGCGTTCTCGCGCGATCGTGCGATCGTTCTTGCGTTTCGGCGGGTTATAGGTTATTGGGTGACGCTCGTGGATTGGTTCTGCTTTTGGGTGTTGTGGGGTCGGGATCGTGTCCTTCCTCGCGTTTGGCTTCAACTTTGAACGAGTTCACATTGTTGATTCTGCTCGTGCTCGTCGTTCATCTCTCTCGCTTTCCATCCTTCTGCCACTTCTGCCATTCTGCTTTGCTTGGGGGTCTTCACAACCGCGGATGCGGTCTCGTGGATACTACTCGAGTATGCCTTAGACTGTATACATCCCTGCGTTCGAGCGCTTTCAACACTTTGCTTTATTCATTCGTTCGTTCCTCCCTTTCGTTCGATTGCCCGATTTTCCGATTTTCCTTGGTTTCGTGGGCGCTGCGGTGGGGAATGCATCGTGAGTCTGCTCTGCTGCGTTTATTATCTTGCTTTCGCGTTCTGGTAGGGTGATTATCGCCTGTGCTTTTTGCTGTCGGGGTTTAATCTTGGGCTTTTGGCTTCGTCCCGTTCGTCTTCTCCCCCGCTCGGTCGTTGAGCCGTTCGTTCGTCCTTCCTCTCTCTTTCGTTCATTTCTTTGTTCATTTCTTTGTTCATTCGTTCTGGCCTTCGTGTTGCGTGCCCAGTCGTGTCTATCCAGCATGACGATAATATCGTCTCGGGTATGAGGGTTGCTGTGTGTGACTTGCGAATGCGAATCCATCGAGTGATGGGTTCGATGGTGTGGGATACATCGCACTTGTTGCTCGTGTGGGGTCACCGCTCTACGTTGGATGCGTTCCAACCGAGGTTTTGTTGCCCGTGCCCTCCGTACTTTCTAGTGTGGTGCGCGCTTGTGCTGCATACCCATCTTCTCTTCCCCCCTCCCTTCCTCCGTTCACTAGCTCCCTACTCTCTCTCCATCGCATCTCCGAACTCAAAATACTCACTCCCCCTTCCCTATTCTAGCACCACGAAGCCTACGCCAAAGCCCTCTCCACGGACAAACCGCTGCACCCCGTGTACGTGCACCGGTGGGTGTACGACCTCGAGACGGGCGTTGTTAGCGATCTCGGCGTGAGCGCGGGGCCGCCTGGGTGGGTCCCGCCGTCGGGCGGGGTGCAGGGGTTTCCTGCTATGCGGGGGGCGTAGGGGGGAGTAGGAGGGGTGACGAGAGGAAAGTGGAAGGTAGGAGAAGAGGAGTGGGGAGTGGGGAGGGTCCAGGTATGGGCAGATATAAGAATGATATACGGGAGAAGGGGGGAAGGGGACGAGGTGTAGGGAGGGAAGGTAGTGGGGGGAGGTGTTTAGAGCTGTGATAATGTAAGTGCTGTAATTGACATTTGGAATTAGGTGTGGGACTTTCTGGGTGCGATATAGATGAGGCTTTGGGTTGTGTTCGGGTCTGTCTGTACGTGTGGATGGATGGATGGGTTGGTTGGTGATTTTGAGGGTTTGAGCTGATATAGGTACCGTGCGTGGGTGTGGTGTTCGTCCTTCTAGGGCTGTGGGGGGTAAAAGGGGGGCCTCTTCTGTTCTGTGGAGACGTTGATACGGAATCAGAGTCATCTCCTCTCGAGTGCCTGCGACGTTGCGTCCCTGTTCCGCCCGACATCGTTGCGGATGCTCGGATGGCGATGGAGGCGGAAGTTCACTTCGTTCCTCTATTGCTCTGTTGCTGGTGATATTCCCAGTGAGGACGCATTCCGTGAAGCAAGTGTGTGATACGGCCGTTGTGGAGTGAAACATGGATGGGTATTTCTCGGCCGTCAATGTCAACGCAGAGAGACCTGCGTATGGTGGACTGGGTAGGAGCAGATACCTCTTCTTATGCATAAGCCTTATCGAAATCTATACTTAGTGCTCTGCCGTTCACACGGAACTGAGTACACAGAGTAAGTGACGGTGCCGAAGGAGTGGACCCGGTGGTCGAAGTCCGCCAGATACTGTCAGTGCGTGTCGATCGAGGATCCGGCGAAGTTCATTTAGAGTTCACTTACTTGTGTCGACAGGGAACGTGCCGCCGGCGTTCAGTGATTTCTCTTGTCCACCATCTCATCAAACGCAGCTAGATGTGCATTGACGAAGGTCAGGATCGTCGAGCCCGATGCTCCGGGTGGTGTAAGTGCCCAGTGACAATGACAATGGACATACACAGTCGCTGATTGAGAACGTGGATCCGACCTGGGAATGGTGACGAAACGTATTGTGGGATCGATAATGTGAGCCGTCGGCGTTTGTCTCCATACTCGGTCTGGGCGCTTATTGCGCGTGAGGCCACGAGGCTCCATTGAGTTGTGGACAGCCATGCGGTCTCCGCCAGCCGATGCCTCATGTCAGATGCGTGTCCCACCTACACAGCAGCCTAATTTACGCTGTCTCGCTGTCTCTCTTGAATCTTCTTACCCTCATCTAACTACTCTACGTTCTTTCTCCTCGCTCCAGCCTTCAAGTACGATGTGGAAGGTTCTCGTAAACCCATTTCGATCGCGTTGGAAAGGAAGGAAAGGTGCTAGTGAGTTCCGTGTATAGAAAGTATACCGTGGAGCCATCCAGCTTATGGATACCACCACCTGTATAGGGCATACGGAAGAGCGCTTAGAGCCTATCGCTCCTCGCATAGTACCTCCACAGCCTTCCTCGGAGAACGCCCCTCATACAGCGCCTACGCATCCTCACTTGGAGCCTACACCCCAGTCAACACCAACACAACCTTTCCCAGAGGATGCCTCTTCTTCAGCGCTCGCACAACCTCTCCAGGAGCATGACCCAGTATTTGTGCCTACGCAACCTCCCCAGGAGCCGACCCGTAATTTAGCGGCGACAGGGACTCCCCCGGAAGCTACCCCTAATTTCGCACTTACACAACCTTCCCCGGAGCCCCCTCGAATCGACGCCCAACAGGCACCACAGTTCTTCTGCGGCAGCAGCAACAACTCCTTCGGCTCACTGGCTATCACCACCGTTCAGGGTACACCAGAGTGATTACGATGAACGTACGCCTTCATCTTATGTCCGCTCTGAAGATTTTGCTCCCTTTTTCTCTAGTAAGACGAGCTATCGCCGCAGAAATGCGAAGAAGCATTCCAGCGATAGTGCGCCATAGCAATGAAAACGCATTAGTTCTCACCGATGCATTGGGAGAGACTCTGACTCTCCCGTGGAGTGTTGTGCCGACCTATGAGGTTTCGTTAAATCTTTTTCATCCTAACTGAAGTATCTATTGATGATACCGGTTAAACAGGAGTTGAAACGACTGTTGGTGAACCATTTCATAGGTAAATTGGGAGAGAAGCGTGTCGCAGAGGGGCGTTATTGCATAGGACGGGCAGAAGGATCAGACGATGGATTGGTGGTCAGTTCCGAGGATTGGGTTAAGATTAGGGACGAACGTGAGCAGCTGGTGATGAGTATGCTAATTGAGCAGAAATTGGACGAGGAACTGAATAGAATGTGCCCAAAATGTGGGAGGACTGAGCTTGGGACGTATGTAGACCAGGGGTGGCATGTTTGGTGGGTCCTTTCTCCCTGGAGCTACATGAGAGTCCCCTATGTCCTGACGTCGAAGCAGCCGGCGGTGTGGAACTCGATACATTCTTCCAGAAAACCCCAAAGCGAGGCGTCGGGGCACCGTCCGGGCAGAAGAGCCGGAGGAGGTTTTGCAATTTCGCCATATGCGAAAGCAGCCCATTAGGGTGAGTTAACATATCTCTCCATCCTCACCTGAATGTGATAGGCGGTCTGCCTTCAATGGTCATACTTAACTCACGGCTCCATATGGTCCTTGGATTTATAGAAGGTGAGTTCTGTTTCGTTCCGAATCCCGATAGTTGACTACTCACAGCTCGCTCACCGTTCGGGGCCTTTCACTGTATAGCCTGTAAGTCTCATTTCGGGCTGCATCCGAAGCGTGTGGTGCTCACGTATCGGGGCCTCTCAACTTACAGTGGGTAAGTCCTGTTTCGCCCCCGATATAAAGCGTGTGGTGCTCACGAATCGGGGCCTCTCAATTTACAGGCCGTAAGTCCCGTTTTGCCCCAGATACCAAGCGTGTGGTGCTCACAGATTGGGGCCTCTCAAATCTACAGGAAGTAAGTCCCGTTTCGCCCGATATGAAGCAGGTGGTGCTCATGGATCGGGGCCTCTCAATTTGCAGCTTGTAAGTCTTCTTTACCCACGATACAAAGCCTGTGGTGCTCACGGATTGGGGCCTCCCAATTTAAAGATGGTAAGTCCCGTCACGCCCCAGATGCAAAGCGTGTGGTGCTCACGGATCGTGGTCTTTCAATTTCCAGGCTGTAAGTACCGTTTCGCCCAATCCGAAGCGTGTGGTGCTCACGGATCGGGGTCTCTCAATTTACAGTTTGTAAGTCCTGTTTTGCCCCAGATGCAAAGCGTGCGGTGCTCACAGAACGGGATTTCTCAATTTACAGGACGTAAGTCCCATTTTGCCCTGAATGCGAGTGGCATGGGTCGTGGTCCCTCGGAGAATAAAGTGTTTGCTCACGAATCGGGCCTGTCAAACTACAGCGTCGGCGCGTAAGTCATGTTTCCATTCGGATACCTCCAGCACCCAGAAACCAGATAACTCACACTCTGGTCTTCTCCTTGCGCTCTAGAAAGAGATGTGGGGACAAGCCCGAGCCAAGGCCAGATGTAGGTTCATTACATGTATCCTGCATCCACAACTTATAAATTTCCACACAGTCGAAGAACTCGCCGACTAGGAGTTCCGCCGGCCTTGAGCCTTACGCCTCGCATGTCCCCACGACCTGTGCGCACTTCCTCCTCTTCTGAAGTGCTCCACTAATATATGACCCAGGGAAGTTTCCTGTTCTATTTATCCTTTCAACGCTGTCTTCAACGCTGCCTTTCACACTTTTATGCATCATTTCGTGTTTTTTTTGTTTGTATAGGCTGGATATCTATTGTATTCTGTGTGATAAAATGTACTTCTCATTCATCGGCCACGCGAATATCCATGCTCGGTCAGCTGTGTTGTGTCCCAGGTTCAGTGCTATGAGACGAACAAACTGACGGCGCCGATGAGACGAACAACGAAAAAAAGGAGCGAAAAGTCGTCCTTCCGTGACAATAACCGTGTTTCGCACACACCGAAACGCGCTAGCCTAGTACCGAAGCCAAGGTGCGATGTGAACAAGGAGCACGGCGCGTACAACCATCCAGTCAGTCATATATAGCTCTCTATGCGCGAACCAGCGAACCAGCGAGCGCTCGGTCGGGACGCGAACGGTACATAGATCAACCAGCGGCCACGAAACAAGCAGAGCAAAACTGGGATATCGTACCGCCAGGCCTGGGCGTGAAACGAGGGCAGCAGGAATGGCTGAATCGAAAATAGAAGATAGAAAATATAGGGTTTGAAAGAAAACGGGTGAACGATATGAAAGAAATGTGACCGCGACGAACATCGAGAAGCGAGCGGAAGGGGCGAACAAACGACCGGACGTAGGACGTACGAGCACTCAAAAGCGACCATCGCGAACGAACGAACGAACAAGTTGAAGCAAGGGATAAATCGACGAAGGAAGAATAAAGGAAGCTCGAAGAGACGCAAAGGCAAAGCATCGAATGTGGGGATTGGAAGAAAAAGCAGGACGAGAGGTAAGTATAAGAAACGATGCTCACCTCCGAATGACCCGAGTTCGCCGAAGCCTCAGTACATTCGCCTTCACATCCGGCCCAATCCTGGCATCGTGCCCCCACACCTCGCCCACGCCAATCCCCTCCGAGTCTCCAATCTTAAGTTCGCCCTTCCTGTTTGCTCCAAACCTCCCCCTGCTACCGCTCGCTCTACACCCATCAAGGTTTGTACCACACGTTCACGGGTCCACGAAGGGAAAGAGACGAGGCGTTGGAAGCGCATGATGTTCACGGCGTTCGTAGATAGGGAGGATGTCGCATCGCACTGCGAGGTTCGTGGGGTGTCTGAAGTCACCAATGATGATGCGACGCTGAGCCAGATGCCAATGAGATTCCGGAGAAGAGGAGGGTAAGGATGTGGAAGTGGATGCAGAGGTGGGGGAGAAGACGTGCAGCGTTAGGAGAGGTCTATTCTCTGGAGCGCTCCTCGAGCAGAGAGGCCGTTTTCGCCACGACGCGTTCGTATCCATTATGCTCCGGTATGACGACACGATTGACTTTAAGCACACCACATCGGTCAGAAGGGAAGAAAGCAAGGAATCACGATGACTCACGAAGTAAGCTTTACCTCCTCAAACGTATTCACAAATTGCCTGCCGGATCCATCGTCTTAGGATTCGGGTCGAAGATCGTCCGCTCGCTTACGCCCTAGCGCTGCAGGCTACGATCTGAACGGCGGGCACTGGTCGCAGACGGGCCAGGCCAAACCCTCAAGCAATTGAAGCCGGGGCTGTCCTGCTGCATGCATGTGCGGTGGAGGACGTTGGACCTGATCTCATGGAGCTCGTCAGTCAGTTCGCTTGGAGCTCGTCAGTCAGTGCGCTTCGGAGGTGGTGCGTGTGCCGCTGTTCCCAGGAGATGGAGTCCGTGTTAACGGAGGGTCTGTGGGGCGCTCGAAAGCATGTGGATGAAGACATAGTGCACGTAGGGGGTGGGAGCGCCGCTTTGACGACGAGCTGGCGAGGGAAATGTCGAACGACAGGCTGAAGAGGGCGCAGATGGGCATCGTGGCGTCATGTCACACAGTTTAAGATAGTTCTGTGTCCTTTGTATGGAGGAGGTCGAGGTCGGTAGGGTTGGAGGAGAGAGGAGGAGAGCGAGCGAGAAAGGGGCGAACATCGCACAGCTGATCCCCGCTTTGATCCCCGAAAGGCCCACGCTCATTCCACTTCCTTCCGCGTTTTCCTTCCTTCTCCATCGTCGCGTTCCTCTCCTCCTCCCTCTCCAAACTCCTATCCACTCTGGCAACTCTACAGGAAGGATTTGGAACTTTAACATAGCAAGCAAGAGAGAGGACGTCGGAATCCCCTCTGGGCGCTTCACAGCGCGCCCATCTCAAGCGCCCTTCTACCCCTAGCACACGCACAGCGCAGCCACAAGCACTTCCTTTGCCCTAATATGGGGCGCGGTATCCCTACCAGACCAATTACACGAGATCGAACAGCTGGACTTGTGTCCCCCCGCCCACGCATGTCGCAGGATAGCCCTGGCTTGCTTGAGGGATTGGCGCTGAGGGCCAGCGCCCGCCGTTTATGATCGTGGAGTATAGCGATAGTAGGGTGAATGAAGGCGCGATATTCGATGCGGATCCGGGGACGATGTTTACGGCGGGGAATATTGCGAATATGTTTGAGGAGGGGGATGTTAGTTCGTGAGTCGTCGGTCTTGTTTCTTTCTTGTTTCCTTTTCTTCCTTCCTTCCCTTTCCTTCCTCCTACCTTCCTTTCGTTCGGTCTTAGTTTCGTGCTATCGTATTGTGGGCATGGTGCTGACGCGTTTATGTTTATAGAAACGCAGTCCTCACCTACGCCGTCGGAACCCTAAAAGTCAAGCACGTCGACATAATAGGCCACTACGGCTGCGGCGGCGTCGCAGCGAGCATGGCCCCTCTCCCCGACGGCTACGCTGAGCGCTGGCTCGGGCATACCACCCTCCCTGCGCTTCCGTCATCATCGTTCTCCCATGCCTCTTCCTCGTCCCATTCCACCTTGTCCTTGAGTACTTCCCCTTCCTCGGCGGCTTCCTCGAGTGCTAGCGGGCAAGGAGAGACGCATTCGGCGCCGGAGGAGACCCCCGCGGACCTCGCAATGCAGCGCTGGATCCTCCCCATCCGCAAGATTTACGAAACCAGTGGTCGGCCTGAGATCCGTGACCGTGAGCGCGTGCAGCGCCTTTTCTCGTTTCCTTCGTGGAGCCGTGAACGTATTGCGAGTCTTGATGGTTGCCGAGTGGTTTTCGGGGAGCGAGTGGGAATGGGAAAGGAGAGGAGAGAGAGATCGGGGAGGAGATTAAAATTGCATGATGGCGCGTTTAGGGCGGTTGTGGAGGAGAATGTGAAGGCGAATGTGTGGAGGCTTGGGAGAAGTCGGGTTATTAGGGAGGTGAGTTGGCGTTTTCTCGTTCTCTGTTGTTCTGGTTTCGGTCGTTGGTTGGTTGGTTCGGTTTGTCGGTTTGGGTGTTGGATTCTCGGGTTCCTCTCGCGGATTGTTCTTGGTTTTTGGTATCTCGTGGTTTTCCTCGTCATTGGCTTGGGCGTCGTAGGTGGAGCCCACTTTGGTGGTTGTGCTCGTGTTTTCCTTCTCCTTTCATATCCTCCCACCCCTTTTCTTCATTCTGCTATGCTATAGGGTGCTGCGCCCCCGTCCGTGGATGGAGTGTAGCGGATTCCTTCCTGGGCCGTGCGGTTTGAGGCTGCGTTTAACACTTTGCTTTATCCGTTCGTTCGTCCATTCGTTTGTTTGTTCCTGGTTTTGGCTGCGCTGCGTTGGGCGATGGTGCAGCGTGCGTTGCTCTGCTGCGGCTATCGCTTTACTTTCGCGTTCTGTTAGGGTGATCATTGCCTGTGCGATGGTGCCTGTGTGCTCTTTCGTGTGTCGGTTTTGATATTGGGCTTTTGGCTTCGTCCTGTTTGTCTTCTGCCTCGCTCGTTCGATAATCCGTTCGTTCATTCGTTCATTCGTCCTGAGTTGATCCTTCATTCATTCGTTCTGGCTCTCGCATCGAGTGCACAGTCATGTCTATCCGGCGTGACGATGGTATCGTCTCGGGCATGAGGCCTTCTGCGTTTGACTTTCGAATGCCGACGATCGGTGCTCAAACCGAGACTTTGTACCCCTGTGTACTTTCCAGCGCATGCGCTGCGTACCCGTCGCCCCCACTTTTCTTCCTCCCCACTGTCTCCGTTGCATCCACGAACCCTCATGCTCATCCCCCCTTCCCTTCTAGCACCACGAAGCGTACGCCAAAGCCCTGTACACAGAAGAACCGATGAACCCCGTGTACGTGCATGGCTGGGTGTACGACCTCGAGACGGGGGTTGTTAGTGATTTGGGGGTGAGTGCGGGTCCGCCTGGGTGGGTCCCGCCGCCGGGGGGCGTGCAGGGGTTTCCTGCTATGCGGGGGGCATAGGGGGTAGGGAGGAAGAAGGGGAGAGAGTGGGGAAAAGGGTGGAAATGGGTGAATGGATGGTTTATGGACGATTTATGGGAGAAAGGAGGCTTATGGGAGACAGGGGGGAGGTGGGAGGGTGAAGGAGAACTAGGGAGGGAGAGGAGAGGAGAGGTACTCGGAGGGGAGGCGTATAGCGTTGTAAGTAACGATGTAAGTGTGGCTTGTCATTGATGTGGACATGGCTGTTGTTGCGTTGTCTGGTGGCTGGGTTTGGCTCGGAGGATCGGGGTTGGGTGCGCGATGCTTATGATTTGGGGTGATATTCAGATGGCAGCGTTGAAGGTTCTGATTGACATTTCTCGCAGTCTCCCCGCAGTGGGCGGCGATGGATGGAGGAACAGTCCTTTGGGAGGATCATGGACGCTCGACAAACAATCATCGTCTTCGCTCCTTTCGAGTTGTAGCGTGCCTGGACTGAATGACTTCGTTCTGGATGCTCGAAACGCGATGTGGCCCCGAGTTCACCTCCATCATCTATTGGGGCGACAGGATGATGCAGATACACCGTGTACCTGCGATTCTCGGGTACCACCGTCAGCGCAAGACAGCTATGTAGCTGCCCTGCCGTCCTCCACCATCATAGGAGCTCGGTGTACCGAGCCATTGGCAGTGCTGAAGGAGTGGAATCCGTGGGTTCGGGGAGGTTCGTTGCGCGTCGATCGGGGATTCGGCGACGCTGGTTTGCGGTTCGCTGTGTCGGCGGGTAGAGCGCAGTCGAGTTTGATTCTATCGAGCCCGTGGGCGGTCGATGATTGACAACGTGCTTCGTATACAGGGGTGTCGGCGGCAGAGCGCACCTGATCGGGTTCACATGGCATGTTCAGTGCAGGGCGTTGCTGATCGCACACCTCAACTCGAAAGGGTGAAGTGAAAATGGAGCTGCGGGAACTCTTGGGAGGAGTGTGATTGGGACCATGAGACGACGGTGTGTTTTGCAAGACGGTAAGGGCATTTTTTGTGTGCGCGACCGCGAGACTCAAATGAACAACGTGGGCGCCTATTGATTGTGACTGGAGCTGAAGGTTCACCAGCACCTTGATTTCTCGCATTTGGATAATCACTGTCAGATATTAGCAGAACACTTCGTACATGAACCCTGGATTCGTCACCACGCCACCGCACCAGCGGCGCATGGCGTGTTCATGGTGCTGCGTAAATTAATAAACGCCCGCAATCCGTAATCTTTCTACGATGTGTAGTAGCTGGCGAATCGGTGCCTCGATGGAACGAGCACTCCAGGTGGTATTGCAAGTAGATTGCTATATAAGATGAGCAATGTATCACGGTGTTTCATAAGCTGACTGCGGCTGCACCCGCACTGCGTAGCGTTGGGTTCACCTTGGTCAGGGAATGTAACGTTGAACAGTCGAAAGAGGTCTCCACACACGCTATTATTCTCCCCAAGAGTGCGCATGCGGTGTGTACTCTCAGAATTGAGAAGGGGGGATGGGAGAACGTTTCGTTGCTCTCCGACTCTGCCACTTTCTGTAATGTGTCACCGGCGTACCTGTTTCATGCATTCACCTCTTGGCGAGGCCGCAGGCCGCAGGTACCCTTTCTCTAATCACACGATTCTGAGCCTCCGCCCAACTATGAACGTACGCATGATTTAAAAGTTCCAGATCCCAGCCTACCCAATCCGAAGGCAAACAAAGAGGCAAAGGAGACGGTTTCAACACTCACGTCGTTGGCTCATCTTTGGAATCAGAGCAAATTACGCGGGTGGGCTCCGAGTCTTCTGCGTTGTCAAACCGAGATAGCGACCCTTCTGGTTGTACACCTGGCACAGTCGATGACTGACGCCAGTATACCAGGGTATCGATCGAACCCTGTTTTACCCAAAATATCTTGAAACGCAGCTGGGTTGACGCAGGGCATCGTTATTAACGCATGGAAGGTAGACCATGACCCTACCAGCTCAATTCTCTGGGTGGTCGCGTACGCCGTGCCTCCGACGGAGGCAGGTGGTCGTCCAGTAATTACTTGGACGCAGGGGCTCACTGTGTTCCAGTCATTCGCAAAAATCTCTTCCCACCCTCAGGAATAAGAAAGCAGATGATTTGCAGCAATCGTCTAACCTATCATCCCTTGGCGCGGATATCATAACACCGAATTTGGTCGGAGTGCGATGCGGGATTAAATTTCATTCTCGTTAGATCGTGACTGAAAAGAAAGGATTCTGCATGGATAGACGTTTCGCCTCCTCCCCTACACCTCGCGAGAGAGGCATGCTGTCCAGCTATAACCTGTCAGACTAATCGGCGTTGTCTCTCCCTTTGCCCCAGTCCGGATCCTTCGACCTTTCTCTTCAATCCTGCAGTCAAATACGATGTGGTCGATGCTTTCAGGCCTATTTTGGTCGTGCCTTTCGGGTGGGGGAGCAACCGGTGAGTTCTTGGCACAGAATTATTTCCGCATTATCCTACATCTAAAGAAAACCACCCACATATAGCGCCTACGGATCACCCTTTAGAGCCTGTCGCTCCTTGCATAGTGCCTCCTCAGATATACTCGGAGCCCGCCGCTTGCCAGAGCCTACGCGCCGCCCCCCAGGAGCCTACCCTCCATTCAGCGCCAACGCACCCTCCTCAGGATTCTGCCAGCCATACATTGCATGCGCAGCGTCCCCCAGAGACTGACCACCTGGAGCCGGCCGGGAATTGTGCGCCAACACGGCCACTTTCGGAGCCCACTCCATTCGACTCGCAACAGACGTTGCAGATCCCCATGGAACCCGGTCCAGAGCCTACCCCTCCTTTCGCGGCTACGCAGCCTCCCCCGGAGCCCGCTCCAGTCTTTGCTCAAGGGCCCCAGTTCTTCTGTGGCAGCAGGAACAACACGTTCGGCCAAGTAAACATTACGAACGTCCATGGGAACATGAACATGCACCACAGTGACCAGTTGAATGAATGTACGTCCTCATATCGTGTCCGCTTCGAAGAATTGCGTTCGCTAACTTCACTTATATGAACCAGTGATACGAGTCGCCGCTGCAATACAAAGAAGCATTCCAGCGATGGTTCGTCACAGCAACAAGAATGCATTGGTCCTTACCGATGCGTTAGGAGAGACCATCACTCTCCCATGGAGCGTTGTCCCAACCTACAAGGTAATGTGAAATAACATGTTCCAACTGAACGACCTTTCGATGATATTGTATAAACAGGAGTTGAAACGACTGTTGACCAACCATTTCAGGGGTAAAGTCGGAGCGCAGCGCGTCGCGGATGGGCGTTATTGCTTGGGACGGTCAGAGGGATTAGAAGATGGAATGCTGGTCAAGGCCAGAGATTGGGAGAATATCAGGGACGAACATGTGCAGCTGGTAATGAGTATGCTGGTTGAGGAATATGAAAACGAGGATCTCGAGAGAACGTGCCCGAAATGTGGCATGACCGAGCTTGGGACATATGTCGACCAGGGGTGGCACGTGTGGTGCGCCATTTTTCCTCGGAGTTATGTAAATATTACCGTACTGACAGTGCTGTAGCCGGCAGTGCAACACTCGATTTCTCCTTCCAGGGCTGAGGAGAATGAGAGGCGAAGAATCCGCGCCTGTCGAAGATCCACGGGAGGTACTTCAATTTCGCCATGTGCGAAAGCAGGGGGTTTCGGTATGGTTATATATATCCCCATCTCAACATGGGTCTAAGTGCTCACGGCTTGACGTTTCTGTCTTTGAATGCACAGTCGGCAAGTTGTTTCATCTCGGTACTGATCATAGGGCGCTCACAGCTAGTATTGAATCAATAGTGTACCGACGTGAGCCACCGACCGCCATTAGTTCTGATGGTCGAGTACTCACTGCTTGCGGTCTTGGCTTGATAGTATGTAAGTCCTGTTCCCCGCGAATACAAAAACTGCGGTCCTCAAGAATTGATATTTTGAATATACTATAGCGCGTCAGTCCTCGTTCGACCTGAATGCTCATACCTGGGTGCTCACGTCTCGTGCTTGAATTTATAGTTCGTGAGTCCTCTCGCGTCCTGAATGAATCTTCATGCCTGCTCACAGATTTGGGTCACTCAAATTAAAGCTTGTGAGCCTTGTTTCTCTCGAAATACGAAGAGCGTGTGCTTACAGCTCGGGGTTTTGAATTTATAGGAAGTAAGTCCCGCTTTGCACCAGAGGCAAGCACTGTAGTTCTCACGGATTGGGGCCATTCAATTGACAGGAAGTAAGTCCTGTTTCGCACCAACACGAAGAGCGTGATTACAACTATCGTTCTTCTATTTATAGGAAGTAAGTCCTGTCACTGTCTGCCGCGAATACAGGAATTGGGGTGCTCACGGATTGGGGTTGCTCAACGTATAGCGCGTCAGTCTCTTTCGTCCTGAATGCTCATACCTGATAGCTCACTACTAGGGCCTTGAATTTATAGGAAGTAAGTCCTGTTTCCCCCCAATACGAGGATTGTGATGCTCACGGAGTCGGTGTCTCCAATGTGTAGCGTGTCAGTCCTCTCTCTTCCTGAATCCTTATAACTGCTCACAGATTGGGGTCATTAAATTGAAAGCTTGTAAGCACTGTTTCTCCCGAAATTCAAAGGGTCGCGCTCACAGCTCGGTTCTTTGAATTTACAGGAGGTAAGTCCTCTTTTACACCGAATGCAAGCAGCTCACAGATCGGGGGTTTGCAATGTATAGAGCGTTAGTCCTTTTTCACTTGGAACTTGGAAGTCTCATACCTCAGAGCTCACGGCTCGAGTCTTTCGATTTATAGGAAGTAAGTCCGGTTCCACCCCGAATACAGGAATTGGGTCGCTCACAGACTGGCGTTTTAATGTATAGCATGTCAGTCCTCTTTAGTTATGAATGCTCGTACCTGAGTGCTCACGGCACGGGCTCCGAACTTATAGCAAGTAAGTCCTATTTCACCCCGAATGCGAACATTGTGATGCTCACGAAACCGCTGATATTAATGTATAGGCCGTCAGCCCTCTCTCGTCCTCAATCCTCCCTTATCCTTGCTCATGGGTTGGGATCATTCGATTTACAGATGGTAAGCCCTGTTTCTCCCAACATACAAAGGGCGTTTTCTCACAGCTTGAGTCTTTAAACCCATAGGAAGTAAGTCCTATTCCACCCCGAATCCAGGAATTAGGGAGCTCACGGATTACGGTTTATCAATGTATAGCATGTCAGTCCTCTCTCAGCCTGAATACACATACATGAATGCTCACATCTCGTTCCCTGAATTTATAGCGAGTAAGTCCTGTTTTGGCCCGAGTACAGAAATTGGTGGTGCTCACAGATTGGGGTCAATTTACAGATTGTACGCCCTTTTTTTCCAATAATACAAAGCGCGTGTGCTCACAGCTTGGGTATTTCAATTCATAGGAAGTAAGTCTTGTTTCATACCGAACACAGAGCATGTGCTCACGCCACGGGTGTTTTGATTTACAGGAAGTTAGTCCTATTTCGTCCCGAACACGAAGATTGTGGTGCTCATGGATTGGGCCCGGGGTTTCAATGTCTAGCTCGTCAGCCCTATTTTTTCCTGAATGCTTATATCCAAGCACTCACCGCTCGACCTTTGAATTTATAGAAAGTAGGTCCTGTTTTGCCCCGAATACAAAGATTGTGGTGCTCACGGAACCCGCGTTACCAACGTATAGCACGTAAGTCTTGTTCCGCCCGAAGTACAAAGAGTGTGGTACATCGTAGCAAGTAAGTCCTGTCTTTACGCCAGTGCGCAAATTGGGGTGCTCAGTGATCGAAGTCTTTACAGGCTGTATGTCCGATTTTGCTTTGAATTCTCACTGCTGAGACCTTCTGGCTCGCTTCCCTGCCATTTACAGGACGCAGTTGGTCCTGTTTCGCCCCGAATACCGAATATGTGGTACTCACAGATTGTGATCTTTGAAACTCCAGCGTGTAAGTTTGTTTCACCCGAATACAAGAGTTGGGTGCTGACGGATTGGAGGTTCTCAATTCACAGCGCGTAAGTCTTGTTTCGTCCCAAATACGAAGAGTGTGGTCTTCACAGGCCGCGGCCTTTCAATTTAGGGAGTAATGCTGCGGCACGCAAGCCAGCGTGTAAGTCTGTTTCACCCGAATACAAGAGTTGGGTGCTGACGGATTGGAGGTTCTCAATTCACAGCGCGTAAGTCTTGTTTCGTCCCAAATACGAAGAGTGTGGTCTTCACAGGCCGCGGCCTTTCAATTTAGGGAGTAATGCTGCGGCACGCAAGCCAGCGTGTAAGTCTGTTTCACCCGAATACAAGAGTTGGGTGCTGACGGATTGGAGGTTCTCAATTCACAGCGCGTAAGTCTTGTTTCGTCCCGAATACGAAGACTGTGGTGTTCACGGGTCGCGGCCTTTCAATTTATAGAAAGTAAGCCCTGTTTTGCATTGACTAAGGGCTCACGGCCCTGGGTTCTTCATCCTCCAATTCACAGATCACACACACACACACAGATAGTAAGTCTCGTTTCGTCCCGAATTCCGGTAGCTGAGTCCTTACGGTTTACGTCTATAGCAAGTAAGCCTGTTTGCCCTGAATCCTCGTTGCGGAGAGCTTATGGCTCGAGTTATTTCAATCCACAGCTCGTACGTCCGGTCCTGTCTCAAACCCTGATAGCTAAGTCCTCACAATTTGGGCCTCTGAATTAATAGACCGTGAGGCATCTATCGTCCCCGTATCTTCATAGATAAGCTCACAGTCCGGGTCTTCGATCTTTGGAAATAATAGCAAGTAAGCCTGTTTGTCCTGAATCATTATAGTTGTGTGCTTACGCCCAGTGAGAAGTCCGTCTGCGCCGAGAGGCTCAGATCGGCTGACAGCGGAAAGTGAGTATGGGAGTCTGCCCTCACAGGCCCATGTCGGACCCTGGGTCTTTATATACATTCATAATACACTATATAGCCCTTTTTCTCAAAATTCTACTCACTTTCTTACATATATCTACTGAGAGATATCGTTTTCTTGAGATCTAAGCTTCGCGCAATCCGCAAGTTCTGTTGAAAGGCGTGCTGTGGCGAGTGTACCTAACATACGTCATGCGCTTAAGTCGCGCACTTGGGTGTACCCGTGCACTGTCACTCTCTTCCTCTCCCATCGTTGCAGCACCATCCCGCCGCAGCGAATTCGCTCCTCCTCTTACTCAAACCCTCCCACACACGCCTGCTCCCGAAGTGCTCTACGATATACGCAGGCATGCACTGGCGATGTCATCGGCTCGACCTTCACCCAACTCGTAGCCATCATCGCGCTCGTGGGGGCAAGACGCGCGTCGGCGGTGTGCGTGGATATGTGCCATGCGCATGCAGCGGGGTACGATGTTGGTACGCGGGAGGGGTGGGGGCAAGGTGGGAGGGGACTAGTGAGGTCGGCGTTTTGGTGAAGTGTTCCTTCTTATGCTGGCGTCTTGAATGATTCCTTATCGCATGGCACATCCTGTCAGCCATCTCGCCTTTCGTACGACTGGCGGGGCCACTCCAACCTTATTACACGCTCTTCCTCGTCAACCTCAAGTCAACCTCGCCGACCTCTTTGATCCCAACCCTCCTTCTCCCCCCTTGGCGTGCATCACCTGCACTTTGCCGGCTATCACCTCCTCTCCCCATTCCCGCTGTAGGTTCCCTTGCTGTATGTGATATGCACCCGCAGCGCGGCGGTCCCTTGAGCGATAGGGCCATGCTAGCCGGTTGTTCCTCCCGCACTCTGACGGGCCAGTTTTTGAATGCTTTGGAAATTTGTATCTATATTATTACATGCCCAAATCTGATTAGATTTTTCCATTCCACTGTCGTCCGATCTGGGCCTTTCTGAGAAGATATGGACTGTCAAAAAGATGCCCACAGTGCTTTCAAGTGCCTCAGAACGCTTTTTCAAGCGGAGGCTGAGATTACCGCTCTCGTCCGCTCTGGGAAGATTGACTTCTCACTGGGGCTTACGCGCTTACGGCCTTTTTTTTTTTTTTTTCTTTTTTTTTTTTTTTTTTTTTTTTTTTTTTTTTTTGATATGCAGCTTGTACGCCCACCTCTGTCCCCATTGCCCAATTTTCACGACTGATGGCTGGGAATTCAAATTTATAGGGGGTAAGTGGTTGTTTCGCTTCAAATACCTGTCGTGTACTCACGGATTGGTGTCCTTCTATTTACAGCGTGTATGTCCTGTCTCATTTCGCGTCCTCGTATCTGAGTGCTCACAGCTCGGTCCTTTGTATCTACAGGCTGTAAGTCGTGTTTTCCGATGGGAAAATGCGTGGTACTTACGAATCGGTGTCCCTATTTACAGCGTGTAAGTCCTGCTTTGACTCCCATACGAGAAGTCCATTGCTCATGTATCATCGTATTTCTATTTTATAGCTTGTAAGTCCTGTTCCTCCACGAATCCGCATAGCTGGGGGCCTAATGCACACATATTTAAAATTCTTTCGTAGGAAGTAAGTCTTATTCCGTCCCAAATTCTCATACCTGAGTATTCACATCTCGTGCTCCCTAAAATCATAGATTGTAAGTCCTGTTTTGCCCCGGTACGAGGATTGCAGGGCTCACGGATTGGGATCTTATAATTTATAGGGTGTATGTCCTGTTTCGCCCTGAGTTTTCTGAGATGATGGCTTACGGCTCTGGCCTTTCAACATATAGAGAGTAAGACTTGCTGCTTCAAGTCCTCCGACTGAGTGCTCACAACTTGGGCCTCCGTCAATGGACGTTATAGTTCGTACGTCCTCAGTCTAGCTTTACCCCGAATCCAAATAGTTGAGGTCTCACGGCTCTCTCAATTTACAGCTTGTATGTCCTCGGGTATCCTGACTCCTCATAGTTGAGCGCTCACAGCTTGGGCCCTGGGACTTATAGGATGTAAGTCCTAACTACCCCCGA
Organism: Ephemerocybe angulata; assembly: GCA_013368325.1. Taxonomy (NCBI): domain Eukaryota; kingdom Fungi; phylum Basidiomycota; class Agaricomycetes; order Agaricales; family Psathyrellaceae; genus Ephemerocybe; species Ephemerocybe angulata. The sequence continues at coordinate 343,855 of JAACJK010000227.1, forward strand.
AATATAAAGACCGTGATGTTCATGGCTCGAACTCTTTTGAAATATAGACAGTACGGGCTGTTTTATCCCCAACGGTTCCCATTGTTTGCTCATAGACCGGGCTCGATGAATTTACAGGTTGTAAGTTGTGCTACAACTCGGAAGCCCCCAGCACACCGGATAACTCACCCCCAATGTTGTCCTTGCACTCCAGAGAAAGATGCAAGAAGAAGACTCTTCCAGATGTAGGTTCACTTAATGTACCCTGCGTTCACAACTCATGAATACTTCCGCACAGTCGAAGAACTCGACGACTAGGAATTCCGCCGGCCTTGAGCCAAACGCCTCGAATGTCCCCCACGACCTGTGCGCATTTCCTCCTCTTCTGAGGTGACCTACTAATCTATGATTCAGGGTTTCCTTTTCTATTCTATTTCTCCTCTCAACGCCGCCTTCAACGCTGCTTTCCACACTCTTATGTATTGTGTCGTGTGTTGTTCTGTATATCCTGGAAATCTATTCTATTCTATGTGATAAAATGTACTTCTCATTCGTCAGTCTCGCAAATATCCATGCTCGGTCAGCTGTTTTGCCATGTTCCAGGTTCAGTTGCACGATGCGAGCGAACCAACGACGCCGATGAGACGAGCGACGAAGAAAGGAGCGAAAATGGGCAAGCCGTCCTTCGCGACGATAGCCGTGTTTCGCCGCACACATCGAAGTGAGTCTATTAGCCGAGTGCTGAAGCCAAGGTGCGATGTGAACGAGGAGCACGGCTTGTGCACCCATCCAGTCACATAGAGGGCGCCCTAGCCACCCCAAAACCTGGTGTCTTGTCTATCTGTATCCGCCCATCTCTATGCGCGAGCCGCCGAACCAGCGAGCACTCGGTCGGGCGGCGAACTGTACATATATTAACCAGAGGCCACAAAACGAGCATATCGTATTGTATACAGACCCAATGAAGATTTGCACAAAGCGACAGAAAAGGAAAAATTCCCATATAAAGCAAGTGGAGTTGCTATATATGGGGAAAAAGCGCCATGGCGCTTTTCGGGCGCTTTGTGTACTCTAATGTCAATGACTCTGAGAATGCGTGCTGTAGATCACGAGAGCAAAGCTGCTTGGCGAAGGAAAGGAAAAGAAGCGCTGAATCCAAAACAGAAGGTCGAGCGTACACGGATGGAAGAAAACGGCTGAACGACATAAAAGCATTGTGGCCGCGGCGAACACCGAGAAGCGAGCGGAAGGGGCGAACAAACGACCGGACGTACGTACGAACGAGCCCTCAAAAGCGACCATTAAAACGAAGGACCGAAGGAGTTGAAGGAAGGAAATAATTGACGAAGGAAGAAGACAGGAAGCCTGAAGAGACGCGAAGGTAAGGCATCGGATGTGGGGATTGGAAGAAGAAGAGAACGAGAAACGAGGTCGCCGAAGCCTCTATACAGTACATTCGCCTTCACATTCACCTTCACATTCGCATTCACATCTGCCTTCACATTCGCCTTCACATCTGCCCTAAACGGTCCTCCTGTTCTTCTCCAATCCTTCCATTGCTACCGCTCACTGTCGCCACAACCATGAATACTCCATTGGTCCACGAAAGAGAAGCGACGGTGCGTCCAGCAGCTGCTCGTGTGGTAGATCCGGCGGCCACGGAGGATCCCGCGGGTGTCTGGTCGACAACGACGCTCAGCCAGAGGCCGAAGAACATGACGAAGAAGATGTGGGAGCGCAGGTGGCGGGGACAGTCGTATTCCCGAGCCCTCCGCGCACCCCTCAGGCAGAGGGGGTATACTCTCCTCGATGCTCCATTTCCCGTAATCCATCGGTATGACAACGTTGAGCACAGCCCATAAGTAGGTCAGAAAGGAAGAACGAAAGGAAGAACGAAGACCCACGAACTGGGGTTCCCCTCTTCAAACGTACTCGTGCATCCTGGTGTCCACCGAATATTGCGCCCCCGTTCTCACACTATCACTGCAGTCGATTGCTTGGACGAATAGTAGGCGGTGCAGATGGAAGCGCTGTAGAGCGATGGGTTGACGAGGGCGCAGAGGTGCATCGTGGAGTGTTGTCGCATTTTCTCTGCAATACTTACGTGTCCTTTGAGTGGAAGAGGTAGAAATGGGTAGAGTTGGCGGAGAGCGGAGGAGGAGAGCGGAAGGGAGAGGGAGAAAGGGAGAGGGGGAGGCATTGGGGCGGCAGCGCGTGGCTGATCACCGCTTTGATCCCCGACGGCATCAACGACCCACGCTAATTCCGTGTCGCTTCCTTTCCGCGTTCCTTCCTTCCGTCCATCGCTCTGTCCTTTGGTATCTCTACATGAAGGACATGAAATTATAGCATACCAAGGAGGAAAAAAGCCGTCAGAATGGCCTCCGCGCGCGCTTCAAACAGTCACCCAACAGCGCGCACATCGCCGCTGCCACCTCGTCTTCAGAGCCCCTCTCCCGCCTAGGCGTACGCTAAGCGCATACACAGCACCACCGCAACTCATCCCTCGCCAACTTTCACCTCGACAAGTTCCACGAGATCGAACAGCTCTACCTGGGCAACGTATCGTACCGCGCGCGCATGTCACAGGATAACCCCCGCCTGCTGGAGGGATTGGCCTTACGGGGGCAGCGCCCACCTTTTATGATCGTGGATTGTAGCGATAGTAGGGTGAATGAGGGTGCGATATTCGATGCGGATCCTGGGACGATGTTTGCGGTGGGGAATATTGCGAATATGTTTGAGGAGGGGGATGTTAGCTCGTACGTCGTCGGTCCTGTTTCTTTCTTTCTCCTTTCCTTTCCTACCTTCCTTCCCTTTCCTTCTTATTTTCCTTTCGTTCGTCCTTAGTTTCGTTCTTGCGTTTGAACTGCGAGGATGGCACTAACGCGTTGATCTAGGAACGCAGTCCTAACCTACGCCGTAGGCACCCTCAAAGTCAAACACGTCGTCATAATGGGGCACTACGGCTGCGGCGGCGTCGCAGCGAGCATGGCGCCCCTCCCTGAAGGCTACGCCGAGCGCTGGCTCGGGCACACGACTCTCCCTGCACTTCCATCGTCTCCCTTGTCCTCTCCTTCCTCCTCTGGGTCTTCCTCCTCGGCCCCTTCCTCGACTTCGGCTTCCTCGAGCTCACGCTCGAGTGCGCCGGAGGAGCCCGCGGACCTCGCGGTGCAGCGCTGGATCCTCCCCATCCGCAAGATCTACGAAACGAGTGGGCGGCCGGAGATCCGCGAGCACCGTGAGCGTGTGCAGCGGCTTCTCTCTTCTCCCTCCACTTCCACCTCTACCGCTACTCCTGAATGGAGTAGGGAGCGCGTCGCGCGCGTTCTTATGGGTGCCGAGAAACTCGAGGACAGCGGGGAGAAGGGAGAGATTGGAGAGGTGAAGCTGCACGATGGCGCGTTTCGGGCGCTTGTGGAGGAGAATGTGAAGGCAAATGTGTGGAGGCTTGGGAGGAGTCGGGTTATTAGGGAGGTGAGTTGCTTTCTTCTTTCTCGTTTATTCGTTTGTTGTTCGTTCGGTTTATCGTTTTAGGTGTGGAGTGAAGGTTGTTTCTTTCCTCCGCATCTCCCTTTCTCGAGCTCTCGTTCGGGGTGTGGGGTCTCTGTTCTTCGCGTTGTCGCGGAATCGCGCGATCGTACTCGCGTTTCGGGGGGTTATGGGTTGATGGGTGGCCCTCGTGGATCGTTTTTGCTTTTTGGAGCCGTGCGGTCGGGCTCGGGTTCTTCTCGCCTTTGGCAGATCAGCCCACTTTGTTTGTTCTGCTCTTACTCGTCGTTTTTTCTTCTACTTCCGTTCGCGTTCTGTTAGGGTGAGCGTTGGATGTGCTCTTTCGTCTGCCAGTTTCGACCTTGAACCTTTCCTTCGTCCCGTTTGTCAAACCTTTTGTTCGTTCGTCCTTTCGTTCATTCGTTCTGGCTCCCGTTGCGTTCCCAGTCATGCTTATCCCCCATGACGATATCGTCGCGGGCATGTGGCCTCCTGTGTTTAACCTTCTTCATGCCGAGCGACCAGATAATGGGCTCGATGGTGTTGGCTACATCCCACCTGTTGCTCGTGTGATGTCATCCCTTGACGTTGGATGCGTTCGAACCGAACTTCCACTTTGCTCTGCGTACTTCACTTCCTTTCTTCCTTCCTCCGTTTGCTAGCTCCCTGAGAACTAACATACTCGTCCTTTACAGCACCACGAAGCCTACACCAAAGCCCTCTCCACTTCGGAGCTGCTGCACCCCGTGTACGTGCACGGGTGGGTGTACGACCTCGAGACGGGCGTCGTGAGCGATTTGGGCGTGAGTGCGGGCCCGCCGGGGTGGGTCCCACCGCCGGGCGGGGTGCAGGGGTTTCCTGCTATGCGGGGGGCGTAGGGGAGGGAGGAGTAGTTGGGGAGGGGATCGAGTGGGATGGGGAGGGGATGGGGTGAGTTAATGACTTGGAGAATCGTGGGAGCCGGGAGTAGAGAAGGCGAGGGGAAGGGGTGTGAAGGCGATATGTGTAAGTACTTGTGGTTTTGGGATCGATATGCATGTTAGACTGCGTTGCTTGGTGGGCACTGGGTGACGTTGCGTGTTATATATGATCTGGGGACCGATTCGGATTTGTTATTGTCCGTTGGGCTTGGCTGGGGTGTGGTTCTGAATTGCCTGGCTGTGTCCGCGGGGGGATGGGAGGGTGATGGGTCTGTTGGAGTCGACGGTTCGAGTTGAAGGGCAGGTACACGTCGTGATCCGTAGGTCATGTAACCAGGTAATGCCGCAAGTTGAAATGGTTTTATTGAGTAAGAATTTCTCTCACTAAAAGGTGCATTGATGTTGACCCAAAAAGTGCTTCGTTCTGACCAATGTAACTCATGCTTATATTAGTACGAATGTGTGGGAGGTCTCGTTCAACTCCCGCTGCAGCCAGCGAGTACGCGCCATCGTTACCCGGGTCACCACTGTGGCCCTTCACTTTACGGAGGAGGACGGTGCGCTATTGCTTGTATACAATTCATTCGGAACAAATGTGATGCAGGGTTATCAGACGATACAACGACACCCACTCCCTCCTCCTCCTTCCCCTAGCCAGTAGTCAGCGCGGTACAAATGGATCAATCTGTTCCCAGGACCGGGCAGCCTTGACAATAGTCGGCTTGTCCGAGTTGTACTTGACATAATGGCTTGTTTGTAAGTAGCAATTGAGACTGTACGTATCCCCTGATTCGTCCGTAAAGTAGTAGGCGTAATTGTTGTTAGGGCGTGTAAAGGGACACCTCAAGCTGTTCAGAGGCCATAGCTTCGACCGCCTCGAAGGAATCTTCGAGGCTCACTACAACGTGCTCAGCCAGACACTTCCAGATGCAGGGCGTGTTGTGCGATGGGAAGCACCAGGAAGGCCGAGCTCAGGAAGGATCTGTTGGCCACTGAACCCTTTAGTAGTTTCCTGTAGCATTCCAAATCAGATCCGTAAAGAATCCTCGACTACAAAGGGGACATTTGGATTATATTGAGGAACTAGGTAAGTGACTTGCGTCATGTAGCGATGCGACCGGCTCCCCTGACAAGAAGGCCCAGAACTGCGGGACACTGAGCAGTCCCTTCCCAATGTCGCGTCTCCACTGTACGGCTCTCTTCCAACATGCCATACACGGGGTTAAAACATCCGCATACTCGGAGTATGCGCACAGCGAAAAGCTTTCATCCGCCACACTCTCGATGAGCCCGCGAGCTGTACGGGGCATATCTTCAACAGTCAAATCGAAATACCGACTCCAACACACACACTCCGAGTCGTGCATATGACCTTTTGCATTGTAGTAAGGAGCTGGGTTGAGTGCTTTCTCAGCTGCGACGAGGGATATTTGACGATAGCGTAACTGAGATACGAGTAAGCGTGCTTGTCTATCTGTGATCGGAAAAAGCTCACCCAAGCATAGAGCAGCCTGTGATCCATTTTAGAAATCTCTTCCATATCTTCCAGTGATGTGGTGATTGTGTAGGGTGCAGCAGCATTTGCGATGCCTGGATAATCGAATTTGACCGCGTAGCACAAACTCATCGCTGGGTGAGTCGTAACAGTCCCTCTAAACGCCTCATCAGTCTCTTTGTGTGATTTGGGTAGTGAGAGAAAGAGCTCGCACTTGATGAATTCACGGCACATAGCTATCGCCGAATGTACTATATACTTCTCTGCTGCCTCCCCCAAATCGAAGATGGTCGCCAGATCCAAACTGGACATGTCCGGATACCGCTGATTATGCATGAACTTCATGAGCAACCTCAGCGTGTCTCCATCCTCCGACAAGGGAACAGGGTCCAAAGACGGGGTGACTGAGTCCGAGGTGGGAAACCCGTTGCTGAAGACCTCCAAACACTTTCGATGCGCGCCGATCAGCGATCCATCTACGCTACTTTTCAGTATAACGTCGACTTGGAGGGTGCAGTCGGGTTCAACTGCAGTCACGCCACGTACTCTAGATTTAGTGCTTATACAACGCTAGAGGTGTTATGGAACTTACGAGGACAGCATGTTGCTTCGGGTCCGGAAGCCGCGTCCTTAGAGGTGTGCTCTGGCGTGTCGTCGGTCACAGAACTCATATCGAGATGATAAAGCAAGATTACAAGTGCAGGGTTAGGTCGAAGGTAAACGTAGGGAGAAACCTTCCGTCAAGCGTCAATACCCACGACTTATGTCTCAGGGCTTACATTGTCTCATTTTGTGGGTACCGGTCATGTGAGATAACCCGGCTTCTGGCCGAACTTGGCACGTGCGTCCAATCTGAGTACAGGTAGCCTTGGACTGTTACAGTTCTATGTACAACTACCCCCAATCAAAGCATTTGTGTGTCTTATCCAGGCATTCCCGAATTCCTTCTTGCCTGATGCTTGATACGCCGATACGGCTCTGCGAGATCTCATGGACCCGATGGGCGCTTAAACGGTCTCTCAGCTGACTTTGACGTCATACATGGATAACCACCATCAGACACGAGGCGCCCTCACTTCCACGACGAGTACCACTGACCGTTGAAGAGCGCCACATGGCTGTTGTCCCTGCTGTTCCTACGATTGTGTAAGTCCTCCGAATACGTGTCCGAGACCTCAGGAAGGGTTGTGACTGCCCGGAATACCTTGATTGAATGGGATGTCGCTCGCTTTCCCATATGCTTGTTTTCTTACGAGCCAGGGTATATATATAAAGGCTAATCACGTACATACTATCCAGAAACCCTATATACCCAGGTATGTCCTATAAAATGGTATCAATCCAAACTGAAACCACATCACTTGCAATCACCAGCTCCATGTGTTCTTTCCCAGAGCACTCTCCGCACCGTCCCACTCCGCACCGTGCGCACCGTCCCTCTCCTGACTCGCCGCCATCATCAAGAGAGCCGGTCCCGCAACCATGTTATCATCCCTAACCGACGACCCGTCCCCCTTGACGATAGAAAGCCACACAGCGCCCTTTCCATCGACGCCCTGGGGCACAGTCACGGAGAAGCTACCATCGGGAGAAACCTGTTTGAATGGGCTAGATCTGGGTGAATGGAACGGGGAGGACAAGGCGGCGTTCGCTTCAACGCCGATGCGACGGTGAGTTTCGTTTGGTGGGGTGGTTGGGGTGCGCCATAAGACCACCCACATATACTCAGGGTACCCCTGCATTGACTCTGAAACGGTGTGTAGATGCAGAGATAGTCTCATTGCCTGTGTGAGGGGGATTGAAAGGAGAAGTGTTCTGTCTCCTTTATGCGCGACTTCGTCGCTCCCCGAGGGTACGTACTGACAAGCGGTGGGATTCGGGAATTGCAATCACATCTTACGCAGTCGAGTATTTTACCGTAAATTTGATGCTTATTGAATGGATCTCTGTGAAGGGAGTGGGGCAAGAGTTGGGATACGAACACAGGAGGCGCGTATGTGCAGTGACCGAATTGTCAGATTCTTTCAAGTGTTCATTTTGATATTTTGGTGCCAGGGATTCTTTATTACGGCAATAAAGTGGTACAAAATTGATATTAAACTGTAAAAGCGGCCACTAGAGTGGTACTTCTGCGCTGAAAATGCGTATTTTGAGAGAGCGCTTATCTTATCTTGGGCGCCTAATTCTGATTCTCGTTTTGTTCGCGTGAGATCTTGGCCAAGATTTCACTTTTGGGCCAGATATACTTTAGCACGTCATAGATAGCACTGCATAGACTGTCTAACTACCTTACCCATCTAAATGCTGGTCGAGATGTCAACTGCATTTGGTGCGCGAGTTTGGCGCGTGTCGGGACTTGGCACAGGAACTTACCAAAATCTTTTTGATTTCTTTTTCGGTCCCAGGGCTTCACGTATGTAAGACCCGAAATAGCATGGCAGTGAACTCATGTGTGTACGTACCTCTGAGTCTATCCATATGGGTGTCTGTCATGCTCTCTAGGCTTGCTCCGGTCGGAGAACTTTACGGAGCGTGATCATGTTGCGCACCGATGGGGGTTGCTTTAGGAGACTGCGCGCCGCACCAACCTCAAATATCGTGAGATCTGACCGAGCTACAGGTTTGGTACAAACAAGGTGCATGTATCATGGCGCTGCAGAACTGTGATGTAGCTTTTGGGGGATGCGAAGAGGCGCCGCGCGCCGTGCTGACTTCATGACTTGTGTGTTTAAGTCACCTAGATTTCCGAATCACCCGCCGGGTGACGATATCTGAATTCACGCGCTGTTCCCGGTGTCATCGAATCTATTTCAAAACTACAATTCACACATACACACACAATACACTACCCTTACGGTTGGGGGGTTAGGGGCCAGGCTGACTTAGCGTAAGCTTACCCTAAGTCAGGTCTGCGGGTTCAGCTACGCCAACCGCTACGCAGGGGAGCCCACGCATTGCACACGCGTACTCATGGATATCTGCAACATCCCCGACTCCACGAAGTGGGGAGGGTTCTGTCAGCTAAAAACACGTACGTCCCTAGTATTTCGAGATGGTAAGCGTGGGAACCTGGAAGGAAGACGGCGAGAGTTCGATTCCCGCCCATGGTCAGTCCCCAACATAATCGAAGACATACGATATATCCCCGACTCCACCAAGTGGGAGGAGGGTCCATGAAAACGGGAATTTCACTGCCAAAGGACATGGTATGCATGCTGTATCCCAAAGATATTTACTTGCCGTTCGATGCTCGCCCTTCCTCCCCCTCGACAACCTTTGTTTGGTCACCATTGTCAGAAGCGACCCTCACGCATCCCTGTCCCCTGACTTAGCCGGTCGTGCTAAATACTGCCCTTGCCCTTTGACGAGTACTTCACGACAAATGACCTCCGTTCTATGTTCTATGACCACTTGGATAATTCTGACCTATGAGTCTATCGCGCCCTCTGATCCAGGACGAAGATGACTCCAAGGAGGAGTGGTGATTGTGGTCCAGTGGAGGAAGGTTGGAGGTAGTTTAGTTTCAAGCCCTGCAAGCCTGCAGAAGTCCCCATGACGTGCATCGCTCTAATATCCTGTTTCTCGAGCCGCGAGCGTTGCGAGCTGTGCATTTATCACTCCGTGTAATCTATGGCTTCAGGCCCGGCCCCTTATATCATCTTACCGGGAACTATGTGAAGATAATTGCGGAATCAGAGTCTACACGTTGTCTACACGAGAGCTACATAATTGATCCTGCGAGTCGGGGACTGGCGATGCGAAGCAGCGCCGCTGGGATAGATAAGTAATGCATTCTTTCGTTTCGAAGCACAGTACCCTCAGATGAGCTTGGGTCATCCAAAGTCCCGGAACGCGCTGCCCCAAAAGCAATCAATTCAATTGACTTCTCAAACGGGCCTAGAGCTCGCGCGGGGGTATTCGTCATCGTCTCGCCCGGTCTTTTCCCGGTCTGAGTAAGCGAAAGCTGGGCATATTCTCTCTAGGAGCCTCCGCCGAGCCTTCGCAAGATGTGCGAAATATTCGTTGTGGCATCTCGCCCACAATGATTAACGCGTGCCGTCACTGATCACTCAAATTTGACGGGATACGTTCAACTTAAAATCTTAACCTGGATTTGGACGTTGCCGGGGCGACTCTCACACTGCATGCAACGGTCAGGCAGCTCGGGAGGAGCGCAGGGAGATTGCGGCCGGTGAGAGGATGAGGGTGTGCGAGGGCCCGGCGCAAAGCGCCGGGCACCCCTGGAACGTCTAGAGGCAATGTATGAGCTTCCGGGGAGCGGGAGGTATGAAGTGGGCGTGGACGTACGTTGGAATTGCTTCTGCGAGGATCGTCGGCACAGCACTAGATCGAAGAGTGGTTAGTCCTGTAAGTCCTGCTCAATTCTAAAATCTCATCTCTCATCTTCTTTTGGACACCCCCGACACGGCTCTATGCCTGCCAACTACTATTCTGAAACAGTAATCGCATTCGTGCGCTTTTCCGCCCCATCGCACCTGAGGGAGCTGAAAAAAGGGCTCAGAAATTGGTTGGCAGGCCACCATCCAGGAGGCGTTTCGGTGAGTGATATTGCATTCTGAGCTCAACTCGCGCGCCATCACGCTAACCAAAATACAGGATTCTGTGCACGCCAGGGATCAGCCTTGACGAGTACCCCTCCTAGTGACAGCATCACAGATGCTCCTCCCACGGAGGGTCACTTCCATTTTAGGACGGATGGGTACGAGACTTCCATCTGTTTGCGTTCGCTTGTCTATAAATGGATTCGTGTGGTAGGAAAGGACCCCCGTTTATGCCCTAGGATCCCGGAGGCACTTCCGGACAAAAATTTGGGATTTGGGAAACATGCCGGACCCCCTATTCCGGACAAAATTTGGCATTTTGGCAAAATGGCTGGGAAAATTTCCCGGACATTTTGACCAAGATGTCGAAAATTTTAGCCTTTTAGAGGACGGGAAAAAATTGGGGAAAATATGATAAATGCGAAACAATTCTGAATATTTTGAAGACTAGGGGAAAATCGAAAAAAAGGCCGAAACGCCGGAGGATTTTCCGGACATTTCCTCCCTTGAGCGGGAGGCATTTCCGGACAAAAGTCCCAAAACCTGCCTCCGGCATCTGGAGGGATAAACGGGGGTCCTGGTAGGAAGTATGGAACAAGCGAACGCAAACGGATGGAAAGCCGAGACTACTCTGTGGCGAAGACGCCGGCTGATGTCGGACGAGCGACGAGCAGAGAGCAGAGAGCAGAGGAGCAGAGGTCGGACGAGCGACGAGCAGTGATGCAGATACAAGGGCTGTATAGTCAAAGGTAAATAGAATACAGGGAATAGGAGCGAAGCGACTATGTACCTGTATAGTCAAAGAGATCAAGTGGGGAATAATGAACGAGTAGCTACGAGTATATATGTGTCCAGATGATCTCGAACGAAAATAGAACAATAGAATGATCCAAAGAACAATAGAGTCCATATGAGTCGATATGACTAAAAGGCAGCGCGCGGGCAGTGCGCCTGAGAACAAAGGTGTGAACAAGGTGTGAATGTGCTGTGCACGAGAATAAGAAGCACGAACGTGCTGTGCATGAAGTGAGGGGAAGGCTCAGAAGAGCGAAGGCAGTGTGAAGGTGTGCAAGGGTGTGCAAAGGTGTGCAAGAGTGTGCAGGAATGCGCACGAATGAATAGTAAAGGAAGAAATGAAAGGAAAAGAAGAGAAAATAGGTAGGCTGACCGGTGTTCACGACATTACCCCCCTCCTAGAACTCATCGTCCTCGATGACTATGGTCGGGGTGCCATGGGGTGTCGAAGGTGGAACTCCGCAACAGCTTCAGCTGCGTTCCCAAGGTTGGCAAGGGGTTCCCAAGAGTTCTCGCTGTCGTTGTAGCCCTTCCAGCTAATGAGGTATTCGACCCAGCGCTTTCGTCCACGCTTGACCTCCCTACTGTCCAGCACGTCCTGAACTTCAAACTCTGTCCCGTCCTCGAGTTCAACAGGCTCTGGTGGGGGAGGTAGGATGCCGTTCGTGTCATTCCCTTTCCAGGGACTAAGCTTGTCGACGTGGAAGACAGGATGGAGGCGGGATAGAGACTGAGGGAGTGCGAGACGGTAGTCAAGGTCGCCGACCTTCTCAATGACCTTGTAGGGGCCGAGCTGGAAGTCCCCAAGCTTTCGAGTGGGCACCTTGATGTTGATGTTTTTGGCGCTGAGCCAGACGTAGTCGTCCACGGCGAAGCTGTGTGCTGTCCGTTTCCCAGCTTCAAAGGTCGTCTTCTGGCGGGCTTTCTCCATTCGTAAGGCTGCTTCAACATCTTTCCGGGTGTCTAGAAGGTCCTGAATGCGTTCGTCGACACCGCGGACCCCGGTGGTAGCGCCGATGGGAATGTTGAAGTGGGGGGAGTAGCCGTAGATAACCTCGAAGGGGGAGCGATTATAAGCAGAGTGGATGCGGGAGTTGATAACGAACTCAGCCATGGGGAGGTGCTGGTCCCAATTGTCCTGTCGTCGACTGACGTAGAAGCGGAGGTGCTTCTCGACTTCCTGGTTTGCACGCTCAGTCTGGCCATTGGCCTGAGGGTGGTAGGCTGTTGTGAGGTTGGATCCAATCCCGAGGCGTTGGAGGAGGGTGCGCATGACGTTAGAGGCGAACTGGGGTCCTCGGTCGCTGATGAAACGCAGGGGCAAACCGTGAAGGCGGAAGATTTCTCGGTAGTAGATGTCGACGACTCCTTCAGTTGAGATGGTAGAGGAGCAGGGGAGTGCGTGGATCTGCTTGGTGAAGAAGTCGGTGAAGACTATGACTGCATCGAAGCCATGGGCAGGTGGTAGCTGTGTGATGAGGTCAACTCCAACAGCCTCCCAAGGGCCTTCCGGGACGTCCATGGGCTGGGTGAGGGCACGAGGGTGCTGGGCATGCTTGCGTCGAGCACAGAGATCGCAGCCTTCGACGTACTTCTTCACAAAAGCGCGCATCGTGGGCCACCAGTACAACCGCTCGACCCGTTCGAGGGTTGCATGGTTCCCGGGATGGCCTGAAGTGGGGTCATCGTGGCACTGCTTCACCACCTCTCGCCGGAGCTCATCGTCTGCTGGGACGTATACCTTGCCTCTGAACCGTACTAACCCATTCTCCTCTGTCCACTCTGTCAACCCGTTGACGAGTTTCTGGGGACCAAACTTGCGCAGTTTCTCTAGCCCTCCCAAGACCACAGATTCGCGTGCACTCGCGCGACGAATTCGGTCTTCTAGGGGGTTGGTGAACTGGGAAGCAGCTGCGAGTTTGGCAAAGTGTTCAGGGCGGAGGACGGTGCGCTGGGTGTTGTTGTCAGAGTCTGAGACGTGATGGTGGGGCATGCGCGAGAGGGGGTCAGCTTGGGTGTTAGCGGCACCTGGGCGGTGTTCGAGACGGAAGTCGAAGCGAGAGAGGTACAGCGCCCATCTCGCCTGTCGTCGTGCCAGATCTTGGGCAGTGCGCCAGTACTTCAGGTTAGCATGATCGGTTACGATCCGGAAGGTGTCAGGGAGACCTTCCAGGAACGGGCGCCAATCTTTGAGGGCTTCGATGATGGCTAGCATCTCCCGGTCATAGATCTCGTAGTTTCGCTGAGCTGGGTCCATAGACGCTGATCGGAAGGCAACAGGATGCCAGGCGCCATCAGCAGATTGCTGAAGAAGGGCACCTCCGGTGGCAAACCCAGAGGCGTTGACTTCGATGCGAGTAGGGCAGTCAGGATCCCAGAGGGCGAGGACAGGGGCCGAGATGAAGGCGTCACGGAGGGTTTCGAAAGCTTGCTGACGCTCGTCAGTCCATTCGAACACGGTGTTCTTCTTGGTGAGGTCATGGAGGGGGCGGGCGACCTTGGAGAAGTCCTTGATGAAGCGGCGGTAGAAGTTGGCAAAGCCCAGGAATCCTCGGACTTCGCGGACATTGCGCGGTACAGGCCAGCCACGGACGGCTTGGACCTTGGCAGGGTCCATGCTCACCTCTCCCTCTCGGATAACCATGCCCAGATACTCAATCTCCTCCTTCTCGAACTCACACTTCTCAGGACGCAGGTAGAGGTCATGCTGTCGCAAGCGACGGAGGACTTCGTGGGTGATGCGGCGGTGTTCTTCCAGGTCCATGGTGAAGATGAGGATGTCGTCGAGGTAGACCGCCACTTTGCCGGAGGCGACCAGATCTGAGAAGATCGAGTTCATGAGGCCCTGGAACGTGGCAGGTGAGTTGGTTAGACCGAAAAACATGACTTTGGGTTCGAAGAGGCCTCGGCTAGTAGCGAACGCAGCTTTCCATTCATCTCCCTCCTTTATGCGGACGTTGTTGTATCCCCAGCGGACGTCAAACTTGGTGAAGTATTTGGCACCTCGAAGACGGCTGATGATGTCGGCGACAAGAGGGAGTGGGTAGCGGTTCTTGATGGTGTACTCATTGAGACGGCGATAGTCCTGGATGAAGCGGAGCGTTCCGTCCTTCTTCTTGATGAAGAAGACTGGGGAGGAGATGGGCGACTTAGAGGGCTGGATGTATCCTTTGGCAAGATTCTCCTGGAGGAACGTATCGAGTACGGCTTGTTCGTCTAGGGACATGGGGTAGATCTTGGTGCGGATGTTAGCTGGGGCACCAGGCGTGAGTTCAATGGCATGATCCCAGTCCTTGTGGCTTGGCAGGCGAGTAGACTCTAGTTCAGAAAAGACAGCGGCGTGTTCTCGGTAGTGGGCGGGGATGATCTCATCGAGGGTTCTCTCCGGTTTACCTTTCTTCGCGTCCTCAGCGATCTTCTGGGAGTAGGTGAAGCCAGCCGAACACCACAGTTCCTCATCTGTGCGCTCGATGATGCCAGCTCGAAGCCAGCGGCGTCGAGTTGTTCGGTTAGCACGGATTCGGCAGAAGGGGGTTTCGGGCTTCTCTTCCACAGGAGGGGGCGGCGACGGTGGGGTAGGTTCAGGAGTTGGAGAGCTGGGGAGCGTGGGCCAGGAGGCATAGATCTCCTCCAGAATCACTCCGTCAGAGGGTTCCCCTAAGTCCAAACACGGATGTCTTTCCTCCGGCACCTCCTCTACCAAGGCGCGGGGATGACGGCGTGAAGGTAGGAGCTCTGGAACGGATGTGATGGGGTTTGGGGGTGCGCTCGAGGCATAGATCTCTTCCAGGATAGATCCATTGGACGGTTCCCCCAGAGCATGGCTTGGGTTCGGGTCCTCCGGAACATCCTCGATGGTGGCTCGGGGGTTGATGCGCACGATACCCTTCGTCCAGTCAATCTCTGGGTTAACCTGACGAAGCCAGGGGAGTCCCAGGATGATGTTCTCGCCTCCTAGGTCGGTGACAAGAAAGTCCGTCCAGCGGTTGTGGGGTCCGACCGTGAGGTGAAGACGTGCGAAGTGGGTGATGTCCCCGGCAGTGTTTGGGGAGCCATCAATGTTGCGAAGGAGGATGGGGTGACGGAGTGGGAAGGTTGTGATGTGATGCTTTAGGACAAAGGGGTGGTCAAGAAAGAGGGCGGTTGCCCCACAATCTATCATGGCTGCTGAGCTAGTGCTCCTGTTGCGACCTCTCAACGTCGTTCGTACTCGGAAATGGTCTGAAGTGGGATCGATTTCACGAATAGAACTAATGGTACATGATGAGATGGAGTCATAGGAGGAGGTGGAACACATAGCGATGGGTACGCGTGCGGCAGTACGGACGGGCACCCGCTTCAAAAACCCGGCTTGTCGTTGGCGAGGAGCCCAAAGAGACGGTTCTGCTCGGCGAGGGCAGCCTCCAGGCATGCAAACCTAGGGTCCTCGGGCGTCGTTGAAGGGGCAGGGGACGAGACGTTGGGGGCAGAGGTCTCGCCTGGGAAGAGGGTGAAGGGGGTGTCGCTGGTCGTGGCAGCTGCCTTCTGGGAGCGTCGGGCTCCTCGGCCTTTCTCATTGCCTAGGTACTTGTCCTGGCAGACGGCCTCGATGTGCCCGATGCGGGCGCAGTATCCACACTTGGTGGCCTCGTGTCCTCCTGCTGACTTCAGGTGGGCCTTGGAGCCACACCCATAGCAGCGACCTCGCATGAGCTTGGTGAAGTCTTCGCGGGTGCGAGCCGTCGAGCTTCGACTAGCGTCGACATCCATGGCGTAGGGGTCGCGAGCGGCAGTGGGAGGGGAGTAGGCAGTGGAACCCTTGGTACGAGGGCCTTCCGCCATGCTGTCGCGCATGTGGAAGTCGACCTTGACGGCGAGCTGGACAAGCTCCTCGAAGCTAGCGGGTGCTTTGGCGAAGGAGGCCATGGTCAACCAGGCACGGGCGTCCTTGGAGAGGCCCTGCTTGAAGCGATGGCCGAGGTCCGACTCGGAGTAGTCCGTGCGTCCGGAGACCTCCTGGAAGCGCGCTGCGTACTGCGCAACCGTCTTGTTGCCCTGGGTGATGGACTCGAGTTCCCTCTGGGCTTCGGCGTTGTTGTCCGAGGCCATGAAGCGGGCCTTGAAGGCCTTGACGAACTCGTCCCACGATCCGCTGAAGGGGAAAGGGGTGACGGGGACAGCGGTCTGGTTGGCTGCGGTAGCGGCTGCAGCGGCAGCTTGGGTGGTGGCATGGGCCTCGATGTCTTGGAGGTAGCGGACGGCCCATATCACGGCTTCCCCCTGCAGGAGCGAGAGGGCGTGGATGATCTACTGCTCGGGAGCAATCTCGTGGAAGCCGGTGATAGTGTTGAGCTTGTTGAGGGGAGCTTCCTTCGATCGGGCCCACATGGTGTAGTACTGGAGGAATCGCCGGGCGTCGGCAGAACCTCCCTTGAAAGGCTCCGGGCGAGCCATACTGGAGCCGGTGGACACGTTGACAGCCCCAACCTGGGTGGTTTTGGTGGCTGGAACAGGTGCAGGTGCAGATCGGGCTTGGTTTTGAGCTGCGGCCAGCGTGGTCAACTGGTCATTGGTCTTTGTCTGGGCTTCTATGAGCCTCTCGAAGAGGGCTTCGATGCGATCGTCTGACATGGCAGGAGGTGGACTTGGGTAGTCAGGGAGCTTTGGGGAGTACGGCGGTGGTAGTGACGATGGGGGTGGGACGCGACTAGGCGGGCTGGTAGGGTGCAGGTACTGTGGGACTAGTGGTAGGACTAGTTCTCCACGAAGACCAGAGAGGTAGAAGCCTGGAATAGAATCCTGGGTTTCCTTAGCGTGGGGGCAGGGTTGTTCTGCGCAGTCGGTGTAGACAGTTGAGCCGTTCCGGTCGATATACCAGTAGACTGAGGAGAAGACTGGATCGGTGGTGGATCGGAGGTAGGCGGAGTCGATCTGTAGGCCGTGAAGGTACGGTGCACAGCTGTCCGGTTCAGAGCCGTCAGAGGTTGCAGGTGAGGGGGAACGGGTGGGTGCGATGGTGCCGGCTAGCAGGGGCTGCGAGGACGATGGACGTCGGCGCAGTTGGGAGGACTTGATCTAATGTGGCGAAGACGCCGGCTGATGTCGGACGAGCGACGAGCAGAGAGCAGAGAGCAGAGGAGCAGAGGTCGGACGAGCGACGAGCAGTGATGCAGATACAAGGGCTGTATAGTCAAAGGTAAATAGAATACAGGGAATAGGAGCGAAGCGACTATGTACCTGTATAGTCAAAGAGATCAAGTGGGGAATAATGAACGAGTAGCTACGAGTATATATGTGTCCAGATGATCTCGAACGAAAATAGAACAATAGAATGATCCAAAGAACCATAGAGTCCATATGAGTCGATATGACTAAAAGGCAGCGCGCGGGCAGTGCGCCTGAGAACAAAGGTGTGAACAAGGTGTGAATGTGCTGTGCACGAGAATAAGAAGCATGAACGTGCTGTGCATGAAGTGAGGGGAAGGCTCAGAAGAGCGAAGGCAGTGTGAAGGTGTGCAAGGGTGTGCAAAGGTGTGCAAGAGTGTGCAGGAATGCGCACGAATGAATAGTAAAGGAAGAAATGAAAGGAAAAGAAGAGAAAATAGGTAGGCTGATCGGTGTTCACGACATACGCAAGGTGATACCCCTGAATCTCGGCAAATCCAAATGCCAATACCCTGGCAATCATTGCAGTCGAGTCAATCAGGCAAGACTCAAGAGCGTGGAGCAAGTAAGTAAATAAATAAATAAAATTTATATAGCGGCGATCAGTTGGCTCGACAGATGTTGTTCTCATTTCCATACTTCGCTGTATTCATCCGTAGCAGTGCTGCACGCAGCGCCAGTCCCCGACTCCAGTTGTTCTACGGGACTATCATTGAGAGGCCATCACCCCGGCTACACTGTGCCTCGCGAGCTTCAAATATCTGAAGTGGGCGTAGGCAAGCAGCAACAGTGTGACCGTACATGTTCTCAAGATACATAGCTATTGCTTGAAAGCAGTATGCGACGTTCGACGACGGTGGCAGAAATTGATTTAGGATAATCTCAGTCGGTGTATCTGAAAGACGTTCGCATTCTGAAATGTAGTACCCCGTGACCACAGTACAGTAGTCGGGCTTCTGGATTTTTCTGTGGATTTTAAATGGGCGGCAGTATCGCTGACCCAGGTCACATAATATGTCTAGTGAAAAATGCTTGAGAGCCTCCATACAGAACGCTTTGGGCACAGACAAATATGGCGGGTTGTTGTTCAGCATGGAAAACAAGTCGGGAGTGACAAGTGAGGTGCAATGCTCACCCAGCAGTGACTATAACGACCTTCACGAAAAATTGACAATGAAATCTTATACGGTGTGCTTTGTCCATTGTAGTATATGCCTCATCCCATGTAACATTGTCAATGGTGAGACCTTGTGGATGGCGAGGACACGAAATGATGTGGGCACGGAGTGAATTCAATAGCCAACAGTAAAAGCTCTCTGCACAGCGAAATAAATCAGGGTACATGGATGGGTAGTACATGGGGTCGTAGTAATCTGGGTATGCATGAATGAAGTGGGGTTTCTCAAACTGTGATATCCAGAACACGCGGGACACGGCTCGGAACGACAATTGGTGCTGCGTGGTTCATGGTTATATTTCACGACTTAACATCGGCAAGATATGTTTCGCTATACTGCGTGCACTCAAAGGCGGCGAGAGGGCTTGAGAGACAGGATGGGAGGAAGAGGCGAGGGGTCTATGCCAGATAGAGACGAGCTTCTGAAGCTGAAGAAGCGGCCCCACGTTGGCCCCAGGTAAGAAGGTTGTGCGAGTATACGTCATACTTCTCACGAGTGCCATCGCCAACTACAGAGACATTACGTTTCGTGCAGACAGAACCCTCCTCCAGAGGAGTCGGGGATTCTCATTCTAGGTCACCCTCAATTATCTGCAATCTTTGCGCATCCCGAGGACCCAGAAGAAAGGGTCGAATGAACTCATGCCCCAGGTGCTTTTGATGTCGAGCTGGCCAGCCACGCGCACGAGCGTCCAGCAGCATGGTCGTTGTGATCAGTGGTAATCTTATCGCGTGCGGCTCTCGGGGCCCTTGAAACACCCTGGTGACCGGATGAACCAAGGATGAACCATTTAAAACCTAGGTATACTTATAACACGAAACTCCTGGTGCCAATTTGATCGTACCTCTATAACCTCTCGCCTTGATACACGATGCGAGTGTCTCTCCCCACCCTCCTTTCGGTCGCCATCTCTTTGGTGTCGATTGTCAATGCCCATCAAGATGTAAGTAAGGCCGACACCTGAGTAAAGCTGCGCCGACGGCCGATGGACACTACTTCTTAACTTGAACTTCAGCACACCCTTGAAGCTAGGGAATACATCGACGAGTTGATTGCACGCGAAGAGTCCTATAACGCGCTGGAGCGCCGCGATCTCTTCACCGACATCTCGACACGTGAGCTCATCAGCGAGCTCGCTGGTCGCCTCGACCGCCGTTTCCAATACCAGTGCCAACACTGCAGGGAGGCATTCCTGAGCATGGTACGTTCACTCTATTCACAAACTGAACCCATTCAACGTGGCGAACTGACGGCAATTGATATATTAGGAGTCCCCAAGAACAAACTGTACTAGTGGTTCGGCGGAAGATAACAAACATTTCGTCCAAAATTACCCGGCCTGGTAGATTTCAGGTCAACGAATTGGGTTGTTTGCCATGTTTCCAGTCGTGTGATCGCATCAGAGGTCACAGAAAAATCTTCAACGCTTGGCCGCTAAGGATGCTATTTTCGCCAAGTCTAGCTTCTGGTTCATTCTAGAGATTCATAGAAAATGAATGCATGCGTGAATAGGTGGTCGATTGTGGTGGTCATCCACAAAAAGTGCGCCAGCGGCTACGCCCCCTGGGCTACATTATCTCGGTCAGCCGGCGCTGATTTCAAAGGTGGCCCCACCACGAAGAGGTGCCTTTAATAGACATAGGAAATTTATTCTGATGCCAAACAGTTGGATTTGGGGAATTATTCGGGAATATTGAGAGGTCTAGCTAGCCAGTTATGCGCCAGAGGCAGAAACCCTGTGAAGCGTGTACACCATGGGTCCTGGGACTGCGTTCGAGGCTATTCCGAGTTGGTCGAACAGTTTATGGCCCAGTGTTTCCTGTTTTATTTATCCTTTCAACGCTGTCTTCAACCCTGCTTTCAACACTCCTATACATCATTTCATGTTTTGTTTTGAATACGCTGGAAATCTATTGTATTCTGTTTGAAAAAATGTACATACTCTTCATTCGCCAGTCAGTCTTGGACACACTGAAGCGAGTCAGCGGAGCTGCTGAGGCCGAGCTGCGATCGGTGCGATATCCAGTCACACGACATTATGGCGACTCTCCGTCTGTTTATGCGCGAGCCCCCCACCCAACGAACATCCGAACTGCCAATCTAAACCACACGCCAAACGCGGGTTCTGTCCAAGGGGGTCCCGGCCTTCAAAAATACGACCGGACCTTAGGTAGGTACCCCCCCCTCCCGGCAGGGAGAAAAAAATTTTATATGTCCCAACAAAACCTAATTCTAGGGCTATTACCAGCCATTTTGGGGGAGAATGCTCATCTATTACCATAAAACATGTCTATACATTAATTTTTTACACTTCTAAACAGTTCTATATAGATTTATACCTATGTAGAGGTCAGAATGGTGTGCGCGCACAGCGGCTGTATAACCAGCTACCAAATCTGGAAGTCGCAGGAAATTTCCGGTGAGTAATTCGCTTACAAATTTGATGGAATTACCCGATTTGGTGATTTTGATGCTTACATAGGGTAGGTAGGGTCCCCTTTGAGGTCCGAAAAAAATATTTATACGCTAGGTCAGTTTTTTGAAGGCCGGGACCCCCTTGGTTCTGTCTGTCTATACCACGCATGAACCGCCGAACCAGCGAACACTCGGACGGACGGCGAACCGTACGTAGATGAACTAGCGGTCAGTGGTCACGAAATGAGTAGAATAGAACTCGGATATCGTATCGCTAGGCTTGTGGGAGAACACGAACACGAGCAGAATGTGTGCCTGACGAATGAAAGGAAGCGCTTAATCAAAAAATAGTGAAAGAACGAAGGTAAAGCATCGGGGGTGGGGATTGCAAGAAGATGCAGAAAGGCAAGTATAGAAACGACGCTCACGCCCCGAATGACCCGACTCCGCCCAGGCCTGCATGCATTACTTAGTCTTCACATTAGCCTTCACATCCGCTCTAAATGTCGCATCGTGCACTTGCACCTCACCCTCGCCAATCCCCTCCGAGCCTCCAATCTCAAGCTCGCTCCTCCTGTACTTTTCTAACTACTGCTCGTGGGCTCCAGACCCAGCGACACTTGAACTTGTGCCCCCCAGGATCTGCTCGAAGATCGCACCCTCGTTCTCACACTATTGCTGCAGTCGACAATCTGAGCGGGAGAAGGACGCACTATGTGCCAAGGGCTTCAATGCGAAGCCTTCGACCATCCACGTAGTCTGCGTTAACGGAGGGCCCCTGAGCGCTCAGAAAGCATGTGGATGGGGACCTAGTGCGCGTAGTTTGTGGCAGCGGACGACAGACGGGGAGAGAGTTGCTGCCTGCTTCGCCGAGTGATGGGGTGTGAAGATTGCATTGACGACGAGCTGGCTGACAGGCTGAGGAGGGCGCAGATGGTCAATGTAACGTTATATCACACATTGACTCTAAGAGAGTTCTGGTCATTTGTGGTCGAGGTGAATTGGGCTGAGGAGATGGGAGGAGGACAGGAGGAGGCGGGCGGACATCTGCGGCGTAGCTGATCCCCGCTTTGATCCCCGAAAGACCCATGCTCATTCCATGTCGTCCCTCCACTCTTCCTTCCTTCCGCCCATCGTTGTCGCGTTCCTCTCCTCCTCCCTCTGCAAACCCCTATCCAATCTGGCGCCTCTACAGGAAGGATTTTGACCTCTACCATAGCATGGAAGAGGGAGGACGTCGGAATGCCCTCTGCGCGCCCTTCAAACCGTCGCCCCTAACGCGCGCAGCGCCGGGCCAAACTCGTCTTTAGACTCTAGAGCGCCTAGGCGTACCCTAAGCACATACACAGCACCCACGCACACCCTCCCTCAACGACTCTCTCCCCGAAAAGTTCACGAAATCGACTAACTCTACCTGGGGAACGTCTCCTCCCGCGCGCGCATGTCGCAGCATAACCCGGGCCTGCTGGAGGGGCTTGCGCTCTGTGGGCAACACCTGTCGTTTACTTGATGCGGATGCCGGGATGATGTTTACGGCAGGGAATATTGCGAATAGGTTTGAAGAGGGGGATGTTAGTTTGTACGTCTTCTTCCTCCAGTTCATTCATTCTTGCGCACTTTCTTTCTTTTTTCTTTCCCTCCTTTCTTCCTCTCTCTCATGCTTTCGTTTCTGCGTTTGAGCTTTGAGCACGGTACTAACAGCTGGTATAGCAACGCAGTCCTTACCTACGCAGTCGGAACCCTGAAAGTCAAATGCCGTCGTCATAATGGGCCACGACGGCTGCGAGGCGTCGCAGCGAGCATGACGCCCCTCCCCGAAGCCTCTCTCTTCCTCCCCTTCCTCTCCCGCTTCCTATTCCTCGACGGCTTCCTCGGCTTCGTCCTCGACGTCTTCCCCAAGTTCGCCTGTATCCGGTTCGGCGGCTTCCTTATGTGGCAGCAGGCATGGAGAGGCGCTTTCGGCGCTGGAAGAGACCCCCGCGGACCTCGCAGCCCAGCGCTGGATCCTCCCCATCCACAAGAACTACAAAACGAGCAGACGGCCTGAGATACAGGAGCACCGTGAGCATGTGTAGCGGCTCTTGTCTTCTCCCTCTTTTTCCACCGGTACTCCAAAATGGACTAGGGAGCGTGTGGCAAGGGTGGATGGGTGCTGAGAAGAGCGATGAGATTGGAGAGGTGAAATTGCATGATGGCGCGTTTAGGGCGCTTGTGGAGGAGAATGTGAAGGCGAATGTGTGAAGGCTTGGGAGGAGTCGGGTTATTAGGGAGGTGAGTTGCTTTGTTGTGTTTTTCTATTTCATTTGGTTTTGGTCGTTCGTTCGGGGGTTCGTTGGGACGTTCGTTGGGTTCGTTGGTCGGTCGGTCGTTGGTTGAGTCGTTGGTGTGATCTTTGCCTGTGCCGTGTTGTGCGTTCGATATTGAGCTTTTGGCTTCGCCCCGTTTGCTGGTTCGTTCGTTCAGCCATCCCTTCGTTCATTCGTCCCTTAGTTTATTCACCCCTTCGTTCATTTCTGCCTTCGTTGATTGACCTGGACTTCGCTCCAGCGTGCTAGTCTTATCACCTCGGGCATGAGGTCTGCTGAGTTCATTCTTCTTCATGCCGAGCGATCGTGTGACGGGCCCGATGGTGTGAGACACATTGTACCTGTTGCTCGTGCGGCGTCACCGCTTGGCGCTGGCTGCGTGCGTACCTTTCGTCCTTTCTTCACCTCTCCCCATTATTCCCTTCTCCGTTCACCAGCTTATACTCTCTCTACATTCCATCCACGAACTGCCCATCTCACACCCCTTCTCTATTCCAGCACCACGAAGCCTACACCAAAGCCCTGTCCACCTCTGAACCGCTGCACCCTGTGTACGTCCATGGATGGGTGTATGACCTCGAGATGGGTGTCGTGAATGATCTCGGTGTGAGTGCGGGCCCGTCTGGGTGGGTCCCCCTGCCGGGCGGGGGGCGGAGGGCGTAGGGGTAGGGAGAAGTAGTTGGGGAGGGGATAGAGTGGGAGGGGAGTGGAGGGCAGTGTTTATTGGCTTGACCTGGAGGATTGTGGGATCTGGAGGAGAGTGATTGAGAGAAGGCGATGGAAGGGGTGCGTAGGCGATCTAGTAAGCACTTTGGAACTAATATGGCTCCTGGGCTGCGGTGCTTGTGGGTTGACTGGGCACTGGGTGCGGTTTTGGGAGGGCTGGGATGTGATGTGTTATATATGATCTGGGACCGATTTGGATTGGTTATTGTGCGTTGGGCTTTGGGTTGTGGTTCTGCATGGCCTGGCTGTGTCTGCGGAGGGATGGGAGGGTGGTGGGTCGGTTCGAGCTGAGGGCAGGTATCGTGTGTGGGGCTGGTGTCAGTGTCAGTTGCGAGTCGTCAGAGGAATGGAGAAAGCTTGGTCACGAGGACCCTGCGTACCCCCTATCTCCGCTCTAGATGCTCGGTGGCGTGTTGATATGTACGAACTGGCGGCGTTGTGGACGTCAGGCGCGAGGCGGTGGCTAGGCTGCTCTCCGGCTGTTGTGAATTCTGTAACTGCGGTGGAAAGTGTACTTATGTAAGTATGTATTGGATTGGAATGAGTGGATGCTAGATAGCTCTGCTTGTGCAGTCCGCCGGATATCTTCGGTGCGTGCTGATTTCGGGTAGCCTTGTAGTGACGACGAGTCACGTGAGTGCGGAGGAGCACTGGACAAAGGCTTCAGGTGATGTACTCACGTAGATGGTAGATAGATGAAATATGATTGATTTGAGGCTAAGTAGTGGTGGTACGACGAGAGGGATAGATAAAGTAGAGGGGGGACGAAACAGAGAAACAAGACGGGATGGAACGACTGAACTGGGGGAGACGAAGCACGAAGAGAAAATAAATCTAAAGAGTCCATTTATATAGTGAGGAACGAGGGTGCTACGGTAACTCCCGCAGGCTGACCGAGCTTTTAGGGTCCTGATCGGCATCGGCGCTGTGGCCTAAACCGACAGGATTGTGGGCGCCTATCTGTTGCCGATTCTGTGGCCTCTCAACCCACTACTGAATATCGTTCGGAGCTTGTTTGGAACCATCCCGTCCTCTCTTACCGCAATTTATAATTCAAACTGGTGCTCTCGCCGCAGAGGAAAATATGACGCGAAACCTCGCATACAAACGTTACATGTATAGTCACAGGCACTGAGGTCGCCTTAAATTATCAACAGAACGTATGGAAAGGCTGTATCCCTTGCAGCTGAGATGCAGTCCTGTCGATCCAATCGTTCACCACCTGGAAGCAGTCATTATGCCCTGGCACTTTCGGGATGGGGCATCTCGGGAGAGATGGGGCGTTCTTGCTAAACATCCTCTTCAATTCAAATGCATCAAAATTGTTTCCCATCACCAGGTTGAGGGATTTGGAAAGGGTCATGGGATAGTATTCCTTGCGAATCATCTTGCGATATTCCTCCCCGCCTTGACACTGTATGTGCGCCACAGTGAAGCTTGGAGGACCTTCCAATATTTTATTCCAGAATCGAATGTATTCCTCTCGGTAGAGCATCTATAGCGAAAGAACAGAGGCACGGAGTCAGTACGCAACTCAACACACAAAATGGGAAGTACTGTACCCAGGCCAAAAGGGCTGACTTGTCCCCTTCGAGGGACTCGCTCATGACCTTAGCATCCAGGGTTATGGTGCATGGCACAACAGCGTCAGCGATGTGGGGGTAATCGAACATGGTTGCGTAGCGAAACACTTTCATAGAATGAGTTCTGGACAACTTCCTGTAGTTCAAAATCCCATCGATATACCGCAACAGACGACAGGAGTCAGAGTACAACTCACATGATGTACTCGCTGCAGGCAGCCATCACCGGATAGACAAAATACTTCTCCACTGCCTCCGCGAGCTCGAAGACAGTATCGGAAGATCCCAAAGGAGCGAGCGAAACGAACTTTGTCTTGTGCATTCCATGCATAAGGTGCTTCAGAATTTCCGCCGTCTCGGTGAGATCTACTGGCTCGCGTGTGTCATCAACGGAATCGGCGCTCGGGAACCCGTCGCTATACGTCTCCAGATTGGCCTTGTGTGCCCCGATGAGAACCTTGTCGCCCGATCAAAGGACGAGGTCGACGGGAATCTGGCAACCAGATACTGTGGATAGCAAAATCTGAGTGCCTGTATCATACTAAAATGGGGTTAGAAAAGTGTGCATCGGAACGAACCTGGGCATATTGCTTCCTCTGGTACGACTTCTGTAAGAGTGCGAGCAGGCTCCATTTTCAACCAGTCTTCAACGCTCAGCGGTACTCGTCGTGAAAGTATCAAAGCCGTGGGATGAACGTTGAACTATCGGACGTTTCTTATATAACGAATTGATACCGGAGTTTGAGGGCACCTCGTGTTGTTTTCCGTGTATGACGTCAAAGTCAGCTGAGAGATCGTTTAAGGGCCCGTCAGGTCCCCGGAGGCGTGTCGCCATTCCAAGCGTCAGATTGAGAAGAATTTCCGCGAGTCTGCAACAGATGCGCAAATTCCTTTATTGGGGGAAGTTATAGGTAGAACAATATAAGAACAATATAAGACTGTTCCGTACTCAGAATAGCTGCCCATGCCGAGGGATGGGAGGGGCGGAGCAAGAGAATGGGTGCATACTCGATGAAATGAGGGTGATTTGGGGGGAGTGTAAACATATTTACCTTCATAACTTCGGCTCCACCGTCTGAAAATGTATCACGCTATCATTGACTGGGGTGTGAAAGTCGCAGGAAGGTCTTGCTTGTATATAATTCATTCGAAACAAATGTGATGCTGGGGTACCAGACGAGACAACGACTACCCACTCCCTCCTCCTCCTTCCCCTACCCAGTAGTCAGCGCACAGTCTTTGGGCAGTCAAACTGCTACAAATGGATCAATCTGTTCCCAGGACCGGGCAGCCTTGACAATAGTCGGCTTGTCCGAGTTGTACTTGACATAATGGCTTGTTTGTAAGTAGCAATTGAGGCTGTAAGTATCCCCTGATTCGTCCGTAAAGTAGTAGGCGTAATTGTTGTTAGGGCGGATCCACAAGATATAATCGTAGATGATCCGTGGTTGAGCGGGCTGGGTAACGCAGTACTTGGCTATATCGAGCTTGTAGAAAACAGCTTCGGAAGGCTGCTTCCAAGAATCGTCACCAACTGGCCAGTGTACATCACATTCCACCCTATGGTTCGAGCTACTGGAGTTGATTTCCATTGCTTGAGCCGGTGTGGTGGATACACCATTGTCTGCGTTCGAAGCAATGCTGCCGACGTAGAATATGTTGCCGTTTGCGCTCGTCGCTTCTTTCCAGATAATATGGGACTCGTCGGGGATGCCGGTGTCAGCGCCACCTAGGTTCTGCGGTATAGCAGCCCTGAGGAGACAAAGGCACTTCCGTCAGTAGATAATCTTGGTATGTATAACACGCAGACTTACTCATTCAGGATGGGCAATTCAGAGGGCATTATGATGAGATGGAGTGGTTGCAGGTGTGGTAAAGTGACTTGTACTATGAATCCGTATACTAGTAGACATTTGAGCTGCCCTTTATAGCCGCTCAAGGTGGCCCTTTTCGCTCTAGAGTCTTATGCTCGAAGAGGTGAGAAACGGGAGGAATGGGCTGGGAGCTCACGCATTCATTGTAACTCGCCGTTGGTACACGGAAAATGGAATTGCCGACTCGGAGAGGCACTGGTGTTGGTGAGCATCCGGGAAATATCTACCACCGAATTCGAGCTACCCGTCGAACGATGCGGCGCTCCATTCCACTCCATTGATAAGGCTGAAGACGAGTATTGAATACCTGCAGGTACCCCCAGGTTGAGCCGTGGGATAACTCGTCTGGGTCACGACCCACGGATCCGGGTGAGCCGTGGGAACATACCCGTGCGAGTCCGGGTATTGACTTTGGGTGATCAGGTACTCATGCGGGTACTTGTATATAATTTCCTCAAAAGTGTATATAAGCTACCATATTATCTATACAACAAAAATCTGGTTATATTCAGCAATTGCATGCGCTCTGACAGAGTCCTGAGGCAGTCGGGAAGCTAGATCAGCCGCGGCGCACGAAATTGCTGACAAATCAACCTACCGGTGTGCTTGGGTCCGTTATTAGACAGGCCAGCATATTCAACCGGTGTGCTTCACACTGAACTCGTTTCACTTCACAAGAAGGTTTTCTAACAGGTGACCCAGGTGAGCACTCTAACGGATATTCAGCAAAGGTTGAACCACCCTGACGCACCCTTGAGGCTGAGCGGGCGAGCTTCCCGTTTGAGCGGCTGTGCCGTTCTCAGAGTTTTCCGAGATGGGCGCTTGGGCCGGCGGGCCCGTTCCCATAGTTTCAGACACTGCGCACGAAGCACCAGGGTGAGTCCTAACATTTTGGGTACTCAGAAAACGGGAATTACTCACTTTGAACTAGTTTTCTTGCTTTCAGATGAGGGGGAATGAAGGAGGGGCCGTTGGTTGGGGCTTGTATGAAGGTGCGTAACCGGGCGTTCTATTTACGGAACGGGCCTGAGACCGTTGATGTCAGCGCAGGTCGAATTCCCATGCCACGTTCAAACAGCGCCCATGCCAGCAGGGCTTCACGTACCAGGCTGCGGCGCATATAAGCCAGCGCTGGCAGCCTTTTGTCTTCCCACCATTCGCTTTTCCTCCCCCTTCGCTTTTCCTCCCCCTTCGCCCTCATATCCTCTCCCTCGCGTCTCCTCTACCCCCTTCCCTTCCCTCTTATCTCGTCCACATGGCGTGCTACGCAGCGGCGGTCACCGTTCAGCGGCGAAACGCTTTCCCTATCCCAATCGGTGAGTGTTCCTTCAGATATCTGTCAGCATCCACCCACCTCCCCCTCTTTTGCGTCCTTGGCCCCACATTTGGGGTGGAAAAACGGGTCTCCGTTTACCACCCAGCCAATGAGGAGCGCCAGCCGCTACCTCAGTGTGCGCTGCCGCCCGGAACCTCCACGTACTTCTGCTGATGCAAGATTTCGTTTATAGGTACTCGCTCACGTTGAGACCCGTCGCGCAGGTTCTCCATCCTCCCCTCGTTCTGCTATGCCTCCCGCATCCACCGCCGCAACCTCTTCGCCCCCACCCTCGGACGATGAAGACCAACACCCCGTCGCTCCTCCACTCGCACCCGTGTTCCTTCGCGACGCGCTCGCGAAGCCATGAGCTCCGAAGACGAGGATACCGAGGCATCCGACGACGACGACGACGACGCACCCGCCCCCATTACCGGACCAACCCCTCTCACCGGCGCTCCATCCTGGACCAAAATCGTCGACAAGCGCGAACGCTTTGCCGTCCGATACCGGACTGCGACGCGTTCTCTTGAAGCCGTCCTTGGTATGTGCTATCCCTTCGGGCCTTGGTTGCCTTTCACTGACGTACCTCTTTCTTCAGCCGACGTCGAGAAAACCTGGAGTGCACCGTGCTATGCTCACTTCAAGCGCGCGGTGCCACAGGCTGGGGTCAATGGGGGAGACAACAAGTATCTCTTCGAATGCAAGTAGTAAGTTGCCCTTCTCACCTGTCTCCTGGTTTCCAAGCTTACCTTCATCTAGCTTTCCCTCGAAGGTCGTCGGTCGCGCCTGCCACGATGATAGCACGTCCAACCTCGTCCGCCACGTCGCCGCCTGCCCCGCTTCCCAAAATACTCCCGAGGCCGGCGCCATGCGCAAGTACGCCCAAGGCACCACCTATACCCCCGGCAAGCAACGCGTCTACACCGCCTACTGGGTGTCCCGTGCGCGTCGACCTTACGCCATCATCGAAGACCCCGAGCTCCGGACGATGTTCTTGTCGCTCTACTCACGCTATCAACTCCAGAGCCGGGTCACTCTCTCCAGCGACGTCATCGAGATCCACGGTATGGCAAAGTCCCATATCCAGGGCATCATTCGAGTATGTTACTTTTTGTTTTCATTCTTTGGGTATGGATACTGACTACCTATTGTGTGATAGGCCCTTCCCGGGAAGATTCATGTCGGGGCGGATGGCTGGACTTCACCCAACGTGTTCTCCTTCATCGGCGCCACCCTCCACTTCATGAAAGACGGACGCCTTCAGTCTTTGTTGATGGACTACATCAAGTTGACTGAGGCCCACACCGGCGTCTACCTCGCGAGTCGGTTAGCCGAGACCCTGCACGAGTGGGGCCTCGAATCGAAGGTATGGTTGATCGCTACAACTTAGTCTTGTTTGGCACTTACCTTTTTCTGTTTTCAGATCTTCGCCTTCGTCGGTGACAACGCCTCGAACAACGACACGTTGGTCCAGGAGTTGTCAGACCTCATCCCGTCGTTCCGCGGGAGTGAGGTCCAAGTCCGGTGCTTCGCCCATGTTCTCAACCTCGTCGCCAAGGTAAGCCTTTGTTGTCACGGGTTGTATTCAGGAAGGGCTAATCTAATGTTTCGATGCACAGGCCGTACTCCTACCGTTTACATGCAAGCAGTCCGACCTCGCCAACGTAGAGTTGCAAGAACTCGAAGACGCCGACCGCATCGGGGATGAAGACTACGGTGCTGGCGATGATGACGAGATCGCGCCCGAGGTCGAGGCTAGTGACCGGGTGGCAATGGACGAGGTGGAGCGCGACGCGATGGATGATGGGAGGTTGGACGGTATGTCGGAGAGGGAGAAGGTCGTTGCCCGTGTGGCTATCACCAAGGTACGTGCGCTATATTCTACTGAGACTGAAGCATGTGCTTACAATAGTGGGGCTAGCTTCGCAAACTCGGCGTCAAGATCGCGCATAGTCCGACACTGCGCGACGCATTGGAGAAGGCATGCGAGCGCGCGGGGATCTTCCACATTCAACTCGGCAGGGACATCGACACGCGTTGGGGCAGCTGCGGGGAGCTCACCCAACGCGGGTTGCGTCTCCGTCCCGCGCTCGACCGCCTCGTCGACTTGCCGGAGTTCAACAAGGCTGGTGGTGTTCGTCTCCGTCGCTTTCGCCTGTCGGAGGAGGAGTGGAAGGTGTTGGAACAGTTGTCTCCCTTGCTCGACGTGAGTCCCGATTTGTTCAAGTTTGACTTACGTGTGCTCATCGTTGTACTAGTATATCATGTTTGTTACGAAGGAAGTTTCGAAGTCGAAGGTCCCCCTCATCCACGAAGTCATCCCACTCATCGACGGCCTCTCCTCCTTCTTTGACGAGAACATCGACAACACCTTGCTGCACCCTGCTGTCCGTCACGCCGCTCTTCAAGGTCTCCTCATGGTCAACAAGTACTACAACAAGACTGATCAGTCAATCATTTACCGTATTGCCATGAGTAAGTCCTCAGGTTATCTGAGCCCGGGTATCATCAGTCTAACATTGATTCAAGTGTTACATCCTCACTACAAGTTACTTTACTTTGAGAACACGAAGTGGGAGGACTCGTGGATCACGGAGGCCAAGCGCATCATCAGGAAGGAGTGGGCTGACCACTACAGGCCCGCCGATGATGTACCTGCCCCTCTGCCCTCGTCGTCGACTCCTGCGAGTGGCTCTGATGTGAGTATTGTTTTT
The DNA here is from genome assembly GCA_013368325.1 of Ephemerocybe angulata. Lineage (NCBI taxonomy): Eukaryota > Fungi > Basidiomycota > Agaricomycetes > Agaricales > Psathyrellaceae > Ephemerocybe > Ephemerocybe angulata. The sequence continues at coordinate 375,356 of JAACJK010000227.1, forward strand.
TGTTTATCCTCATGCTTCCGTATTAACTTTACGTTGCCTTTAAAGCGTTTTGATGGCCCTCGTCAACATTTCGATGCCATTCGGAAGCTTGGGGTTGTACCTACGGGAGATGCCTTGGAGGCCTGGCTTTCGTCGCCACCTGTTGCCACCACCCTGGACCCCATCGCGTACTGGAATGGTCAACGCGCCATCGGGGATCCCCTTGCCCAGATGGCACTCGATTACCTCACGGTACCAGGTATGTCTCCTTTTGTTTGGCTTTTGTTTGTATGAAGTCTTACGTGCTGTTTAGCTACCTCTACCGACGTTGAGCGCGCCTTTTCGCGCGGTGGCCTTACTGTTTCGAAGTTACGCCACTCCCTTTCCGACAACTCGACACGCTGTGGCTCAGTGCTTGGGTCTTGGGCCCAGGATGCTGATCAGTGGCTCCCCACTGATGACCTCATCAAGCATTTCGAGGCCAAGTCCAAGCGCAGTGGGAAGAAGAAGGCTCGTCTCGGCCCTTCGGCGTCCACCTCGAGTGCTATTACTATTGTTGATTAGTGTACTTCTGTTTGTAGTTGTCTTGCTTGCCAATTGACTGTGTTCCGTGTGCCGTTCAGACCATCATTGACCTTTCCTTTGTTTGATTCCATTGCCTTTGTGTGATTGTGCTAAGTCCTGTGTTGGATTTTGCTAAGTCCACGACGGGTTACCTGTGAGTTACTTGTGAGTACTCAGGCATACCCGCCGTTCACGGGTTACTTGTCTACTCATGGGTACTTGCCCCGCGGTGATACGACCGTGGACTATTTTCGCGGTTTTACGGTCGTATGTGTAAGGTCGTAGCACCGGCTCGAGCACTAAGCACTACACTGCTTACATAAGACTTCTCCTCTCATTTCCAGGATGTCTTCGCAGGAATGGATACTTTCAAAACGGAAATCCAGAAATTAAGCGCTAAGTTAAGCGCCCTAGAAACAGGAGCGGCTCGCCAGACCTATGTCCAAGCCCAGAAGCCGCCGTATGCACCCTCAGGAGGGGCGAGCGGTGCGATGAAACCAGGCATGTATCCAAAGCCGCCTGGAGCTAACTTCTCGTGCTTCTACTGCGGGGTGGCAGGTCATGGCATTGGCGAGTGCGCAGAAATGGAAAAGGATAGAGCGGCCGGGAAGTTCACTCAACAGATTCCGAGGGGTCCTATCTACATGAATAATACCCTTGTGCGCTCTCGTCACCTAGACGGGTCTACTATGAAGCAAAGAGTGGATCAGGCTTGGGCAGGAGGCGCCTCGGTCAATTATCAGGAAGAACACACCCCTTATTACGACGCCTATGGACAGGAGTGGGACGACGAGTTGGTGACACACGAAGTCTTCCACCAGACTATCGCAGGCATGACCAACCAAATCTTGTCTGCGATGGGAAAGGAGACTCCGGCCCCAGCTGCGCCGCCTCCTCCTGAACCAACAGCTCGTGATGTTCTCTTAGCGGTCCAGGATCTGGGCAAGCGGGTTGGTGCCATTGAGCAATACGCGATTAACACGCGCGCCAACCAGGAACGGGATTTTTGAAGAGCTCGAGGAAGGGACACCCGAATCCTCCTCGAGCGAGTGGAAGTAAGCCCCGGGCAGCTTCAGTAGAAACAGAAACGGAGAGCGAAGATGAAGAAGAGGAAGAGGTAGTCAGAAAAATAGGAAAACCCAAAAACAATACAAAACAGAGGTTGGAACCACACGGCTTGGAAATCATCTCGCCGCCTAGACCGAAGATGTTCCCATATGTCGATGTTCCACCTCTACGGACGCAGCCTGTCCCGGCGGAAAGGAGGGAGGAAGCGCCTGGCGCGCGACCTGATCCCAAACCGCCCAGACAGGTAGAAAAAGGGGTACAGCCCAAGCGGACTAGCAGTATAGACAAAGCAAGGGTTGTGGAGGTGATCAGCGAGGTCTTTAAAATGACTTACCCTGTAACCATACAGGACCTCTTGTCTTTGTCTCCAGCTGCCCGCACGGCGGCGCAAGAAATCATGAAGAAAAGGAGACCGGCTGGAGCAAAGTCAGAATCCGAACGAGACACCGCGAGAAGACTTCAAGCGGCGTTATCAGAGGAACTGATGGAGATCAACTTGAACTTAGGTTTGACGGAGGAAGAGGCCGAAAAGGAATTGCTAGGCATATTCCTAGGGGAGACCGGTTCGGAAGACAGTATGGAGGCTACCCCAATGGTGGAAACTTTTGTGCAGTTGGGACCTGAGGATTTACCTCTCGGAGAGGCGTATCAAGCAGACGGCGTGGAACGCATACCCGATGGGTCACTCATTATCCCCGACCCGGTTGAAATCTTCCTGCAGACCGACGACCCCGCTCGACAGAGGGGCAAGCCCCTGATCACCGCTTCAGAATCACTACCCATTCGCGCTTTCTTTCCCCGCATCAACAACGCGAAACATGAAGAGGCCATCTTCGATGAAGGCTCTCAAGTGTGTTCGTGCAGTGAGGAGTCAGCATTGAAGTTGGGCATTGGCTGGGATCCGGACTTCGTGATTGGACTTCAGTCCTCTAACAAGACCACGGCTTCCTCTCTAGGATTGGCTAGGAACGTGCCCATAGATTGCGGAAACGGAGTGGTAGCATATGTGCAGCTTCATGTTGTACGCAACGCTGCGTACCGCTTCTTACTAGGAAGGCCGTGCTTGGCAGTCATGAGAGCAGTATCGGCCTGCCACGCAGACGGTAGCCATACCATCACGCTGACTGACCCGAACAATGAGCGCAGAATCACTATCCCTTCCTACCCTAGAGGGAAGATTCCTGCGCAGTTCGAGGCTGAAGCGGGAGAGCATTTTCGGCTCTCGAGGATTTGATCGATGATCAAGGAGAGGTCGCACTGTTGGTGGAAATGGACGAGAGCGGCTTCGCGCGCTTCTCAGGCCTCGCAGTGCCGGGTCAGAAAGAGGGCTTTACAGAAAATGAGTTGAAAACCATATATCTACAACAGGCATTAAAGGAAACAGGTGATCAAAAGGCAAAAGACGTGTTCGAACAATACCTCCAGACGGGCGCTAAAACAAGCGCTGAGTCACAACCTTCGGGTAATCCGAACAAGGCAGGCGGGGTGAAAGGAGTTTCCAAAGGAACCAAGTACAAACCGGTTGACAAGAAAGTGAGGCCGGTATATGGAATAGTTCCGGAGGAGTTCCAAGTGGTACGCGAAATTAAGGGAGATCCCTTAGCAGGGATGCCTGAATTGCCTACGCACCCGCCTGAGTTTACACCCAAGGGGCGGTACACGCAAGAAAGGATGGAGATGTTCGATAAAGCCCATCCAGGGTTCTGGACGGATGAAGAAAGGAAACTGGCGCATCATCTAATGGCCGAACAAAACGAGGCTTTTGCATGGGAGGAGTCTGAACGGGGCAAGTTCCGCGAGGACTTCTTTCCCCCAGTAAAAATCCCGACTGTCCCCCACGAACCCTGGGTCCTGAAGAACATCCCAATCCCTCCTTTCCTGTTCTCACAAATCTGCGATATCATCAAAGGCAAAATAGATTCTGGTGTGTACGAACCCTCGTCATCCTCATATAGGAGCCGTTGGTTCTGCGTTCTCAAGAAGGATGGAAAAAGTCTACGCCTCGTACATTCTTTGGAGCCGCTTAACGCCGTAACCATTGCACACTCAGGCCTCCCACCTCTCACCGAGGAATTGGCGGCCCGATTTGCAGGGTATGCGTGCGGCACCACCATGGACTTGTATGTGGGATATGACGAGCGGATTCTGGATGAGCGGTATCGGGACTTGACCACTTTTCAAACGCCGTTTGGAGCCATGCGGCTTGTAACGCTACCCATGGGTTGGACTAACTCCGTACCCATCTTCCACAAAGATGTGACTACTATCCTTCAACCTGAGATCCCGGAATGGACTGAGCCGTTTGTAGATGATGTTCCAGTAAGAGGACCGAAAACGCGGTACGAACTGCCAGGAGGCGGCTTCGAAACTATTCCCGAGAATCCTGAGATTCGGAGGTTTGTTTGGGAACATTTAACAGTGGTCAATAGGATTATACAAAGGATGAAGTATTGCGGGGGTACGTTTTCTGGGAAGAAAACGTTCCTGTGTGTGCCAGAATTCACAGTGGTGGGGCACTTGTGCTCATACGAGGGCAGGAAACCAACTGAGGATCGCGTAGGAGTAATCTCCAGATGGGGTCCTTGTCGCGACGTTTCGGACGTCAGAGCATTCCTAGGAACCGTTGGCACGTTCAGGATCTTTATTCCGGGCTATGCCACGCGGGCTAGCGCCATCCAGAAACTCACGAAAAAGGAGATAAGGTTCGAGTGGGGGCCTGAGCAGGACGCAGCAATGGAGGACTTGAAAACGGCAGTAAGCGAGGCGCCAGTATTAAAACCACTGGATGTCACCTCTGGGATGCCAGTCAAGCTCTCAGTAGACACCTCGTACATTGCAGTTGGATGGTACATCAGTCAGCAGGACCCAACTGACCCCAAGAAATGGCATTATGCTAAGTTCGGGTCGACCCTGCTGAAGCCGCCTGAAGCTAACTACTCTCAGCCCAAGCGAGAGCTCTATGGCTTGGTGAGAGCACTCAAGGAAAATGAGTACATGCTCATCATGGCCAGGCCGCTCATCGTGGAGACGGATGCGCAATATATCCAGGGGATGCTCAAGAATCCTCAGTTGGGACCGAATGCCACCATTAACCGTTGGATCGAAGAGGTTCGGAAGTTCCAGTTTGAGTTACAACATGTGCCAGGAAGGACGTTCGCAGCGGACGGTCTCTCTAGGCGGCGTGCACAGCCAGGCGACCCGCCTAGAAAGGAGTTCGAAGAAATAATGGACATAGACCCGGACGAACCTATCACATTCTCCAAACCTAACCCTGAGGATCCTGAGCCGCTCGAGTTTGAAGACTTCAAGCACCTCATTGATACGAGGGGAGGTTATCTACAGGAGATTTGTGAAGAAGAGGCGTCCGAGACTTGGGTAGAAACGGGTTTTCATAGTGACGCCGCTCAGATGGCAGCCATCAATATGTTAGAGGTAAATAGGCGCGCCAGGGACCCACAAGGTCCCACAACTAGCGATATCCTCGTAAACGTAGAGGTGCTGCCGGAACATTCAGATGAGGATTACCCTTCTGAATGGCAAACGGCGTCCGCATTACGCATGGATGCTTGGTTACCTATAATTCGTCTCTGGTTCCTGCAAAAGGACAGGACGCGAATGCCGCGAGGCGTGGAAAAAGGGGAATGGGATAAGTTCAAGCGGGCAGCGCAACACTTCTTCTTGGGAAAGGACGGTCGACTCTTCAGGAAAGAAAATGGGTACGGTATGCATCAGTTGGTCGTGGGCTCGGAGAAACGCATGTATATGCTTAAAGCGGCCCACGATGCTATGGGGCACCGCGGGACCTTCGCTACCAAGGGATTGCTTTTGAAGCGGGTATGGTGGCCAGAGCTGGATCGGGACGTTGAGAGCTACGTTAAGACGTGTCTCCTCTGTCAACAACGCCAGAAGCTTCTAGTTAAAATCCCTCCAATCGTGACTGAAACCCCGTCGGTGTTCCAGACGGTGCACATCGATGTCATGCACATGAGCCCGGCCAGCAACGGCTGTGGGTACATTGTGCATGGGAGAGACCATTTAACATCTTGGATGGAAGGGAGGCCGCTTCGGAAGGAAAATGCGGCGGCTGTAGGTGCCTGGCTTTTCGAAGACATTATCTGTCGATGGGGTTGCCTGAGGGAAATTGTCACTGACAACGGGAAGCCCATGATTGCAGCAGTGGAATGGCTCGAGAAGAAGTATGGGATTAAGAAAATCGCTATCTCAGGATACAACTCGAGGGCAAACGGGAAGATCGAGCGGCCTCATTGGGACGTCCGCCAGAGCCTGTACAAAGCCACGGGGGGTGACGTGAGTAAGTGGTATTGGTTCTTCCACCATGTTATGTGGGCGGACCGTATTACTATCCGAAAACGCCTGGGATGCTCACCTTTCTTTCTCCTGACCGGCGCGGAACCTGTCACGCCACTTGACGTCCAGGAAGCTACTTGGCTGACTGAGCCGCCTACGGGAATGATGTCTACGGAGGACTTGATAGCCTCCCGGGCCAGAGCTCTGGCTAAGCATCAGACTCACGTCAGTACGGTCATGACCAGGATCAGCGAGGAGAAACGGCGTCGTGTCGCCGCCTACGCGGAAGCTAACAGGACTACTATCAAGAACTGGAATTTCAAGCGGGGTGACTTGGTGCTGATGCGTAATACGAACATTGAGTCGAGCCTGAATAAGAAGATGAAGCCGCGTTATCTGGGTCCCATGGTGGTGGTATCACGAAACCTGGGCGGCGCGTATATCTTGGCGGAACTCAATGGAGCGGTGCATCAGAGCAAGGTTGGCGCTTTTAGGGTGGTTCCTTACTACCCCAGGAAGGCTATACCTCTGGGAAAGGACTTCATGGAAAACATAGATATTGATAATAATACACTGGAAGAAATGGAACTATCTTTGGATGATGGGGAACAGGGGGAACACAGGGATTTTAATTTTATGGGAATGGGGAAACTGCAAACCTTGGATGAAAATGCGGAGGAAGATTAGGCTGATGCCTCGTCACTTTCTTCAGCCGGCGAGCTGCCATCCTCGTACACCGACACTGACCCTTCGGGTTCGTCAACGGACATTGCCTCTTCGTCTTCGGACGTGGGGATTGATACCACTTCATCTGCTTCGTGCAGGGCGGGCTCGGACGGTTCAGCGACGGTGCGAGCGCGGGTCTCACTGGAGGAGACAGGTACACCGACCACGGCGCCGCGTGCGGGCGTGGCGGGCTGTACCTTCTTCGACGGGGACCGAGCGGTCTTGGGGATGGGGTCGCGGCGCGTCCATGCGCCCGGCTTCGACGTCTCTTCCTTCGTCTCCGCGGTCTTGTTGCTCCGCGTGGTTCGGGTGACCTCCTGCTTGGAGGTCTCCTGAACTTCCCCCTTCTTGACCTCCTTCTGTTGCTCCTTCTTCTCCGTCACCTCTTTCTCGGTCTTGGTACCTTTCTGTACCTCCTTCTTCTTCTCCTCCTTCCCACGACGTTTCTTCTCCTTCGCCGAAATCTCCCCGCTCGCGACCGCCTTCCCCTGCTTCTTCGTTTCCTTCTTCGCTTCGACTGCAGGACCTGGCGCGGCCTTCGCCTCGCGCTGCTCTTGCTGCATCTGCTGAGCGGTGGCGGCGATGGCGGCGTTCATGGCTGCGGCTTCGTTCGCCTCGCGGGCGGCTTGGAGCGTCTGTTGGCGCGTCTGAGTATCCTCCCACGAGCGTCGAAGTAAGGCGTGGATGCCGAGTAGCTGCTCGATCTCGAACAGCGTCACGTTCATACGTGCGGAGAGTAAAGCGGAGGCTTGGTGGAGTTCCTCCTCGTCCAAGGACGCGGAGGGCATCGACGCGGTCACCTTCCCTGCTTCCGCTAGGATCGTGCGAGTATGCGCGGTGTCGCGCGGCGCTGGGACCGACTCTGGTCATAACAGCGTCGTCAGTGTATACCTGCGTGAGGCGGTACATGGAGAAGTGCGTACGGGGTGGAGCAGGGCGAGTTGTGGGTGCTGCGCGGTTTCCAGCGGCCCACTCGCTCAACTGGGGAGTAATGATTCAGTTTGGGGGAGGGCGCTTAACTGGCAATCAAATAGGCGCTCACCGTGCGCTTCTGGGTTGGGCGGCCTGCGTTGCTCGGCCCAAAGTCAGGGAGCGGCCCGAGGTCTGTCATGGTGGAATCAAAGTCGGTCTGACCAGACTGGGCGGCTCGGCTTCGCTCGCGCAGCAGCTGGATGCGATCCTTGAAGGAACGGGGGAAGTGATTCTCCATGCCGGCCTGCTGACTGGCTGTGTTGAACTCTGTTAGGAAGTTGTTCACCTTGGTGAGGAACTTCCCAACGTAGGATTCGCGCAGCGTGGCGGCCTCGGACTCGATCCATGCGACCTACAAGGTCAGGTCAGACGAGCTGTGTGGAAATGGACGTGCAGAACGTACGGCCTCCTCCAGGCCTGCCATCATGTGCGTAGCGTACTCTCTCAGTGCCGGGTCATCGCGCGCCTCGAAGGCTTGCTGCCGCTTCGAGTATTCTGTTGTCGACGACAGGGCGTCATACCCTTTGGTGATAACGGACGTGCTGGAGCGCCCGGCGGGTGTACTACTGGAATTGGCCATGTTATCTGAGGCGGTTTGACAGGACCAGGCGGCGTGGCTTTGCGTTTTATATGGAATGTGAGACCCCGCCTGCTCCAAATCGCGAAGGTTCCATGGGTTTCTCGAGCGGGGTGTGTCTCGAGGTAAGACTCTGACCGGGGACGATCAGTCTGAGTTTGGGGGAGGGGGACCCGGGTTTGAATTCTTCTGGAGCTCAACTCGATCAATATTCCCAATACAAACTCCAACTCGAACGGAATACAAGTCATCACTAACATGGCGATTGACTCAGATCCGGAGACACGTTACCAAGTCAGATTCAGAGGCTCACACAAGGGCACACACAGCTTGAAGCAAGATAGGTGATAATCGGGTAACAAATAGAAACAGACATTGGAACTACAAGAATAGGACTACAAGATAGTGGGACAAAGGATAATTGGATACAAATAAAATGGGAATAGCGGAACGCGAAGTCCAAAACAAACGTACAAGGGACAAGGAACGAGGTTGACTACGAAGTAAGGAGTTAGTTTGGGGGACGCGGAACGAGAAAAAGAGTAGAACTTACCGAAGAAAGGGGACGAGATAAGGAGAGGCGGCGCACAACGAACAACTACAAAACCGACGCTGCTTCTACCCAACAACCTCGTACTCCCCGGACTCATCGTTCTCACCCTCGACCTCGGTATCGCCCTCCTCGTCGACGTTGACAGGAGCGGCCTCCTCCTCCTCCTCTTCCTCCTCCTCCTTCTCTTCGTCGTCTGACGACAGGTCTCCCCCGACGTAGATCCTCTCGACGACCGACTCTCGTACCTTCTCCTTCCCCTTGCCCTTACCCTTGGCCGCCTGCTTCTCGCGCCTCGCCTGTCGCGCCGCCTGGTGGTTGAGCGTGATCCTCGCACTTCGAGGATTAAACTGACGAGGTGCAGGAGGGGCGGGAGGTAAGTCGTGCTCGAGCACGTCTTGGGAAGGCGAGGCGGTTCCGACACGAGCGCGGGCATCGATGGTGATGGACTCGTCCGTGACCCTAGTCAGAAGGGCGTTCTGGGTGCGAGGGTGGAACTCCACCTGGGTAAGCGGGTCGGCTTCGGCGAACGCGATAATCTCAGTCAACGCGTCGAGATCCACCGCGTCGCCTACCAACTGGCGCAAGTGGTTGTGCCAGGAGCTATTGACGTTGCGTCGGAACCTGTTGGACAGGTCCTTCGCGTATGCCAGAGCCCGCTCCTCAGCGTCCTCATACAGAGCGTAGAGGACTCGAGCGGACCCCAGCTCCTGCATGATCAGGCGGGCCAGGGTTTGGACTCCTAGAAAATGGTTAGAAATTAATAGGAAAGGAGGAAATAAATTGGACTTATGACGCGGCGCGAGCTCGTCTATCAGGGAAAGGGACCCATCTCGTGCGGGACGGGGCGCCGTGAACTGGTACCCACAGCAGGCGGCCTTGGTAGCAGCACACTGGTCGCAGCGAGTACCTCCCAAGAGGTCTCCGCCCGTGCAGTCGATACCTCGACCCGCGCAGGTAGCACAGGCGAAGCGGTGCTATCAACATAACAGGGAGTAAGAAAAAAAAAGAATGGGATAGAAAATGGAATGACTTACACGAGACTCGGGGTTCTGAACCGCCGGCTTGGTGAGGGTCTTGAAGAACGGGGCGGCGTCAGTCAAGGGACCTTCCCGATACATCTTCGTAGCCCCGTCCTCCCTGATCGTCGCCGGGTTCTCGTCGGTCAGGTTCCTCTCGGCACCATATGCCCAGTGCCCGTTTGGCAGCTCGTTCCCATCCTGATCCACGAGCCTCTTCTTGAAGTTGTTGGGGTAAGGAAGGAGGATGTCGGGCGGGGTGATACCAGCTGGGTGGAATTTGTCGTCAGGGCAGAACAAGTACATGGCGCGTTTGCGCATCCCCTCGTGCGGCGTCACTCCTACCGTCTTGACCGGCGTCTCTGGCACCTCGCCTGAGGGGCCCGCTCCAGCACGACCCTTACCCTTCTCACGCTTCTTCCCCTCCTTCGAATCGTCGGTCTTGCGCTTCTTGGGCGGCGGAGGCGAGTCGGAAGGGATGGAGATGGCTTGCTGAGGAGATGAGCCCGCTGTAGATAAGCGCGGCTCCCGAGCACGCTTGATGGGTGTGACTGGCGACGTGAGGACATTGGAGGGCCCCGCTACAGGTCCACTCTCCCCGGTGGGAGGACGAACCCGACTTGGCACCTCGATGAACGGTCGAAGCCTGGACACAGCAGCGGCGTCGGCCACTAACGAGTTGTACGCGGCGTCACGCAGAGGAATCCAGGCGGGGTCGTTATAGAGGAAGGATGGTCGAGAAGAGAATCCAGGTGGTGGAGGTGGTGGTGCAAGGTCGCCGTCAGCAAAGTCATGAGGGGGACCGAAAGACAACAGACTTTTGTGTGATGAACTATCGGTCTCTTCAAGCTTGAAAGGAAAAATGAGATCTGAGACCTGTGAAACCCCATAAGTCAGATCGAAAATCGGAAAAAGGAGAAACAACAGGAACTTACGGAGGGGCTCCGATTGGCACCGGCGAGGACTGGTGGAGCGGGGTCAGGACCTGGGAACCCGGGGAAGCTCTCTTGGGGCCTGGGATTGGCTTCGAGCCACCAGAACAAGTGTAGGGCCAGGCGGTCCGAGTACGACGCCCCATCGAGTGCTAGCCAGAGGCGAGAGACGTGCTGACGGAAACATTCGAAGACGGGGTCCTCCCCGAGATCGAAGTCCGCAGCGGCTACAGCCTAAAACATGGAGCAGCGTCAGCGGGAATCTGTAAATAGAGGAAAACGGACTTACCATCTCATGAACCATGCTTTCAAGGTGGTGCTTCATGATGCCGCGCTTGCGATTGGTCTTACCAGGTGGAATGCCGCCGCCTCCGGTGCAGCAGTAGGGTTGGATGGCGCGAGAGGCAGAGTAGAGAGTAGGGAAGCGGGTTGCGAGAGAATCCATGTCGAGAAAACTGGACTTGAACGCACGCGTTGAAACGGCTTTTATAGCTTTCGACCCTCCTCTACAAAGCCTCATCGCGATGGGATCGTAATAAGCAGCTCAAAAGGAAGAGGAACTAGGAAACATACCTATGACAAGAAAGAAGCGGCCTGTATGTCTAGCCGGAACTTGGAAAGAAGCGCGCTAAAACGGCGAGTTCGACCCTCGTTCGAAACGGCGACATGAGAACCGACGCTGCATAGGAACCAGAATGGAAAAGGAAGAACCTCTCATGTCAGAGCCAACTCTGACATGGAACGGCGTATGTTTCGAGCCACGAACTGGGTAAGAAGAGCGCTAAGGGGGAAGGGTTCGACGAGAGTTCGAAACAAGGCGCTTAAACCGCCTCGAACTAGGGAAGAAGCCGGGGACGTGTTTAAACACCGGACCCGCTTCTTTCCGAGCCACGCCGGCCAAATTAGCAGGGAAACAGAAGTTGGGCTTGAGCGGTTCTGGCAGAATCACTCGCGCCGGCTAAATGGGACTTGCGAAATTAGGAAAGAAGCAGAAGGCTAAGCGCCCGGGCGAAACAAGCGCGCGTCGGTAGCCGAGGAAGCGGGAGCAGTTGCTCGGCCGCCGCGCCAAATCAGGCTGGAAATGGAAACCGCGTGCGCTGCACATCCGACTGGGGACAGTCGAGACCTAGTTTGGGGGAGATGATACGACCGTGGACTATTTTCGCGGTTTTACGGTCGTATGTGTAAGGTCGTAGCACCGGCTCGAGCACTAAGCACTACACTGCTTACATTGGCCCCCAAGATCAGAACCTGGGTGGAGACAAAAGGGAGCACTTCAGACGCCGCTTGAGTAGGGGACACTGGTGATCACTAGTAAGACGGATTAGTACTGAAACCGCCTCAGGGTGACTGAGTGGTTTGACAAGTCGTGTACGAAAGGTCTTAGAGTCCTGGTGCGAGCGAAACACTTAGGGCGCCAGCAACAACAACCCCTCCTCGCCACCCAAGGGTACCACACCTGGCGAGTCGGATAGCGAGTCAGGCCGTCTGAATTCTCAAACGAAGGATCCCCGCTCAATCGAGCAAGGAAAGGCAAGGCGGCGCAGGAATACCAGGCAGCAGGAGCAACGGCACTCGCGGCACTCGGAGTTTTCCGACCGCGTCGGCAAAACCCGAAACTCGGCATGGGCGGCTTCAGACTTGGGCGTTTCACGCGAGGCGGTCTCGTCAGCCCCCAGGCTGTCCGACCACACACGGAAAAAGGATAACAGGAATAACAGGGGTGAGTCCCTCGAAATGCAAGGGAGCTCCGCAACGGAGAGTCCAAGCGCGAGAGGGATAAGCCCGCGTCACTATAAAAGGAAAACAGGGTCATCAATAACGGAGCGGCATCCTCGGCATGCTGCGCCGCGTCCAACTTAGCACGAAACCAAGCAACAACCGACTCAAGCCTCGCGACCGCACGACTCAGCACCCTAGAAAATTGAAGGAAAATCGTAGGCGGCGTGACTGTGACCAAGGGGGTCACACTATAAAAGTAAAATCGCGTAGCACTTAGTCTCTCCAGCTTGTATACTTCAGATTTAACCTCTCTCTCTCAATCGTACTTTGTGTCTCTTTCATTACGCCGCGCCGGCTTTTGAGGATTCGTGAAACGGAAACTGGAACGCTTTGCTTACTGAGTCGAGACATACTACTTCCTCAGTCCGCTTAGTTAAATAGACTTGCCTACGCCTCTCACGAGCGTAGTCTCTTCTTGGAGTTGGTTTTGTGTGGTGTGTAACCGTCGAGAATTGTACCCTCCGGCCACGCCGCTCTCTTCCAACGAACTCAGCCTTTGTGTTTGTGTGGTTGGTTTGGTTGCAAACGATTGTCATCGTTTGTGTCTTTTCTCCGCGCATCGCATCAGCGGCTCCGGATCACTCGTGGGAAAATACCCGTACAAATCCGGGTATGGATTTTCGGTGTGTGGGTACCCGCACCGCGGATCCGGGTCAACTCGTGGGTTGACTCGTCTTGACTCCAATGGTTGTGCCAGGAACCCCGGCATCCCACTATGGAGACCCAAATCCGGACGTCATGGTCTCCCCAGAGATGTGTATTTAGACTGCAACCTGTATAGTAATGGGTGCCTGGTGACTCGGTCATTTGGGCCAACTGGCGGCGAAATGCAGACTCCCAAGTAATTCAATAAGTAATCAGCTGATTGTACCTCCAACGACGGACTCGAGGGCGGAGGACACCCAAGCTACTTAACCATTTCATACGTCTATCACCGCAAGAGACCCAGCTGTATATTGTTTGACGGGTGCCTCACTGTTCACAGGAACATACAGGGAACATATAGGGCGGTGTTGCTTACCTTCCGATATCTATCAAGAGCGCGTCCTCGTTACCTTCTCCCTCCTATTCGAGTACCAATCGGTGTTTTTTTTTTTTTTTTTTTTTTTTGGAGGAGCTATCGGTTTACGGTAGAGCACAGGAGCGCTCTCCATGACCAGCCAAGTTGCTAGGTTTTCCCTAGCGTGATTCAAGTTTAAGTTGTACCAGGAGGAAATGCGTCTTCCGCACACCGGTAGCAGTCTGTCGGTAGTGTGGGGCTGTGAGTTAGGGATAAGATATGCGTCGGTACATAGAAGCATATATTCATAATCTTAGCGGTTACGTCCAGGCGGACGTGAATTAGACTCACAACCCACTAAAACCCCCATGGCTGGTCTGCGCTCATTTGTGTCACACCTTTCTAGTGCTGCTCTCACCGGTTCCCAGGTCTTTAGGACCAGTTTCGCCCTGAGCGCTTTGTTACCGAAGGTTACCCGGTTGGTGAGGAGGCTGTCTAGCCTCATCCGCTTTGCGATGGCGGAACGCCATCACGAGCGGATTTCACTTAGTGTGTGCAGCCTCATTGTGTTGGCTTCTCTGCCTATCCTCCACTCGCATCTGAGTAGCCAGATTAGGTACATCGCCTCAGATACCAATATCCGTAGTAGCCGCGTGAGCGTGGGGTTTGGTCGGGGAGGTGAGCCATCCTGAGGTGTGTCTCTTATCTCCATGACCCCAATTCCGAGAATCATTCCCAGTGTAATGTGGGGGAATTCTCTTCCAGTTTTACTCCATATTTCTCGGGTAAGTCTCCATATTTCTTCTTGGCCTGTGGCCCTGCACTCAAGCAGGATGTGTTCAATTGACTCTACAGGTTCGTCGCATAGCTCGCAGGGCATGTGTGTGTCGCTCACACCAGTGTGTTTCCAGTACTCGCCCACTTTGTGGGCGCCATGAATCGCCTTCCAGAGGAAGGCACTCGCCTTAGTGCTGATGGGGTCGTTTTGTAGGAGGGACCTCCAGATTGCCCCCTCAGTGTGTTTAACTCCGGTGAGTGCTTCCACCGTGTTAATTGTCATTTCTATGTTCTCTCTGGTGCGCTTTCTCCAGATTTTCGTTTTCCGTTGCCTTATCCCTCTGTATAGGGTGGCCTGTGTTGTCGCACTCAATCTTGCACCGGCATCCAGTATCTTCTTCCCCTTTTCCAGGTTGATGATGTCTGGGGTGTCCTTCTCGGCCCCTAGAGCCGCTAGTTTATCTGCACCGTCGTTGCCAGTGTTCCCGCTATGGCCTTTGACTTTTGCCAGCCAAACGGAGTTTTGCAGGTGGGCTATTTCCCCTGCTAGCGCACCCACTATGTTCTTGTTTGCCACACCGATGTAGCCGAGGTCTGTCCACTTCGGGATGTACTTGCGCATGGCATTTATTGTGTACGTAGAGTCACTAAATATTCTAAGGACTTCCGTATCCGTGTTCTGCTGTATTGCGACTAGGGCGGCAACGAGCTCACCGGTGTTGTTGGTCTGTTGTGTACCCGGTAGTCGTAATGATGTATTTTTCCAGTGGTTCTCACCGTACCAGATCCCGCTCCCTGTTCTAGCTTCATCTGTACCGTTGCCAGTGCATGAGCCATCCGTATACACTGTCCGGGATCTACGCTGGTGCTCCGGGAGGTCCTCGGCTTGGGTATTGTTTACTATGGTGGGTTCGTTTTCTCGGTTCTCCCAGTTAGTGAATATTCTTATTTCTTTTAGGGGGTCGTCGCTGACTTGGAAGACCTGTGCTGTTTGCTCGAAGCCTTCTGCTATGTCGTCCGCTGTCATCTCTGGCTCATCCCCAGCCACCCTATCCGTTGTTGAGTGGCCTTGTCTCGGATCCCATTCGCGATCGAGGTAATTTAATTTCGTGTTCGCATTTTTCCTGCAAGCAATTGGGTCGACGCAGCCGCGAGAGCGGTCTAGTGTGCAGTTGCGGCATCGGCAGTTCGCCTTGCCCGTGTGGCCCCAGCTTGTGTTCTTCTGGGCGTGACTTAGCATGTCACCCACCGTCTTTATTCCGTGGGTGAGTCTTTGGCATGTCCCCCACTTGTCGCTGTATCTGGGTCTTACTGACCTCTTTGTACCACTATGGTACCAGAAGGGCATCGCCTTGCGCATCGCTTGTGTTGCCTGCGCCGGTAGGAATTGCGCCTTGTGTTTGTAAGTCGCTCTCATCATTCTTTTTAGGTTCTCGGGGAGTCTCTTCGAGTTCATGTTTACTCTCCAGGTCTGCAGAAGCGGGTGTGTCAAGTTCTCTATCCCGACCGTGTCTTTGAATTTTCTTACTGCATTGTCCGCTAGGATCCAGTCTGATAGGATGGCCCACATAGGCCGTTCCTCCGTGGGCTTAAAGAACTCTCGCGCCTTCGTGAGTTCAATGGCTTCGTTTCGTGATTCGAGGTCGATCAGTTTCCTGCCGCCGTCCGCTTTTTCCTCTTTCAGCATGGCAATGCTGATTGCGTTCGCCTTGCGTTCGCCCTTCTTTGCAAACACGAAGTCGTCGACCAGTTTCTCTATTTTTTTCCTCACGGGAGTGGGCATACCTTGCGCTCTTGTGAGGTCACATTGGGTGTGGCCCCCGACAATCGAGTTGGCCGCATTACATCTTCCTTTTATGGTGGGATTAAATTTGCCCCATCGCTTGAAGGCTTCCCGGATTTTTTCGACCGTAGGCTGCCATATGTCCTCCTGGTTCAAACCATACCCATAGTAGGCCCCAAGGATTCTTACCGGTTCTTTCTCTGCTGCAATGTGTATATTATCAGGTATAGTCTCATGGTGGTCAAGTCCGATTTTGCGTGAGGTTAATATGTCCTTCCTTGTGTCTGGGTCTCCCAGGGGAATCACCACGGTTTTTTCTATGTTGAATTTGGCTCCCGATGCCTTACACCAGGTGTCTAGTATTCGGGTGAGTGTCATCCTTACTGAGGAAGACCGTCGTGTCGTCTGCAAAGAGACATGACAGGATTCTTTTGTCCGTGCCTGCGAAGGTCAGTCCCTTATGTCTGATGTGCGGAGCATCTCCGCTAACGATTCAATCGCAATGTTGAAGAGCAGGCAGGAGAGGGGGTCTTTAGCGCTCAACTTGCGACCTGCATCGGAGGGGTGAAATCTCACTGCCACCTGTAACGGATATAAATGCCAGCGTAAAGTTTGTTGGAGTTTTCAACACAACATCCCGCGCTACCCCATGCCTCTTGCACACGAGTGAGTCTAAATGTTGCGCCTATGACATCGATAGGTGTACCGTTGACGCGGATGCCCTCTATCCCATAGAACTACTGCGTCGATAGTCCCCGGCGAAGGCACTACTACGGGAAAGGCTATTCTCGACGACTCCCAGATCATCTGGAGAGAGGCTGTCAGTGCAAACAGCAAGACGTTCCTCGTCGGAAGTCTCGCACCCTCCAACTCGGCCGGCGCACCCGAGTCGAACACACCAGCTGAGGCTATCGACGGAGCTCTTGCCACCACTGCGAGCTTCAGTACCAAGCCTGCAAACCGTAAATGGGCCGTCCACTGGCCAGTCGATGGCAACATCTGCCAGTGGAGGCGCCCTAGCGAGGAAATCTTCCAGGAAGCGAACATAGCTCAGTATTGCCTTGCGAGGAACGAAGCCCCTTTGATTTACAGCTGGATTTTGTACATCAACACCAACGCGACCCAACAGTATTACTTCACGGATGAGTCGGGGGACACCTACGGGCTTTGGTGTTTTCTTGAAACAAACCATTATGTTAAGTTCAACCCCGAGAAGCCTATGATTGTCAAAGTTTCCGCATCTTAGTAGTTATTAATTATACGTTAGCGCTTGCACTGCTCGACTTGTAGTAAACAACATCCATCAGTCCTGGCTACTGGCTTTTATTCCGCCCGCTGATACTCGGGATGCTACATACCCCAAAAGGGGTCATGGGAGCCGTGGGCGCCTATGAATGAAGGGTCCCGGGAGCTTCCGAGAGCAGTTGAGACACAAGCGCGTGAAAGTATATATACATACTTAGTCGCTGATTGAGAACGGGGATCCGACCTGCGAATGGTGGCGTTTCTGTCAATGTCCATACTCGGTATGGGCGCTTATTGCGCATACGACCATGAGGCCACGGGACTCTTTTAAGTAGTGTCTGTAAGACTGACCTGTGTTCCATGGATTGTTTCCTAGATATCGGCCGGTGAAAGAACGCGACGAAGAATTCGAAAGCCGGAAATGAAGAATCTGCTCGCCGGGACGTGGATGCTGGAGAGCGAGAGCGTGAACATGCTTGAAAATCCTCCAGTAAATCGGATGGAAGCAGGAATGCTAGACTGACCGCCAACCTAATTCATGGAATGATATGCTGCTGCACTAATCACGTCGTTCATGTCGCCATTCCGGGCGTAGCGCGCTATCGGCGTGATTTTGATGCATGGAGGCGATCCATCCGCTATTGACTTACCTACAGCCCCTCCATTCATTCGTTCATTGGCAATTTAGGATTCGTCGTGCCATCGCGGCGCAGAGTTCGAAGGACCTTTACCAGTGTATGGATCCTTTTCGCCCGGTCCCCCTTGCGCGTAGATATGACAAAGATGTGTGTGTGTGTGTGTGTGTGTGCAGCCGAAGATTGATGGGTTGAACAGACATGTGCCAGCCTATGCCTCGTGCCAGAACCTACACAGCAGCCTGATTTATGCTATCTCGCTGTCTCTCTTCTTACCCTCATCTGACCCCTCCTACGTTCGTTCTCCTCGCTCCAGCCTTCAAGTACGATGTGGAAGGTTCTCGTAAAGCCATTTCGATCGCGTTGGAAAGGAAGGAAAGATGCTGGTGAGTTCCGTGTATAGAAAGGATGCGCGGGGCTATCCAGCTAATGGATACCACCACCTGCATAGTGCATACGAATGAGCGCTCAGATCCTATCGCTCCTCCGAGCACCTCTTATGTAGCGCCTACCCAATCTCCCCCGGACCCTACCCTCCGTTTGGCGCCAATGCAACCTTTTCCAGAGGATGCCTCTTCTTCAGCGCTCGGACATCTTCTCCAGCAGCATGACCTACGTCTAGGGCCTATGCAACCTCCCCAGGAACCCGCCTCATATTCAGTGACTGCAAAACCTCTCCCGGAGCATATCCTTCATGTAGCGCCAAGCCAGCCCCCATCGGAGCCCGGTCCATTCGTCGCCCAAGGGGGACCCCAGTTCTTCTGTGGCAGCAGTAACAACACGTTCGGCCCACTATCCATTACTAACGTCCAGGGGAACATGATCAAGCACGGAATTGACTACGATGAATGTAGGCCTTCATTCTTTGTCCAACTTGCAGAGTTCGCTCATTTGGACCAGTACGAAGAGCGATCGCCGCCGAAATACGAAGCAGCATTCCAGCGATGGTCCGTCACAGTAACGAGAACGCGTTAGTTCTTACCGATGCGTTGGGAGAGACCCTGACTATCCCGTGGAGCTTTGTACCGACCTACGAGGTAATGTGGAATGGTATTCGTATCTGATTTGCCCATCGTTCGATGATATTTGGTTAAATAGGAGTTAAAACGGTTGTTGGTGAACCATTTCGTAGGTAAACTGGGAGAGAAGCGTGTCGCAGAGGGGCGTTATTGCATAGGACGGGCAGAGGGGTCAGATGATGGATTGGTGGTGACCGCCAGGGATTGGGTCAGGATCAGAGACGAACGTGAGCAGCTGGTGATGAGTATGCTGATTGAACAGAAATTGGATGAGGAACTAAATAAAATGTGCCCAAAATGTGGGAGGACCAAGCTTGGGACATATGTAGACCGGGGGTGGCGTGTGTGGTATGTTGTTTCTCCTTGGACCTACATGGGAGTCACCGACGTCCTGACGTTCAAGTAGCCGGCGGTGTAGAACTCGGTTTATGCTCCCAGGGCCTTCAAAAGTGGCGGATAAGACGATCGCTCAGGTAGATGATCCGGGGGAGATATTGCAATTTCGCCATGTGCAAAAGCAAGCCGTTATGGTATGTGAAGGAATCTCCATCTTCACATGGGTATGGGAGTGGATGCTCACTGCTTGTCGGATCTGCATGGATAGACTGTACGTATGGATAGTAGGGTTCTCACTGCTTGTGTTCTGTTCACAAATTGGGGCCTCTAAATTTACAGGGCGTAAGTCCTGTTTCGCCCCCCGATACAAAGGGTGTGGTACTCACGGATCGGGGCCTCTCTAATTACAGCTTGTAAGTCCTGCTTCGTCCCCGATATGAAGCGCGCGGTGCTCACGAATCGGCGTCTCTCAATTGACAGGAAGTAAGTCTCGCATCGCCCCGGATACGAAGCGTGTGGTGCTCACGAATTGGGGCTTCCCAATTTACAGTATGTAAGTCCTGCTTCGCGCCTGATATGAAGCGTGCGGTGCTCACGAATTGGGACCTCCCAATTTACAGCATGTAAGTCCTGCTTCGCGCCCGATATGAAGCGTGCGGTGCTCACGAATTGGGGCCTCTCAATTCACAGGCCGTAAGTGCTGTTTCGATACGAAGCGTGTGGTGCTTACGGATGGGGGCCTCTCAATTTACAGGTCGTAAGTGCTGTTTCGCCCCCGATACAAAGCGTGTGGTGCTCACGGATGGGGGCCTCTCAATTTACAGGAAGTAAGTCTCGCTTCCCCCCCGATACAAACCGTGCGGTGTTTACAAATTGGGGCCTCTCAATTTACAGGCCGTAAGTCCTGCTTCTCCCCGGATACGAAGCGTGTGGTGCTCACGAATTGGGGCCACTGAATTTATAGGCCGTAAGTGCTGTTTCGCCCCCAATACGAAGCGTGTGATGCTCAAGGATGGGGTCCTCTCAATTGACAGCGTGTAAGTCCTGCTTCGCCCCCGATACAAAGCGTGCAGTGCTCACGAATCGGGGCCTCTCAATTTACAGTCCGTAAGTGCTGTTTCGCCCCCGATACGAAGCGTCTGGTGCTCACGAATAGGGGCCTCTCAATTTACAGGCCGTAAGTGCTGTTTCACCCGCGATACGAAGCGTGTGATGAAGTGTGCGGTGCTCACGAATCGGGGCTTCTCAATTTACAGGCTGTAAGTGCTGTTTCGCCCCCGATACGAAGCCTCTGGTGCTCACGAATTGGGGCCTCCCAATTTACAGAGTGTAAGTCCTGCTTCGTCCCCGATATGAAGCGTGCAGTGCTCACGAATCGGGGCTCTCAATTTACAGGCCGTAAGTGCTGTTTCGCGACCGATACGAAGCGTGTGGTGCTCACGGATGGGGGCCAATTTACAGGAAGTAAGTCTCGCTTCGCCTTCGATACAAAGCCTGCGGTGTTCACGAATTGGGGCCTCTCATTTACAGGCCGTAAGTGCTGTTTCGCCCCGGATACAAAGCGTGTGGTGCTCACAAATTGGGGCCTCTCAATTTACAGTCCGTGAGTGCTGTTTCGCCCCCGATACGAAGCGTGTGGTGCTCACGGATGGGGGCCTCTCAATTTACAGGCCGTAAGTGCTGTTTCGCCCCCGATACGAAGCGTGTGGTGCTCAAGGATGGGGGCCTCTCAATTGACAGCGTGTAAGTCCTGCTTCTCCCCGGATACGAAGCGTGCGGTGCTCACGAATCGGGGCCTCTCAATTCGCAGGCCGTAAGTGCTGTTTCGATACCAAGCGTGTGGTGCTCACGGATGGGGGCCGCTCAATTTACAGGCTGTAAGTGCTGTTTCTCCCCGGATACGAAGCGTGTGGTGCTCACGAATTGGGGCCTCTCAATTTACAGGCCGTAAGTGCTGTTTCGCCCCCAATACGAAGCGTGTGATGCTCATGGATCGGCGTCTCTCAATTTACAGGAAGTAAGTCTCGCTTCGCCCCCATACAAAGCGTGCGGTGTTCACAGAACGGGGCCCCTCAAATTACAGATTGTAAGTCCTGATTTGCCCTGAATGCGAGTATCATCGGTCGTGGTCCCTCGGAGAACAAAGGGTTTGCTCACGAATTGGCCCTTTCAAGTTACAGCGTCGGCGCGTAAGTCATGTTTCGACTCCAATACCCCCGCCCCAGAAACCAGATAACTCACACTCTGGTCTTCTCCTTGTGCTCTAGAGAAAGATGCGGGAACAAGCCCAATCCGAGTCCAGATGTAGGTTCATTACATGTCTCCTGCGTTCATAACTTAAGAATACTTCCACGCAGTCGCAGAACTCGCCGACTAGGAATTCCGCCGGCCTTGAGCCATACGCCTCGCATGTCCCCACGACCTGTGCGCATTTCCTCCTCATTTGAGGCGCTCTACTAATATATGACCCCCAGGGTTTCCTTTTCTATTTATCTCTCCAACGCCGTCTTCAACGTTGCTTTCCACACTTTTATGTATTGTGTTGGCTGTTGTTCTTGGAAATCTATTCATTCTGTGCGACAAAATGTACTTTTCATTCGTCAGTCCCGCGAATATCCATGCTCGGTCAGCTTTGTTGTGTTCCAGGTTCACGAACACCGAGGAAAGGAGCGAACATGGGCACGTCGTCCTTCCGCGGCGGGTAACGGTTTTGGACGCATCAAAGCGAGTCTAGCCAAATGCCGAAGCCAAAGTGCAATGTGACGAGGACCGCGGCTCGTAAATGTATAGATCTCTATGCGCGCGAACCACCGAACCACCGATAACTCGGTCAGGCGGCGAATGGAACATAGACCAACCAGCGGCCACGAAACAAGCAGAGCAAAACTGGGATATCGTACCGCCAGGCCTGGGCGCGAAACGAGGGCAGCAGGAATGGCTGAATCGAAAATAGAAGATATAAAATATAGGGTTTGAAAGAAAACGGGTGAACGACATGAACGAAATGTGACCGCGACGAACATCGAGAAGCGAGCGGAAGGGGCGAACAAACGACCGGACATATGGACGTACGAGCACTCAAAAGCGACCATCACGAACGAACGAACGAACGCTTGGAGCAAGGAATAAATCGTCGAAGGAAGAAGAAAGGAAGGTCGAAGAGACGCAAAGGTAAAGTATCGGATGCGGAGATTGGAAGAAGATGTAGAACAAGAGGTAAGTATAAGAACCGATGCTTACCTCCCGAATGGCCGACTCCGCCTAACCTTCATACATTCGCCCTCACCTCCGCCTTCATATCCGCCATAAATGTCCCATCGTGCACCTGCACCTCGCCCTCGCCAATCCCCTCCGAGCCTCCAATCTCAAGCTCGCTCCTCCCGTTCTTCTCCAACCCTTCCAGTGCTACCGCTCGCTGGCTCCATACCCATCAACACTTGTGCAACACGTCCACATGTCCACAAAGGAGAGGCGGCGGAGCGTCCAGCGGCCGCTCGTGTAGTGGATCTGGCGGGCAGGGAAGAAGGCCCGCGAGGCGTCCCAACGACGCTGAGCCAAAAGCCGAAGATCATGACGAAGAAGTGGAGGGTGAGAATGTGGGAGCGCAGGTGGAGGTGGAATAGAGGAGGCGGGAGCGCGGGGACGGTCGTACGCCCGAGCCCTCCGTGCACCCCTCAAGCAGAGGCGCTATACTCTCCTCGATGCTCCTGTTCCCGTAATGCTCCGCATGACAATGTGTTCGACTTTAAGCCCACCCCATTGGTCAGAAACGAAGAATGAAGAATGACGGGAGGGACAAGGACTCCCGATTCACAATTCACGAACTAACGTCTCTCCCTCAAGGGCGCTCGCGATATCGACCGCGGGATGCATTGCCCCCCGAGCAGCGTCGAAGATGGCGAATAGGCCGCACTGTGTGATGGCCTCGACGCGAGGTGTTCGAGCAAGGTCGGGGACACGCGCGGCGGTAGTGTCACCGGTCAATTTTCCGCTGGTGGTCGAAGCACAAGGGAGACGTTGCCCAGACATAGCTGCTCCATCCCGTAGATGGTGGAGCTTGTCCAGGAGTGCGCCTTGGGTTTCAGGTGTGCGGCGGTGGAGCCCGACCCCTTGTTGATGGGGGGTCCTGGTGAGCGTAGAGTGGGAGAGAGAAAGGGAGAGGAGGGGGGGAGGTGCTCTCTACTTCGCTTAGTGTCTACTTGGGGCGGGCGCAGGCCCGGGGTGTAAGTGACGACGAGGTTTGGTGATGGAAATGGGCGTGCTGGTTGAAGAGGGAGCAAAGGGGAATCGTGGCGTGTTATCACACATTCTCTCTGAGTCAGTTCTGAGTCCTTTGTGCGGAGGAGGTCGAGGTGGGTAGGGTTGGAGGAGAGGAGGAGGCGATGGAGAAAGGGGTTTCGCGCGTGGGTGATCCCCGTTTTGATCCCCGAAAGACCCACGCTCGTTCCATGTCGCTTCATCGTCGTCGCGTTCCTCTGAGATCTACCGGCTCGCGCGTGTCATCAACAGAATCGGCGCTCAGGAATCCGTCGCTGTACGTCTCCAGATTGGCCTTGTGTGCCCCGGTGAGGACCTTATCGCTCGAACGCAGAATGAGGTCGACGGGAATCTGACAGACAGATACTATAGATAACGGGATCTGAGTGCTTATGCCATGCTAGAATGGGGGTTACGAAAGCGTGCGTTGGAACGAACCTGGGCATATTGCTTCCTCTGGTACGACTTCTGTAAGAGTGCGAGTGGGCTCCATCTTCAAAGCTGAGCGGTACTCGTCGTGGAGGTATCAGAGCCGTGCGATAAACGTTGCACTATCGGACGTTCCTTATATATCGGGGTTTGAGGGCGCCTGTGTAGTTGTCCGCAGTGTATGACGTCAAAGTCAGCTGAGAGATCGTTTAAGCGCCCATCAGGTCCTCGCAGGCGAGTTGCCGTTCCAAGCGTCAGATTGAGAAGAATTTCCGGGAGTCTCCATAAGATGCGCAAATTCTTTTATTGGGGGCAGTTATAGGTAGAACAATCTAAGACCGCCCCGTTCTCAGAATAGCCGCCCATGCCAAGTTCTGGCGGAAGCAGTGGCGTGTGTGTGTTATCTCACATGACTGGTACACACAACACGAGGCAAACTCTAGAGCCCGGAGCCTAAATCGCGGATATTGACGGAAGGTTCTTCTGTAACCCGATGAACCTTGATTAATCAAGCCAGCGTATAGCAACCTTTTTTGATTTAAATGGGAGCCATTTAAACAATATTCAAAGGCATGGTTAACCATCCAGCAGCTCAACGTATTGGGTGCCCGTCTACGGGTACTTAGTAGTGTTTCAATAGAGCTTGATTAAACTCATTTCAAATCAGCAATCTTCAGATATTATATTAAATAAGGTATTGTATCTAGATGAACACGGCGTATGCATACATAAAATGGCTCAGGGGAAAGGTCGGCTTTGCCTGTGAACCGGCGTTTAAACAATGGCATCTATGTTTAAACGGAGATCGAAGTACTCCTGATCACCATCAGCGGCGACTTTGGAGCGGCAAGGCTCGCCCACAAGCTCCAAGTCCCTGTCCCCACTCCCAGTGATGGTAGACAGAGGCCAAGGAGCGGGGGCTCCCAAATGATAAGCCCCACATGTTATATACTCCACCACTGTTTGTCCCAGCATTTCCATCAGTGCATGTGTTTATTTTCATTCAACAAGCTGAGCGTGACCGTGTCGAGACGCGTTTACGCGTTATTTGGTCTGATACCGCATGGCAAGCATCCGTGGGGTATATAAGCCAGCAATCCCCCATCAAACCCCCATCCCTTCTCTTCCCTCTTCCACCACCATCCCAGACGTGGTGGCAGAGGGACTTGACGGGATCTCGACTTCTCGTCGAGCCTTCGGGCACATGAGGGGCGGGTTGTCGGTCACACCGCCGGCAATTCGGGATCGTTTAAACAGGATACGCTTGTTTAAACGAGGTCCTCATGATGTCCTTGTTTAAATGTAGTTCTGTATTACTTGCCATTTAATTCCACCATAATTTAATCATTTTTGTCATTTAATCAGGAAATATGATGTTTAATCAAACCCGAGCTCTGTGGCCTTTTCAACGCGAAGAAAGAGTCGGTTTGAGGCCATTTAAACAGGGAAGAGCAGCATCTCCCTAACCTTGATTAATCATGGCTTTGAATATTGTTTAAATGGCTCCCGTTTAAATCAGAAAAGGTTGCTATACGCCGGCTAGATTAATCAAGGTTCATCGGACTTTTGGGTTCTTTACTAAAGTTCAGCTTCGACCCAGCCCCGCACTTGTCCACCGTCAGTCGCGATCGCTAACCCAGCCTGATGATCATGGGTGAGTCGCCCAAGCCTCTTCTAGTAGGTACTGGGCTAGTGGTCTGCCGTACTGTCGCGTACACGACGACCTCTAGCTGTGGTTAAAAACGGAGAGAGGGGTACTCCTGTCAAGATGGGGTGCTATAAGAAGAGCGCCTTGAAAGAGAATAGAAACTCATACCGCATTATCTGCCATCTGTTGCACATTGCCACATATACCACCACCACCACCACTCTATTAGCCATCATGAAGCTCTCTCGCTGCCTCACCCTTCTCGCTGCCCTGCTCCCAATTACCCTTGCCGCTCCCACAGCTTCAAGTGCTCGGCGCCAGGACGTGGCAACTACCGACTCCAGTACGTGCGCATGCGCATTATTCATCAGCTCCAAGTTCACAGTGATACTGACGTCTTTGGCACCCTGACAGGCTCCAGCTTCCTCGTCTTCGCCTTATTCCTCGAGCAGCTCGCCGTGTCGTTCTACGACTCCTCCCTTTCCCTACTCTCCGCAGACGACTTCCGTGCTGCGGGGCACCCAGATAGCGTGCGCCACGGGTACGAGCAGGTTCTTAAGAGTGCGAAAGCGCATTCCGACTACCTCGTCGGAGAGATCACCAAACTCGGACATGGGGATTCCACTGCGGCTTGCGACTATGCTTTGTGAGTGTCCGACCGACCAGTCATTCACCCGGGGACGTCATGGTGGTCTGGGTGCTCACCCTATTATGATTCATAGCCCGGTCAAATCAACCGAGGATTTCATCAACATGAGTGAGGCGATTCAATCCCTTGCTGTCTCAACCTACGTCGGAGCCCTCGATCGTAGCCAGTCAGATGTGAGCATTTAATTCTTCGTATCTCTGGCTGCGATGTGCCGAAATTGACTATCAGTCGCTCAGGCATACACCACTGTTTTTGGTAAGATGCTCGGAGATGAAGCACGATACGCTACCTGGATCAGCACTGCGGTCAAGGACCAAGACTTGGCGGATATCAGTTATGAGGTGAGGGTCATTCATTCAATGAGTATTTTTTAACTGTACTGACCTAGGGTGTGTGCCTAGTCTCCTTCCTCGATGGACAATACCTCGACCATCGCCGGTATATCCGTCACCGACTGCCCAGCCGGCATCGACCCTAGGATTTTCGCTTTCTTCAGGGGGCTCAACAGCGCCGTGTGATGTGTTTTTGGTTTGGATTGATACCAATGTATAGGTCATAGCTGGTAGATATGTTTCTCGATAGTATGTACGTGATCAGCCTTTATATATATACCCTGGCTCGTAAGAAAACAAGCATATGAGAGAGCGAGCGACATCCCATTGAATCAAGGTATTCTGGAGGTCTCGGACACGGATTCGGAGGGTTTTACAATATCTTAGGAACAGCAAGGGGAAGGGCCATGCATGACCTGATGGTCGTAGACCACGATTCGGATGACGGAGAACTGCGGCAGCGCGGCTCGCTCCCTTTAACGCTGAGTGGTACTCATCGTGGAAGTGTGAAAGCCGTGGCAATAGACTTATTGCACTACTGGACGGTCCCTTTATATCGGGGTTTGAGGGCGCCTCGTTTCCCCGATACAGTGGATTAAACGAGTAGTGTTGAATACGAACATAACGGTCTATTGCTGTGAAGCCATCAATCATAACGCGTCGTGTTCCAAACGTCCCCCCGTAGTCGAGGACGATTTACGGGTCTGATTTTGCACGCTACAGGAAACTACTAAAGGGTTTGGTGGCCGACAGATTCTTCCTGACCTCGGCCTTCCAGGTGCTTACCATCTCACAGCATGCCCTGCATCTGCAAGTCTGGCGGAGCACATAGTAGTGAGCATCGAAGATTCCTTCGAGGCGGTCGAAGCTAGCGCCTCTGAGCATCTTGAGATGGCCCTTTACAGTCATAGGGAGCGTTACTCTCATTGCAGCTACATAATTTGCCCAGGCCGTGCAGCCATCCCTTGGGGCCACAACATGCACATTGGCGGGGATGGACGTCAGAGCGTCTGACAATTCGACGAACTGCTCCCTGTATCTCATCTGGATTACAAGAATCGTGAGTTATTCTAGGGTGTGTGTGCGCCAAAGACCATTGGCGAGAACTGCTCACCCATGCCAAGAAGGCTGTATCGTACCCTGTCAGGCGGCTCTTCATGTAAGTGGTATCTAGGTCGACCATGAAAGGCGCCACTGCATCCGCAACATCGAGGTATCCGAACTTTGCCGCGTAAGCAAAGTACGCAATAGCTGTCCGGCCGTCCTTTACAAGTCGACCTCTAAAACACAGGTGTCAATGACCCAGATTGTTGCGGAGATTGGTTCAGGTATGAGGAACTTGACTCACTCCGCGCGAATATGCTCACTGCACGCCGCCATCACCCCATACACGAAGTACTTCTCTCCCGCCTCCGCCAGTGCGAGAAGTTGATCACTCCCCAATCCCGATAAAGTGGGAAACTTCTGCTTGTGCATCCCACTGAGCAAGAGCTTGAGCGTCGCCCCGTTCTCTGAGAGATCAACGGGCTCCTTGGAATCGCTGACACTATCCGCACTGGGGAAACCGTCGCTGAAGTGCTCGAGGTTGGCCTTGTGTGCTCCGATGAGTTCTTGATCGCTTGATCGGAGGATCAAATCGATGGGGATGAGTTCGCTCAGATGAACCTTTTTTCCAACGACCATCTCGAGCAAAGGCAACGGGCGACCATTGCGCATAGTATGCCCCAACACGATGGAGGCAAGATGGAGGAGCCCTACTTCAGGAGCGCGACCATACATACCACCCTCCTACGCACCATGTGCCCAACAGAGAGCCGCTAGCGAAGAGGAACGTTGGAATCGTCGCCAAGCTTTCAGTCACCCACTCCCTGCCGTCGGTAGTTCTCCAAAGAAGCGTGCTAATCCTGAATCAGCCAGTGTTATGCCTGGAGGCGCCATCAGAAGAAATACTTGAGAAATACCACATCTCTTGCCAGTGCCCCAACCCCGAAGAGCTTTACCATCAAACAACTCCCAAAGAGTTCGTGAAGTTCGCTGCGAGGCTATTTCTCGGCAAAATGACGATCAATACGCGAGAAACGACGATAGCTTTGTATAAAGAGGCTTGGGCACGGGTATATCAAGGCGATCCCCCGATGTATGACGGACAGCCGTTGGACCTCGTTCACGATGACCGATATCCTGTGGATGTCGCGTGGGGTGATACCCCAATCTATCGACTGCCCGTACCTCATCCGGTCGGCCCACCGCCAATCCTTCTTGTTCAACCGCCCCAACCACCCTTTGTGGTTAACACCGACCAGGTGCGTCCCTTCTCATTACTTTGAGCCACTCGTCGCCACTCGGGCACCCGCGGTGCCACTCCACATTTCTCGCTCATGCCACACGGGAGCCTTTTACAACCTCTCATAGACGATCTCTTCCCGGTTTCATTTAATATCGACACAATCTTACCTCAGGTACCAGCAGTAGTCCACCCACCACCTCAAAGTCGCACCTTATGCCCATACCCCCAATCGTCGACCATCTACTCAACGAGATTGACGAACTTAAGGAAGCGCTTGCGACGGAAGTGGAGCGCGGGAGAAAGCAAAAGGAGGAGGTTGACGCTTTGAGGAAGGAAGTCGGTGAGTTGAAAGCGGTATCAGCGACCGTGACGATGGGCCGCCCAGAGTTCATGGCGTACGCCCTCCTCGGGAAAAAGGTCTGCGATGCCATGAATATCGCAGAATCTCTAGTGGGGTGAGTATATGGACGAACTGGGTGGGCTTGGCCATGCTTTCAGGACATTTGGGTGAGGAGTGAATTTCCAAAAGCGGGGGACAATCAGTTTCAAAGCAATATTCGGGCGTTAGTCGACGTGGACGTGCGAATCTTCCTGTGTGTCGTTTATTGTGTAAAAAATAGTTCGAGTGAAGACGTGTGCAAAACCAGTGCCTCGCTGATATACCGGTCTCAAGTTATTGCACGTATTGTACTTTGTGAGATCAACTGACCATTAACCTTATGTGGTTCACCTTATGTATCTTGGGCGCTTATTTTCCCTGACCACTCAACCCCCATCGAAGGAAGGTTAGCCCGTACCAAGCTAGTACCACAGGCACATTTAAAAAGCATCGTCCATACGTTCATTTGGATAGAAGCACCTATGCCTTCACAATAAAGCATGTGGCACCGGAGATGCTTGTATCCGACCATATGCTCTAGTGACAGCGGCAGTATAGCCGTCGGCCTCCCTCGCCGCTTGAAGGCGCCGTGGTTTGCCTAGATATCGATCACCCTCTTGATTTGCACACTCCGGATCCTGGGGCTGATAAATCACCGATAATTCGGCTAACTTACCTCAGAGCGCAGTCCTTGCTTTGCACTGTTCCATCACAAACGGTGTTCCGCATTGTCGGATTGTCGTAAGACAACACCCACATGAATGTGCTACGTACCACTTAGAGGAGAAATAAGCTGCTGACGACCCACTTGTACTGTATTGATTTTACATTTGAGGGACCTAATGTGCCAAACAATCTCTCTTGGAGCTCCGAAGGCAGTATAGGAGCAGAACAGGGTATACTGGATGTAGATCACGCATTACGCGCCCAGATCATCCAACAATATAACGCCAAGTGACTTGGTGCGGCCTCTAGCCTCCATTAGTAACATCGAAACCCATCCCATAAGCATTATAGAACAGCCCTCTGCAGTTAAAATTACTCGAAGGAAGATAGAACATTGCGGTCTGTGCTTCTCTCCGATGACGGCGCGCTGATCACAGGCGAACCTGGGACGCTCCCCTATCCACTGTATCCAGTCTACTATTTCTGAAATAATTATAGTCGGGGCTAAGGATTGCCGCAGAATAACCCCGAATTTGAATAAGGTATAAAGGGAGCTGGGCTCTGTGCATCAAGGACAGGTCATTAACCACTCTTCCACTCTTCAAGCATGCGCTACTCAGCTATTAGCTACTTCGGCGTTGCAGCACTCGCCACAATGCAAGGTGCTCAAGCTCGGGGAGACTTTTCTAGCTCCTGCACCAACTACTTTATTGAGGGAAACAACTTTCTCCGGGCGACGTGCGGCAACGGCCAGGGTGGCCAGGTCAACTCCGCGCTCAACCTCAACGCATGCATTGGCATTGACCCCAACAATCTGGTTTGCCGACCCAAGTAGGCATCCTTCGTATTCAGCTCAGAACAGTGACTAATGGGGCCTTCAGTGGTAATTATGCCGCACAAGGATGTGCTGGGTGCTTGATCCGTACTGGGGCCTTCATGCTTTGCAGCTGCCCTGGTGGCAATAAGATTGCTGACTTGGGTACGAGAAGAGTCATCATCACTCGACATTCCACATCTGACGATATGGGTCATATTATAGATGAGTGCGTCGCCAATCGTGGTGGTATCCTGGCTTGCGCTTAGGTCGGAGACGCTTGCCGCTTGGACTTGCTCGAAGATCGGCCCGCGGCCAACAAGTAAACTGTCAATGCATTAGTAGCGCTGTATTAAGGCTATGTTTGTCAGGGATTAGAATACCTTTCTTTGTCAATATCCAAAGGTTGCATTTGGTAAATGGCTGGAGGACTGCCCCAACGGCTCTTGTTCCAAGGAGTCGATGCGTGCAAAGATAGGTGTGAAACGGCGTTGCGGAATATCCGTGACTTTAGTAGGTACGTGTAACGTTTTTAAGAGATTCGGATGTCCTGCATATGTGACTATGTTTCCGACCATAGCTATACTTGGGCATAGTGATATCTTCGAACGTGAACCATCAACTGACCTAAGTCTTTCAAAATGCATTCGGACTAATCTTTTCCATAATTTCTTCAACAATCGCTTCTCTATATCAATTTATCATCGGTATGTGCGTGTGTGGATGTTGCGTGCGGCTATTGTCTGAGTGCGAGTGCCAGACTTGGATGTATTCATCTTGTGCAATGGCACCCCTCCTCTAGACCACGTTACTGCTGCCGTTATTCTTCTCAACGCCTTTCATCATGCCATCAAGTTCGACTATCCAGATATTGCAGATGCAGCCGCGCCAAACACGATCGGCGCTCAAATTGATGAGATTGAGCAATTTCAAGACTGCTCTGGTGGAGTAACCTAATGGGTATGCATCTCCCCCTCCACTTCCAAGCCTATCCCTATTTACACTGGATCGCCTCACCAGGTCGCATATCGCAACAAGTACTTAGCGATTGTCAGGCTGGTGACGACCAGTCCTCCTGAATGGAGAAGCAAGAAGGGAAAGGTACATTATTGTGAGAATTGGAGCCCTTACTTCGAAGAGGTTCAGAAAAGGCTACCTAGAGATGATCCAGGCTACCTCCGTACTCTTAGAGGCAAGGACTTCAGCGAGCTTCGGGGGATAATTGAAAGCAAAATGCATGGCTGAACGATTGCACTGCGACGAGGGCTCCATATTCTGGGACGTCATGCCATCGGAGGGTGCGCGCATGGGTCCAGAGCTGTGAAGAGGCACTGCGAAATATCGGTACATATGCGAGCTATCTTGAAGGCGATACGGGGGCGACATGAAGTGTCAAATTCACAAATAATGGAATACATGAAATCAACTACTAGTGCATCTGTCGACGTTTTTCAACCCTAGTCGGAAAACGCTAATACTCATAGGTGTAGCACTGGGGGTACCATTCTGTCTTCAGCGCCAACCCAATGGGCACGTCCGGGCCCAAATCTGAAGTTATCGAGTTAAGACCTGTCGAATCGAACCGATAGATATCACTCACTGTTAAGAGGCAAGTCATCACAAATACTATCGGTGCCGCCTTCACGTCCACGGAAGTCGTATTGGTAGCCTTCTTTCTTGTTCTGCCATTCCCACCAAACGTGATCAACGTTGCCGTGGTGCAGGTACTGAATGCATCGTCATATTAGTTGGGCTGTCTCACGCGCGTGGATATTACTCACGAAAAGTGGGTCATTGGCCCCGAATACTTGCGATCCTCCCCACGGGGTGCCATCCAGCCTGATAAGACTAAGATGGAAGTCGGATAAGAATCCTATGGTCAAACGTACCAGTTGAAGCTCTGAGCATCGCCCCCAAGGAAGAAGTGTCCGCTGTTGTGAAGGCTGCGGAAGTTAGGCTCATCCAGTCCGTCAATCATGGTTTCGAACTGCCAAAAGTCAGTGGCCGAGAGAACTCGCTCGCGGGCTGTCTTGTTACTGTAGATGCGATGTCACATGTGTGCACTCGAGAACACACACACACAAACTCACATCGTGTCGCTCAAAGCGATGCCATATTTGTTGTCTGGGTTGTAGAGGGCATCGGGGGTGAAGTTGCGGACGAGGAAGTGTGGCAAGGGAAGGTTGGGCTGGTAATGTCATGAAAGATGGAATTAATTAGTAAATAAATCGAAGATCTATGCTCAATGGCCACATACTCGGTAATTCGCGAAAGCCCCTTTATCAACAATGAACCCTCCTGCTCGTCCTCCGAGTTCATTGATGGGAACTGATCCGCCATCGCCGAAGCCGATTTCAGGGTCATTGGAGAAGACGGGGGCGCTATAGAAATTCGGTCCTGCATCAAGCGTGTAGTCCCAGTAGCTATTTAAAGGAATATTAGACGTGGTTGTGAAAAGTAAGGAAGGGGTTTGACCCACGGGACGGGCCCTTTGTAGCCACACAGCTTCTCAAGGGAGTACCCATGATGCCACACAAACCACCGATGCCATGGTAAGAATTTGGGTCCAGCATGGTACCGTACGAAGCCTTGAGCGTGGGCCTAAAAAAGAAAATCAGTGAATGTCACAGGACATTAAGGCAAGGAGGGTTACGTTGGTGAGTCCGTCGTGGAAGGTGAAAGTCTCGTTAGCCGTCAAACCAAAGTTGGGCGACTTTTGGAGACATTTTTCGGCACGAATATACGCCTTCTTCTCTTTGGTAGTAAGACGACGCCACTCCTTTCTTACCCGTATCCTTTCGCACTGTAAGGCCTTGCCTGGATGGGCAGGGGGCTTTCCTATCTCTTTGAACACCTCCAAGGCGGCAACAGCATCCTTGGCGGCAGCACGAAATGCGGGGTAGTCCAAGTACGGAATGAGAGGGTTGGAGATGTTGACCTCCGAAGGACAACCTCGCTTGGAGATGTTTTGTACTTGGGAGCTGACGGGGCTCCCAGCTGCGAGCTGTGCAAAGGGGGCGAGAGCTATGGCGCAGAGAAGAACTGAGGAGAACATAATGGTGAAGCTCTGAGGACATCCTCAAAAGTAGGGTGTGCT
Organism: Ephemerocybe angulata; assembly: GCA_013368325.1. Classification (NCBI taxonomy): domain Eukaryota; kingdom Fungi; phylum Basidiomycota; class Agaricomycetes; order Agaricales; family Psathyrellaceae; genus Ephemerocybe; species Ephemerocybe angulata. The sequence continues at coordinate 409,186 of JAACJK010000227.1, forward strand.
TATATACTCGCCACAACCTCACGTCCAGTATGATTTATAGGCTTCCCAGAATAGCTGCAGGGAAAGAGTCAACATATGGAGGAGCTATCCACATCGAATAGGCGACTTCTTTCGAACCCAGGGATACAGTAACTCGGGTAAACTGCATGAAAACTGGCAAGGACCAAGCAGTAAATTCAGAGGATGATGGGGACGAACAAACCTCGGACCATTATGAGAGGCATTTCAACAACTTCTCGGACGCATGAAAACACTGAATGACGATGGTCGTTGTTCTTTCCAAGGAAACTGAAGCATATACTCATTTAATTGCGGCTCACTGTGGCTTCTATATCGTTTCAGTAAGACGTAATATGAGACTCACTGCACCATAAAAGGATTTCGCCGTGATAATCACAGCTAGAGCTAGAGGCGGCCAGTTCTTCACAGAAGTTCATGGCAGATGATGGGGATTTAGACGCCCATTACTTTAGTATTGAAATGCTATGTATAGTCCAGAGAAGTCGCTAAACTTCTGAAGCTTGTTCCCCTTTAGGACTCCGCTCGTGGTACACCGTGAGGTATTCCGACTCGCTGCCTACGGATGCAACCGTGGGATATACTTTAACAATGGCCCTCTAAACCGAAGGCTAAAAAGCCACTGAGAGCTACGACGTATCGGCTTCAACTCTTGAAGAACAACCAACATCACGGTGTACACATACCTCTGACCAGGCCAGACGATCGCTATAGATTATCGGTACATAAACTCTGTAAACCCGACTCGGGGGTTGGAAGCTGTTGTGTGAACCAACGTCTCTGATTAATCTGAATCTGCAAGCCACGAGGTTAAAGAAATCGGCTGAATTCCTACAAAGAAGACTTCTCTCAAAGTCCTATTGAATACATAAGAAGCGACTGCAATCATTTGCCATGTGTCGGGTCCTACTGGCAAACATGACGCCCAAGTGACGGGCGTCTCGGGCGTTAGGTGTGGTTTTACATCGAGAGAAGATCAAACCAAATTTCCCAGCGCCCACTAATTGACGCTGCTTCTAAATATTTGAAAGATAACAGTATGTACCTTGTGCTAGATCAGGAACTACCGAAGAGATTTAGGACACCTTCATCATGTATCAGGACTCAGTGGTGGACATTATGGGGAGTAATATGCCCACGACATCATGGGATCGAAGAAGCCAGTGACTGTCTGCATAGTTTTAGAGTGGATAGAGTGATCCAATGGAGTGGTTCCAGCAAGAGATGGCTGGAACCGACTTATCTGCAGTTGGGCAGTTGAAACTTAACTGGGACCTTCTTCGTTGAGCTTGTGAAGTACATGCTTCGGGCGGTCTATAGGGTCCCTGGTTGTGCGGCATTAGCGCGAGATACTCCCTCTTTTCACATCTAGAATACCTCTTCGGAGAAATCGCCACCGAGGGCCAAAGACCGAGGCGGCATCACCAGACGCAAGTAAAATCCGAAAGCTTCTCAGATTATGATTAGGATGTGCCAAACTGTGTCGAAGGAATTCCTTTTGACAACCCACCCACAATACACAGATACTCGTACTATCAAACAGCCGGTGTGTGTGTGTTTCTAAGGTCAAGTCACGCCGTACAGGCACCCATCCCCCAAGTTGAAGGGTCGCCAGGTGCATCGGCATTTTTGCTCAGGACGTATCCAATGACACATGCAACCCCCAACCAACCTTGAGGCCTTGAGGCGCATAGCCGCAACGAAGCGCCAGGTGCAGGCAGCCATCTCAAACAACAGCGCCATATGTAGAGCCAGATCTATGTTCAATAACAAGATACAATTCCAAATACTACAGATACACTATACAAAGAACTACGAATACAAATCTACACACTCCAATCCAAACTCAAAAGAAGTAAAGATACAAAAAAATCGTTCAAAGATCATAAAAAGTCATAAAGTTAAACTCCACCCCTCAAACCCTCCCAGCACTCCTCGCACTCGCCTCACTATACACCCTCAACTCCCTAACCCTCTCCTCCCCCCACTCTCCTCCCCCCATCTCCGCCCGCACACTCACCCTCTCCGCCTCCACCTCCGCCGCCCCACTCCTCCCAAGGCCAAGCCCAAACGCCCGCGTAAGCGGCGCATGCCCCATCATCGGACTCCACCCCTTTAGATTACCCCCATGAATCGGCGACGACACCGCCTGCGCCTTGCCCCTCGACGCACTCGGCGACGGCGGCGCTCCAAGCCCCACACCCCTCTGCTGCTCTCTCAACCTCTGCTTATCCTTCTCCTTATTCTTATCCTTCCTCGGCGTCGGAGTGGGCGTAACATCGGCGTCCGACTCGTCCGCGCGATCACCCATACTCTTCCTCCCCTTCGCGCGGGGCGTGGACGCCACAGCCGTTGTAGCTGCCGCGGAAGTGGAGGTGCTCGCAGCGCTGAGAGTGCGCTTACGCGCAGCCACCCACGCTTTAGGCTTCCACTTGCTCCCGCCGCTACTGGGACTCCGACCTAAAACGGGAAGCTTGCCGGGACTCTGAGGCGGGGTGGCGAGGGCGGTGGCTCCAGCAGCGGCGGTAGGAGTCCGAGGCGAGTCGGGTCCGCGCGAGAGAGACCTAGCGCGCTTCACAGCCTGCGCAGTGGGCACGAGCCGTCCACGCGCACCACCACTCTGCGTCCTCGTCCTTGTACGTTCCGTCCTCCCACCATCCTTCCCCTCCTCCTTCCCATCCCCATCCCCATCCCCATCCCCATCCTTCCTGGTGAGAACGTCGTGAACCTGCTTCGCCTGAACCGACGAGGGAAGACCCTCCCCATCCCTCCCACTCTCATACATCTCCCTCACATCCTTAATAATCACCGTCGAACTCCGACTTAGATCGCTAAACCCACTCCCCTGCCTCGACGGGTGCGCCGAATGCCCCGCGCCCCGCGCCGCCGCGCGCGACTTGATAAGATTCCCAATCGCCACCGTGTCCATCCTCGCAAGGCCACTCGCACCTTCAACAAGCCCGTTCTGCTGAGCCGAAGGCGAAGAATGCGACATTGACACAGCAACACCGGCGGAGGAGGTGGTAATGGTGGTAGCGGTGGTGGATGGGGTGATAGAGGCCAGAGCAGCAGCACCCGAGACCCCGCGCGGCGACGTAGCCGTATACGGAAAACTCGACGTAAACTGCGAATTCGCAGAAACAATCACCGGACTCGCAGCATACGGCACCTCCCCCTCGCCCATCTCAGGCCAAAGCTCCGACGCACTCGGGGACGGCAGCCCACCCTCCCCCTCCCCCTCCCTCTCCCTCTCCCCATCCCTATCCTCCCTCATTCGATCCTCCGCACCCTCATCCTCGCGCTCGGCAAGAACACCCATAACCCCAGTGCCCTTCCTCCGGAGACTCCCGCCCCCACCCCCAAGCCTCAAACTCCCCCTCCCCCCTCGTCCTAGGGAGGCGTAGTTCGACGCGGCCGTCCCCGCGCGCGAGAGGCTCACCGACATCTGGCTGTACATGCTCACACTGTCGTCCGAGCCCGTCGGCGAGGGCTGCTCTCTTTCCCTCTCCCTCTCCCTCTCCCTCTCCCTGTCTGTATCGTCGGGGTGCAGAATGAAAGGCCTGGATGCGATCGAACCTAGAGAGGAGCCGTATGCGAAGAAGTTCGTGTTGTTGTTCGCGTTGTTGTTGTTGGAGGAGGAGGAGGAGGAGTGGACGGGGGTAGAGCTACCCATCACACCATCCACATACGCCCTCGCAAAAGCCCGTGCGCCCTCCGCGCTCTTCATCACCCCTCCCATACCCTCTCCCCCTCCCATACCCCCTCTCCCTCCTGCACCCAACCCAGCCACATTCACCCCCTCCCCTTCAACCGAGTCATGAGAGTTATAAGCATCCCCAAACACATCCGCCGGCCCACCCACGCGCTGGCCCGCCTTCACCCGCCGCTCGAACGACGCCATGAACGGGTTCTCGATGCAGGCGTAGATGTCGACGGGGGTGCTCTTCGTTGTTCCTGTGGTGTTGGTGGTGGCGGTGGTCTTGGTGGTGGCGAAGGGGTTCTCGGTGGCGGGGACGTTAGGGGCGGCGGCGGTGGAGGATGAAGGAGAGGTGGTGGTGGTGAAGGGATTAAGAGCGTCCTGGGTAGACTTCTTAGGCGAGGAAGGCGCGCGCGCCGGCGCGGGCCTCGGGATACCCGTGTCGAGCCTCAGTGCACCTACACACACGCATCGTCAGTACACTAGCCCATTCAACTAACGAGAAAGAAAGAACGCACCGCGATCCAAAGGATACTCAGCGTACGGATCAAAACTCTCCTCCACCCTCGCACTCCTCTTACTAAACCCGCTCCCGGCCTGCAGACCCTCCGCGACGACGCCTCCGCGAGCGGTCGAGTTTGTGCGGTAGTAGAAGTAGAGGTCGTCGTGCTTCCCACTCGCATTCACATTCGGATTCGCGTTCGCATCTTGGGCTTGAGCTTGCGCTTGAGTTGAGGTGTTGGCGTTCGCGTTCACGTTCAAGTGAGAGTACTCGGTGTCGGATGGGACGGGCTTGCGCGCACTCGAAAACGGCGACCCACTCGTTGAAGTAGGACTCGTAGGCGACGTAGGACTCGTAGGACTAGTCGGCGCAGCCTCGTACCGATGCTCTCCCTGGACCGCACCAGGCTTCCGCACACCCCTCCTTCCCGTAGAGTTAATGAGCGGGACGTCCACCATATCCATCTCCCCCTCGCGTCCACCCTCCTCCTTCCCCCCGTCCTGTGTCTGGCCGGTAAGGCGCCCAGCGGCACGGTGCGCGATACTCTGAAGCGCAGTGCGCGTCGAAGGATACACCCGCTCGAACCCATCCGGCATCTCGAAGCTAAACTCCTGCCCATATCCCTCCTTCCCCTCCTTCCCATCTCCATCTCCATCCTTCTCCCCTTTCCCCTTGCTCCACCCGAACTCCTTCCCCTTCTTCTTCCTCCCGAACTCCTGACCGAACTCCTTCCGCCCGAACTCCTTCCCCCTCCCGAATTCCTCGCCGAACGCCGAGGCGCCGTCGGCTGCACCCCGCCCCGCGCATCCAGCCGCGAGTCGGGCGTTGCGCCGCCGCATAAGGGGGACGATGATAACTGCTACCACGATGCAGAGCACGACGAGCCCTGCGGCGAGGCCGCCGATTATGGCTGCTACGTCGTTGATCTTGCTCCCATTCCCATCTCCGTTCGCACTCGCACTTCCATTTCCGTTTCCGTTGTTGGAGAGAGAGCCGTCGTTCGAAGCAGAGTTATCGGAGGAGGAAGAAGAGGACGATGAGGAAGGAGATGGGGATGGGGAGATGGGAGGATGAGCGGCGTTCGCCACCGCCGACGCGCGCTGCGCCACGACGGAAGAGACGGAGGATGAGACGGAGGACGAGATTGATTGGAGGGCTGGGATGTCTAGTGTTGGGTAGGAGGCGACTGTCATACCGCCTATCGCCTTGTCTACGAGCGTCACCGTCGATACCGCCGATTCCAAGGATCCAGACGGAGTCGCTGGAGGGGAGAGCGGGGACGAGAGGGCGGGGGAGGTGGTGGGAGTGGGAGAGAGGGGCGATAGGGGCGAGGATAGGGGAGCGTTGGAGGATAGGGGAGCGTTGGAGGATAGGGGTAGGGGAGAGGAGATGCTCGTGAGGGGCATGGCGTGCGACGCGATGGAAGAAGAGAGGGACGAGGAGGCGGCGGCGTTGGGGAGGGAGGCGGCCTGCAGGAGGGAGAGGAGGGCGGGTTTGTCCGGGATTAGGGTTATGGTTTTGGTGGACATCGTTGCTGTGAGGGAGAGGTGAGTGAGTATGGGTCGAGTATGGGTATGGTGGGGAAGAGAGGGAGGAGGGGCTGGGAGGGAGAGGAAGATCGTACCTGTGTTGCTTCGGTATTGGTGGTGGTGGTGGTGGACCTCGACGTACCCGTCGACGAGGGAGACGAGAATCTTGTTGAACACAATCCGTCCCAGAGAGAAAGTCAAAATCGAAGAGCGAGCGAACGCAGGGCGAAGGAACGAACGAAAGACGAACGAAAGAAAGCAAGAAAGAACGACCACCCCCTCCGCACCGCATCTACTTTACATACAGTCTCACAGCCCACCTCAACAACACCGTCCTCCCTTCCTTTCCGCATCTCCTTCCTTTCCGCAACCCCTCGGGCAGAGAACGCCCGTCCGCAGCTCAGAGAGACTAATTTGAGTATGAGGCGTCTTGAGGCGGTACGGGTGTGCTGCGTTGTGTTGCGTTGCAATGTGTTGTGGGGGAGATGAAACACAAGGATGGTGACGGAGACGCGGTTGTAGCAGTGGACGGGGCCGATAAGACGGACGGGTGGCTATGGATGGATTGGGTTCTCTGCTGCGGAGGGGGTACGCGAGACATCGATCTTGAGGTATGCGGTAGACTGAGCCGTCGATATCATAAGACTGGGCGAATAGGGACGGGGATCGGGGCGGAGGAAGGTCATCGCGTCGCTCTTGTTCGCGCTGTCTTGTGAGTCTCCCTTGTCCTAGCGGGCACCCGCCTCTGCCTGCCAATCATGCTGAACCGGGGGGTGCGTAGCTCGAGGTGCTGAATCATTCCATTTAGGCCTGTCAGATTGATGCAGGAGCTGGGATGGAGAAGTGGCCAGTCGAAGGCTATGGGTAAAGACCGTTGACGGACATCCTGGTCGTTCAAGCACACAAGAATTGAGGCGCGTCTTCGTACATCCCAAGAGAATTGAACCTTAGCATCTTGGAACAGATAGAGATTATTCGAGTCCTGGAGACATTTTGAAAAGCCGAGTTCAAGATTGGGATAGAGTGTCGTCGTCGTTCGTGTTAAGCTCGTCGTCGTTGTTCGCGAACATCGGCCGGATTGCCGGCGGCATCGCACCATCACGCATATTGCCGGCCGTCCGCGGCAGGAGCGGTGGGAGAGTGACATCACCACTGATGTCGACGGAAATTGTTCATCGACGACGAGACGTTCTGTACACCGACCTCGACGACGACGACCAAGCAAACTACGATCTCACCGTGGCTTTAACATATCTACTCAGTTTTACGTTTACATCTCGTAATACCAACATGGCAAGCGAAAACGACACCGCGCCATGCCAAGCAGAAGGTAAGCAAGCACACCAACGCTCTCCACCCCACACCCCCCGCTCACACTGAGTTCGACCGACAACAGCCTGCACCCTCCAAACATGCCTGAACAAAAACACCTACAAACCCGAAGAATGCAATGAGCACCTCCGAAAGCTGTACGAATGCTGTTCCGCGTTCTACGCGTCGAATAAGGGGAAGGGCGAGAGCACGGCGTGTCCGATGCCGAGGGTCGTGGAGAGGTGGTTGAAGGACCATCCGAGGGAGACGTAGGGAGGTATGTGGTGGTTTTGGTCGGGTGTATGATGCTGGGATTGATGACGCGATTATACCGGCCTAGACACCCCAGTCCGAGTCCAAACGCCCCAGTCCACCTCTAAATCGCCACCCCTCTCTCCTCTCTCCCTTCCTCCTTCTTTCTCCCTCCCATCTCCATCAACGCACCAAACAACCAACCACCAGACCCATGGCCCTAACCTACCCCGACCCCGACCCCTTCTCCGCCCTCAAAACGCCCCCAAAGCAAAAACGCGCAAGCCGCTTCCTCCCCTCTTTCGCCCGGCGCGCACAGAATAACACACCTTCGCCTTCGCCTTCTCTTCAACGTGCTTCTAATCGCACTCCTGATCCCAATCCCAGTCGTACTCCAGAACGTAATCCCAAACGCAACTCCACTCCCAACCCGACTCGCGATCACAACGCAGTTTTGGATGGGGAGGATAAGAGAGGAGTCGATGGCGGCGGTGCGCGGCGTGACCGCCGCGCGAGCGTCGGCCCCGCCCTCGCACGAACCGTAGACCCCGACGAGCCCTATGGACACACAGAGTACGACGACGTCGATACGCCGTATGAACGGGAATACACAGAGCAGAATCTCGAGTCTAATCCCTACCTCCGCCCTGAGCCCTCTCATAATACCAGACGTCCACGTTCACGTCCATTTGGGGACGGTGACGATGAGCGTGGATACGGCGGTGGTGGATACGAGGGTGTTGGATACCAGAGCCCGACTCCGACTCGTCCTCGTTCGCCGCCCCACGCTCGTGCGCGCTCTCCCTCACGTCCCCCAACCCGGCGCCGGTCAAGGTCTGGCGCTCGGGATGGAGGACATCCTCATCATCAATCTCAATCTCATCCGAATCCGGATCATCATCCTCATTCGCATTCGCAGACCCATCGTCATAATCATAATCATTCTCATTCTCATTCTCATCCACATTCTCACCATTCTCATTCTCATTCTCATTCTCGATCGAGGTCGAGATCCCGTCCGCGCTCTCCCTCTCATCATCATCATCATCATCATCCTCATCATCAGTCTCGGGCCCACGCTGAAGTTGTGCCTCCCGTACCCGTTCGCCCTTCTCCGAAGTCGAACGCGAACTCGAATGGGGGTCGGCGTGCGGCGCGGGGAGGGTACGAAGAGGTCGAGTCCGATTCCGATGCTGAGAGTGAATCGGGGTTGAAGGTTAGCTCGGGTGCGACGGTCGGTCTGGGTGGTCGGTACGATGATACGCAGCTGGCCAGGGAGGGGTGGGAGGAGTGGTTGAGGGATCGGGATGCGAGACGGGCTGCGCGGGACGAGGATGGAAAGGGGGATGGGGATGGAATGGGTGATGTTGGAAAGGGGGATGTTGGAAAGGGGGATGTTGGAAAGGGGGATGTTGGAAAGGGGGATGTAGAGGGGGATGGTGTAAGGTATGCGAGACCAAGACGCAGCGATAATGGGAGAGACGAGGAGGATGGAAGGGAGGATGTACCCGTAAGAGAGACGAGAGCTGCGCGCGAGGAAAGGGAGGCAAGGGAGGCAAAGGAGACAAAGATCTACGTCGAATCCATCCTATCAAACATGGCGAATACGTCGAGGAGCACCTCCCCCTCGCGCCCTCCGCATCCTGCGTCGTCCCTCCCACCACGCTACACCCCTCCGCCGCCCGGTGTGCCGCCGATCTGGATCCCCCCGACGGCGGCGGCGACGGTAACTCCACCACCGCGTGCACGCACCCATCCTAGTTCACCCCCTGGGACGAGTCCAACTTCCAAACGTGAACGTGAACAACGTGCACCTGGAGCTGCGACGCCTCACTCGAAGCGCACGACCGCAGACACACCCCCACCCCGGAGCCCGACGCGTAAAGGCGTCTCCTTCAGTTTACTCGAGGCTCTGGCGTTGCCTATGTCGCCCTTGGATTCGGACGTTGGACCTTCACCCCTGCATTCGGACGTCGAACCCAGAGTGCTGACGGATGGATCTGGATCCGAGGCCCCCGCTCCGGGTGCAGGTACGGGTGCGGGTGCGAGTTTGTATACGCCCCCGCGTGTACCGGGCGGGGGCCGTTCGCCAAGGATGTTGAGGACGACCCCCGGTTTTGGGTCGCCTACACCCCCGCGTCATCCTGCCCAGTCCACGCCCCCGCATCCCTTTTCCTCGCCTTCACCTCCACAGACCACAAACCAACCGTATCGCACTCCCCCTCCCGCGCGTCCTATTAGTACGTCGACGCATGATCGCACTTCCGCGCGTCCTACAAGTACCTCCTCCGAGTCGCGTCCTACGTCCGCGCGTCGCAGTCCCCCGGCGCGTCCTACCAGTACCTCCACCTCCTCGCGTCCTACGTCCGCGCCACACACCGAAGAAGAAGCCCACTTCCACTGTAACCCCCGCGTGAAGCCCGCGCCGCACCACGTCCTGCACGCGCTCGCCGCGCTCGTACCCGGCGGCGCGCTCGCTGTGATGCAGTTTCTGGATGTGAGGGAGGTTGTGAGGGTGCATGAAAGGCATTTGAGGGATGAGGAGCGGAGGGAGCGGTTTGAGGACGCGTGTAATAATTATAAGGAGGGTGCGGAGGAGGGGTGGTATGGGGAGGGGGTGTTTGGGAGGAGTTTGAGGAGGGTGTGTGTGTATGCGGGGGTTAGGGCGTTGGTTGGGGGTCGGAGGTCTTTTGGTGGGGAGGGTGGTGATGGTGATGGAGATGCGGGCGTGGTGGAGGAGAACGAGAAGGAAAAGGAGAAGGAAGATTTGGGGAGGGAGGGGATAAAGGGGAAGGGAAGGACGCTTATTCTCCCGATTGTGGTGTTCTCGACAGTGGAGCAGTTGTTTCAGAGCGGGTTGTATGACCCGGGGCTGTTTAGGGATTTGCCGGATCCGAGGAGGTTGAGGGAGTTGGTGCAGGCGTTTGACCGTGCAGAGGTGAGTCGTATATCTAGCATCGATTTGGACGCTATTAACCTGAGTCTTTCCGGCGACGCTAGGTCCCGCATCATATAATAGTGACCCCACGCCCCTCAGCCCGCCCACGCGGCCTCGCCACGCGCTTCGGCGGAAACATCAGCCTCCACCTCGAAGGCACGCCCGAAATCTGCGGCGTCCTCAGCACTTACCTGCACTCCCTCCCCCACCCCATCTGCTTCGTCGACGGTCTGGGACCGCACGCCTCCGGCTGGGTCGACGCCGTCTGGGCGTGGTGCGTTCGGCCCCGGGGTCCCAATTCGTCGTTGGGGGATTTTAGCAGGGTGCCGGGGGTGAGGGAAAAGGAGGAGGAGAGGAGGGTGGAGGTGGCGAGGGTTATGGTGTGCCTTTTGCCGAGTCCGGTGTTTGATGTGTTTTGGTATTTGGTGGGGTTTTTGGGGATTGTTGTGAGCGCGGGGAAGGTTGGGGGAGGGGTGGGGGAGGAGGATGTGGGGGCGATGTTTGGGAGGGCGGTGTTTGGGGTGCCTGGGGGTGAGGTTGGGGAGGAGGAAGGTGGCGATGATGGAGAGGAGGAGGGGACGAGGAGGGCGGGGGAGATGATGGTGTGGTTTTTGAAGAGGTGGGGGGCGATTTCGGAGGGGTTGTTTGAGCTTGGGGAGCAGCTTGAGAGGGGCGAGGGGAGTGTGCTTAGGAGGAGTAATGCGGTTAAGAAGTGGGGTGAAGGTGGGAGTGCTGGTGCGGGTGCGGGATTTGGTATTGGATCTGGTTTACCAATTGGTCCTGGGAACGCTAGTGGAAGTGGAAGTCGGAGTGGTGATGCGAGCGGGGGGATGCTGCCCAGCGTGTCAAGTTATACGTATCCGAACGATGGAATTGCGCAGGTGGGGTATCGGCCTTCTGCGTCTTTTACAGAGGGGTTGGATCTTCAAGGCGGGTTTAGAGGTGTGGCGAAAGGGAATGGCGATGGCGATAGGAAGGAGTGGGTGGGGGAAATGAGGATGCCTGTGACGAAATCGAGGAGCCCGTTGCCAGGGAACGTCGCTGCAGTGCCCGTGGCCGCGCCCGTGGAACAGCCGCCCTCTCGGCGTCGAGCTCAGTCAAAAGCGACAATTAAAGCCAAAGTGACAAACAAATACATCTCAGATGTCAAACCTCCAGGTAACCCCCAGACGGAGCCGAACGCGCCCTTCAATATGCCACCCACTTTCTCCTCGATGTACGCGGAGACGCCCATTTCGAATGCCAGCCCTCCGGATCGCCCTCCGACGGGTTTGAAAGCGCCCTTCAATACACCGGCCGCCTTTTCGTCGATGTATACAGACGCCAAAGGCCCGAATGCGTTCTTTGGCGACAGGGAGGTGGCGATGTCGCCTGCGGAGTTTACCGAGGCAGATGCCGAGGGCGAGGGGGTTGTTTTGGACGATCGTGAGTTGCCAGTAGTGCGTACTCGGGGATGGGCGGCGGGGGATGGGAATGCCGCGAGGGATCTTGAGAGTGTGAATGTGATGTTGGAGGATATGTTGAGGGGGAACGAGGGTCGTGGTGTGGAGCGGAATGTCACAGGTACGTTTCTTCGTTTGTTTTGTTATCTTTTAGTGGGCGCTTATTCGTTTCGTTTCTTTCTTTTTTGTGGGTAGGAGAGAAGAGGCGGAGGGGGGATACGGTGATTCAGGAGCCTGCTGGAGGGGTTAAGGAGAGGAATGACGTTGTGGTTCAGCCTCTTCTTGTAAAGTCGAGACGAGGCACGCTGGCTGCACAGGATGATGCGGATGTTCGTGCGCCCGGTGCTTCGATGATCGGTGAAGATTCGAGACGCGTAGCTTCGCCTAAGGTGGTGGATGATAGGGACGTGGTTAATGAAGACGACAGTGACGTTGGGAGGTCGATGAAGAGCGTCAACTCATCGTTCCATTGTGCGTATCCCGTTTCTCGCTCAACTGCTGCGGTATACTGAGACGCGTATAGTGTATGATAGGCTGAAGGACGTTGGGGCCGTGTCGCCTGATCTTAGGGAGATTGTGGACCGTATCATGGCGCATGCTTCGTCGCCTGTGTAGAAGTAAACGGGGGCCTGAGGAGTTCGTTTAGCTTGGTCTGTATGTGCTGGGCGCAATGTGGAATTGGTGTTACGAAAATGCGCTGGGTGTGATGTCGAAGACCCTGTGTACATACATCCCTGCAGTGTTTGCTACATATCTCTTTCAGTTCCGCATCGCTCCCGTACGGCAAATTCTTTGGGTTCTTCATACGGTTTGCGCTGCGGACCTGCTGCGCAGTGGCAAAACCGCGGCTGCAGTCTGTTATGATTCCCGTTTTCGTTCTCTCATCTACTTCATTTGGATATTCAGATCACAAGCCGCAGTATCACGGTGGAGACTGACCGCACGTTTCTTCATCTGGCTCGCCGGATTCAGTCATTTAAGGTGAGGCATTAGGGGAACTGTAGGTTCCTTGCGACTCCCATCACAGAACCCACTATTTCCTCTCCTCCCCTTACCGTCTACTAGTTTTTGACTGGCGATACCGTTCGTAAGTCATCCTATTGAGACTCGATTGATGGTTGCCTCTTATACCACGAGCTAGATTCTGCTCCACAGTATCCGTCCATGCTCCTGGAAGACGCTGTATCCAGCTTCCGCAGCAAAGCCGCCTTAGCCTTCGCCACCTCCCTCCCCACCTCCGCATCCTCTCAATCCACCATGGCCACCGCCGTTCGCCCCAGTGGCCCCATCGCGCTCCCCGATGACACCAAGGTCGATGCGCAGTACACCTCTACAGAGCAGCCTTTCCCCACCAACAACAACCCCTTCTCCGACAAACACTCCATGGGTCTGCCCCCCGTCTTCAAGTCCGATGGCGAAAGTTCCATGTATACCTACGAGAACGCCCACAGCCACCACACGGCGAACGCGTATATCACCTCCACGAGCCCCAGTATCCGTTCGCAGTCCATCGTCGCCGCAGACGTCCAATACCCCGCGCAGCCACCGGTGTACTACGACCCAGAGACAGAGGGCGTGCAAGCTGCGGCTGAGCGCCTCGCACAAGCTCTCGAGGTCGAGGCGGGGCGGCAGACTGATCGTCGAGCGAGAGAGGCGCTTATGCGTAAGGCGCGCAAGGTGCGGAAGAAGGCGGGGAAGATGAAGGCGAAGATGGATCGGAAGAGTGGCGGGGATAGGTCAGTTGTGAAGAATGTGGGGGTTGGGTTGTTGATGTTTGTGACTGTGCCGCTGTGGGCGACGGGCGCGGCGATGGAGGCTACGGGGACGATCTTGAAGGCGACTGGGATGGTGTTGAAGGGTGCTGGGCATGGGTTTAAGAAAATGCATACGGCGACTATGGAGAAACTTGATGTGAAGTTGTAGTGCCATGGCTTAGGAATCGGTCAAGTTCAGGTTTGGCTTCGTATTCTCTTTGTACTCTAGGATTTTCTACCTTTCTATGCAAGACCAGATATGTCGATGTTATGCTGTGCGGCTGGCTCATGGTACTTAGTAGAACCAGTATAGTTGGTGTGTTGGACTGCGTGCTTGGCCCGCTTTTAGAGGCGTCTTTTCTTGGGCGCTTATTTGATCTGTGAGCGGTCAGGGACTGAAGAGCATTTCGAATGTTGCTTGATGTTCTCAACCCACCTTCAGGATGTCCTACTGGGATATCTAAAGCACTTTTGGAATGTGGAAGAAACTGGGGCTTTTTTGTCATAAATGTATCCCAGATGTTGGTTATGTGTGTGCCCGTCATTCTATATTTCTCCCTGGGTAACCCCTTTCCTGATGTTATTGGCAGTTGCTAGCTACTGGAGCAGCCCTTCCGCCTAGAAATAGCATTACGGGAACACGGCTTGATGCACAACTTCGAAACTTTGTCATTTTTATACAGCAGGAACTGCGGGCGACTGCGCAGTGGCTCTGTGGCAGAGTTGCGGGCTCCGAGGGCTGATTTGTGCCGTTTACAGCACTCCTCTTTTGGACGCTGACAATAATCAATCGCCCGCAGCACGGTTCAGTTTGACCGTCCGTTCTGTAACTTCTGTTCAGTTATTAAAGGCTACTCACCCATGGGTCCCACACGTTTCCTTTCCTTTCACAATTTTGCCCTGGCCACCTCCCTCACTCCATATCCCTTCTGAAAGCTTCTGTGAATCTCTAATTGCCGTCATTCGTGAGTGTGGGTTTGGTGACTCTCTCTCAACGGTCTCTTTATCAAATGAACCCGATACAGGTTTCTGCTTTATTCGCCTTTCCATGATTCTTCAAGCCGACAGTGTTTCCAGCTTCGGCCCCGACAGTAAAGCAGCATTGGCCACCGCTGACAGTAATGCCGAACTACGGTACATTATCTCTACCACTATAGTGTAGTAAACGCGATTCCTGACTAGCTTCCCATGAGCAGCCCACCTCCCACCTTCCAGCCCGAAGCCGATAGCTCCATCTATACATATGACAATGGCCACAGTCACCACACCGCGAACGCGTACATCGCCTCTGCAAATCCAAGCGTTCGCTCGCAGTCCAACGTTCACGTAGATACTCTGTACGACTCACAGCCTCCGGTCTACTACGACCCCGAGACGGAAAACGTTCAGGCTGCGTCCGAGCGGCTCGCGCGAGCCCTTGAGGCTGAGGCAGCACAGGAGAGCAATCAACGCGCGAAGGAGAAGCTGCTAAGCAAAGCCCGGAGGATACGCAAGAAGTCGGGGAAAACAGTGGGGGAGAAAGAAGACAGTGAGGGTCGGGGAGATAAGTCAATCGGGAAGACTGTAGGGGTTGGGCTGCTGATGTTTGTGACGGTGCCGATGTGGACGCTGGGGGCGGTAATGGACGCGACGGGGACGGTGTTGAAGGCGAGTGCGATGGCATTGAAAGGAGCCGGGAGTGGGTTTAAGAAGATCCACACGGTAACAATGGACAAGTTAGATACCAAGATGTAGGAGGCGGGGATCTGGGGAATGTGGAGAGGTCAGGCTCAGTCATGCATACGTGCATCCCTTCTTTTATGCTATGTTTCCATTCCATCTATAAAAGCTACACATGGACTTACCTTCGGTTAAATAACGTATGGTTCGAGGAACAAGTAGAAACTGTCTGATAACTGTCAAACCATATACTTGTAGGTGCATCAATGCTTGGGCGCCTATTCTTTCCCTCGGGGTCTGAATACCGTTCGGGCGTCTCCCCGGCATTTCCTGAGTTTATTGACCCCTGGTACGGATACTATGCAAGGCCCCGATTAAAATTATACTCCTTAATTCCCGCGTACTCCTCCGTAATACCGACCATGCAATGATGAAGGAGAAGAACGGGCACCGCTGCGGACTGCGCGTACGTGAGAACTGCCCGCTACTGTTCCCCACACCTCGCACGCTCATGATCAGCGGTTCGTTCGTTAAAAGAAATATAGAAGCCGCGGAGCCACCAAGGTCTTCCCTATCCTTACTCCTGTTCTCGCCGCCCATTTCCTGTGTAAGCCTCCCACTAGAATAGAGTATTAAAGTCTAGGTATATTCTGACGATATCATCTTCCAGCATGCCTCCTCATCTCCAACCCCTTCGCACATGTTGTTTCTAGAAGACGCTGTTCACACCACATCTTCCCCCACAGCAAGCGACATGCATACAGTCGCGACCAGCGGACCTATCTCTTTGCCTGCGGAAACACAGAGCGCTTTCGAGGCATCGATTCCTGTGCAGGAACCATTACCGGCTATTAATCCTTTCTCGGATCTGCACTCCAGCGCAGCCGCTCCTGCCACTCTCGGAACGGAAGACGACTCGATGTACGAGCACGCCCATAGCCACCACTCTGCGAGCGCACACATCATATCCGGGCCTCCTAGTGTCCACTCCCGCTCCCAGTCCATCGGATTCGACATCAAGTCACCAGAAAATCCTCCCCAGTACTACGACCCAGGGCCCGGGTAGGGAGTGTCCAGGACGCAATTGAGCACCTCACCCAGGCTCTCGAGGCTGAGGCAGAACGGCAGACCGATCGCTGCGCTAAAGGGAGGCTGCAGCGCAAGGCGCGTAAGCTTAGGAAGAAGGCCGCTGCGATCGCTGTGAAAGGCGGATCGGAGAACAGGCAGGATATGTCTGCGATAAAGAACATGGGATATGGGTTGCTCATGTTTGTAACTGTGCCACTCTGGGCCACCGGGGTGGCGCTGGAGGCGACGGGGATGTTGCTGAACGCAAGTGGGATGGTGGTGAACGGTGCTGGAAATGGGTTCAAGAAAATGCACACCGCGACAGCGGATAAGCTTAACATTAAGGTCTAGACGAGCAGTATCCTATTGCGAATTGGATAAATTCCGCATATTCGATCTTGCTTCGATGAGTTTCGGTCTATGCGGCACATGGGGGGGTTTTACTCTTTAATGGCGCTCTCCTTCCAAGTTCCAAGTTGATCTCGATTCTCAGGGAACAATAAAAAATCTCCACTATCAATCGCGAAAGAGAATTAGAGCGTCACGGCCTGCATGGAATGGAGAAAGTTGGAACGGCCGACTCCCCGCCAAAAAGCATGGACACATTGGGAATTGAACCCAACACCTCTCGCATGCTAAGCGAGCGTGATAACCAACTACACCATGTGCCCTATGAGACGTTAACAAGTCCTAAGCTCTAGGTCAAGCCTGGCCTTCAGTGATTGCTTTAATGCTCCCGGCGCTTCGTTGGGCGCCAGAAGTTCACGGATCCATGTGGTCCTGGCTTTAAGCGGCGATTTGGCGGTGATTTATAGCACGAGATTCCTTTTGATATCAAGATTCTAGCTTCACACTCGAACTATTGCCATCCGCGTTCAACCCAAGTACCATCCTCGTTTCTTTCACCTACAGGACCTTCACATGTCATATCGCTTTAGGACACCTCCTGTGAGTCTAGTATTCATCCTGTGAGCGCCGCGAGGTTACTCACACCCCGCCATAGGAGCTCCTACCTACCAATCTGACTCATCTCGAGCGGATGGAGCATCTTCGCACCTGGCTGGAGGAGAATCCAGAGGTACCGCACAGCCTCGAGATCCTGGACACACTCCTGCGTTTCCTCGACGTAGCAAACATACCTGACTACAACGACGCTGACGCTCACGGAGAGGAGACAATCTTACGGGTTCGGATGGCTCTCAACGCTCTCCTTGGTCTCAGCGCAGTTGCATATCGATGCCACGACTCAACCACCGTCTTCAGTTGGCTGAAGGACGCTACAGCCGAACGGATCGCCAACTCATTCGATGCGATCATCGAATGGATGTCGTTAATGCTCATGTACGGGAGTTCGCTGCCCACGCATACCTCTCCCACCGCCGATTTTCGCGAGGTGTATCTTACTCAAGCGGATATCCTCTTTTCCATTCTTCGTGTTGACTCTCAAATTCGGCACTGCCTTTGGACATCGACCTCCGCCTTGGATGTTGTCATCCGTATCTGGGTTACCACAGGGAGGAGGAACGAACCATTTCAAGATTTCGGACATCCGAAAACCTGTCCAATCAACCGGCTAATGGCGTTCTGCATTGACGCAAATACACCAGGACTGGCTGCCCTGTCAGACAGACTTCTCAATGGGCGGACATCTCTGCTATTGCACTTCGTGGAGGCGGCTGTCCGGAGGCCCGAGATGGCTTGCCGCCACATACTCGAGGACCCTTCGCTCTCGAATGCCAGTACCACCGATAACATCATCACGAGCGTCGCGTTTCACAATACAATCAAGGTCGTTTACAACCTTGTCACTATCCCTGGCTTACAGGATGCGTTCTTCAAGGAGCGCTTTCTAGATCGCCTCACCAAGACTGCTGTCCTCCTTTTTAACCAGAAAATGACGACACCCCATGTCACGCCAGGGGGCCTCCTCGTCTGCGATAATCTACTGAGGATGGCTTCCTTTCGCACGGCGCATTTCGTTACTGATATCTCAGCGACTATTCGACAGGGGCTACTCAGATTGTACATAACCCTTGTGAAGCGCTCTCAGGAAATTAGCGCCGAAGACCATTATTGGGACCCGAAGGATCTCGTTGTGGCGTTTTCGCGTATTTTGGAGGGGCGGGTGACGTGGAAACGCATTCTTGTAGAGATCGAAAAGGACATGGAGAATTTGGCAAGCCTCGTAAGAGATATGCCAACAACGCCGGGCCCGGGAATGGGCGCGATCGCGGCGGCACTGAGAAGCTTTAGTTCTGCTGTTCTAGTCCAGGTGCATCTGGATAGCTATTGCCAAGGTGGATCCGACGCCATGCATCTCTGCGACAATCCAAATGTAAGCACTTCTATAGCCTGAATCTCTGTCTTGGACATGTACTTACTCTCGCTCTAGTGCCGTTCTAGGAGTTTGCGCTTCGTCCACGATGATCGAGTGCCACCCGGTTCGTCGTCGAGGCGGTGTGGGGGATGTTCTGCGTTTGTATACTGCGGGCCAGAGTGTCAAAGGGAAGACTGGGATGCTCATCACTCTAAAGAGTGCAAACAAGCTACCAGAGACACAATCAGTACGTCAAATTCTTTGCGCAAAGACATGTTGCTGAACGGTCCTTCTTCAAAAGGGCTAAATGCACGTTACTCCCACCGCGCCCGTGCCCACCACGTCTCCTTTATCGAGAATCGTATGAACGCCTTTATTGCGAAGCAGGACCCCGGCGGGATGCCTAATGGTGTCCCGGGCACTACTTTCGAACCAATTACTTTCGATGCGGCGGCCCTTGATGAAGCAGACATCGGCACAACAACAGATATATATATCCTCGATACTACTGAGAGTGGATCACCCAGTATGCTCAATACCCGCGAGAAATATGTCACTTGGGTTGATACACAGGCCAGCTTCCCACAAGGTTACCTGAAGGCACGATTCAACGACGCATATCTGGGCTTTCACGACAATGCCCAACCCAAAGCACTCGCCGGGAAGCCCCACGAGGAAAGCAGATTGGCCGAAGGTTGTTTTTTCTACGGACACCTGGTCTTATGTGTTAACGTCAAACTGCGATTGCACACTGATGAGAGGACAAGGATGAGTAGGTTCTTTGCTGTGTCGAGCATGGCTCGTTTTACTACTACGTGGCCGGGAAACGAACAGTAATACGATACTCCCAAGGACATAATCCTATCGAGCGATTAGTGTTCTACACTTGGTGTCTCTACAGAGTATGTAGAAAGGCTCCCTAATTTCATTTGGACCTTCAGAAATGATAAGCGCCCGCTGCGGCACCGCTGCAGACCGATGCTCGTCAATGTCGCACGTGCGAAACCACGTGGTCATCCGCAAACGCTTTTTTTCGGGTTCCTTCCAACGCTGTCACCCTTCCGAATCCGATCCACCACGACGATGCACCGTACGCGTCCCGTACGTTTAGCTCGACTGATTCTATATATCTCCTTTCTCAAACTCGCCTTGGGTGCTAGACCTTACCGACTGCGATGTCGCATCGTCTCCAGATGAAACGATTGGTGGAATCGGCCGCGCACATTCCATACAATGTGGAAGTTCTGGACACCTTCCTAACATTTCTTGACATTGACGACATCCCAAGCCCAGCTTCGGGTGTTTCCGATCCAAGAAATACCCCAGACGTCGAAATGGCGTCATTTGCGATGTCTGGCCTTCATGTCATGGTCAGACGATTTGAACCTGGGGCGAAAAACAGGGCTCCTGAGTTGTTGAAGGCGACCACGATACAACGCATTATGGATTCCTTCCACTCAATCGTACACTGGGGCTCCTACCTTGTTTCTATCTGGGATTCACCCCCTGAAGCACGGTCGATCGACAAAACATATCTAGTGAAGCGATCACAACAAGCTGCTCTCCTACTGGCGCTTATCAGGCTTGATACGAGAATCTCAGCGTATTCACGTACTTCGGCCACGCTAATTGATCTTGCAATCGAACTATGGATGACGACAGAGAAGAAAGACGTTCCATATGTGGATTTCTATAACGACGATGGATGCCCGATAACCCAGCTCTTTCAATCCTTCGTCCTATCGCAGGACTCATTCGAGGAATTGGTCGACCGGCTCCTCTCTCGAGGCACTGCGTTTACCAAGCGGTTTTCCATGCATAGTCTCCTTCGCCTCAACGTCCCTTACTTCGCCCTGATTGGCTACAATCAACCTCAAATCCACTGGCAGCGGGCGACCGGGAACCTAACTCGAATCTTCGAAGTTGTCATCGGTCTCGGCTTCGACCCTCGCATGCGCAGAGCCCTCGAACAGCAGAGATATGTCCACCACATCACTACGACCTTACGCTGCTATGGGGAACGGGTGGACTTCCGTGAATCCATCACCCTTCTCCTCCTGTGCTCAGAGTTGATCACGATGGTTCGCAGTCACGCAGTGAACCTTGGTACGTCCCTCGCACAAGCCCTTTCCGCTGGGTTCATAGGGCTATTTGTGATCCTTGTCCAGAACTCTCGCAAACAGTTCTTGGAACCATGGCCCCAGGAGCGTATCCCTTTTTCGGTGATCCCTGAATCGCTTTGGGACTTGACAAACAATCTTGCATGGCCCAAAGTCGTTCGAGAACTTCGGCCACATTTGATCGAATGGCGAGACCTCGAGGCCAAGCTAGAAGGTGTCAAAGACATTGGGAGGGAATGGAAACGGTTCTCTGCGAGAGCTCGTGAGCTGGTTCACGCTGGAGACGTTTGCGCTGAATCGATCGTTCTGTGCGACAATCAAAATGTAAGGGTGCGTTACCTCCAAAATCTCATGAGCTCATGTTTCCTTCTTCAGTGCCCCTTGGTCGACGAGCCATCGAAGGCAGCCGATTCGGGACCGAAAGGGAAATCCAAGAAATGCTCCGGTTGTTCTACCTTCGTTTATTGCGGAGAAGCTTGCCAGAGAGAGGACTGGGCTACGTTCCATTCAAGGGAATGCACTAGTGCGAAAGTTGACTCCACCAGTAAGTGCCAATGAAAGTATAGTGCGCCTTGCGCTTAACCGATATCGTCAGGGCGAAAGGCAGCACGGGAATGGTACTCCCACCGCTCTCGGGCGTACCACATCGCTTTGATTACATGGCGTTTTAACGAGATGAAGCGCGAGGATGGCTTCGGCGAGCACTTCGCGTACTACCACATGGATGACAATCGTCCGGTAGGCTATTATGTGCCGCTTGACTACCAGGATCAGTCGACGCAAGACTACCTGCAACCACGCGTCGACTCCTTTTTGGGGATGATCAGAAAGGTTTGGGCTAAGGAAAGTCGGCATGTGCTTGGTGAAAGGGTAGAGGTTGTCGAGAATTCTTTTCCATTTGGAAGAGACAACATTACCATCCTGGTGAAATTTCGTGCGCAGCGAAGTGAAGGGACATGGAGGCACACGTACTATCCTGTATCGAGTGTCGTACGCATCGGGTGAGTCACCATCTCTTTATCAGTGTAGGTGGCCTGTATTAACTCTGGCTTAGCCGTCACGTACAGCGGGATGCGTGATCTGTATATCGGGCAAGCCCTTTTTTCATGCATGTCTTGGCACCCAGTGGTCGATAGAGACTAAGACTCGGCGTGGAATATTCAGAATATGGCTCTCGATGTATTCCTGAATTTAAGTTGACTTTATTTCACCCAACGCGCAGAGCAGGAGATAGGGGCATGTAAGTAGAACTAAAGGACTTTACTGTTGATGTATATATCCTCGGCCGCTCTGGTCTGTGAAGGGCTTGTCTTAGCGGAGTCGTTGGTAATAAGCGCCGGCTTTATCGTGGGAAGAAGGCCTGAGAATTGGGGTATAGGCGCACGTCTGAAACCTTGCAGACGACCTCCACATCGACCACATCGACACCCCATTCACGTATCCATTCCCCCTTTATGCGTCCATAGAATGGCCCAGAAGGCAGACCTGGACGCTTTGCGCAAAGCGAAGCGCGAAAATAGCATCCTTAGCGGCCAAGTGTTGAAGTTGTCGGAAGACGTGGACGGTTTGCGCCAGGACATCCGGGGCTTAAGGGAAGACAATCGCTATCTTCGGGACGATCTAAGAACCTCGAGGGAGGAGACTGAGGTTTGGAGAAACCGGGTTGCGGAATTGGAAGTCAGGTTGCACGCTTTGTCGCAGAGGACTGGCTTGGTACGTCGCTTTACAATGTATGTCTTGGTATAAGAATCTGACACCTCCAAGAATGCTGGTGCTACAATAGATGCTATACCTGCGGCCCTTAATTCCAACTTACCACGGAGTGCGAATACGGGCAGGGCTGTTGTACCGCGGTGTCAAGGACATAAGGACGAGAGTCGGATTGCAGCGGTGGAAGTAAGGTCGGGGACGTCCCAGGGGGCTGGCTTGGTACGTCTTTAACTTCACTGTATCTGGTATATCAGGTCCTTATGACCCGAAGCACGATGAAGTAGAAGAAGATGGCGGTCCACCTGCCATCTCGACTTCCAGCTCAACTCTTTCATCTGGCGGTGTCGAACCAGAATCGCATCTCACTCCCAAGGCCGAAGAGCCCCAGCCTGAAGTTGAATTGAGGCTCAGGTCTCCGTCTTTGGAGATAATAGAGGAAAGCGCCTACCGTGAACGACATAATGTGCGTTCAGTCTCTTTGCAAACGCTGATCATCGAACGCCTATCAGAATCGTTTTCTAGGCTCGTGGTTCCTCGAAAACCCAAACCAATGCGTCAGGATCGGTGCGTAGATTTGGCCTCGGAGAGTTTTCGTCTGATAACGGGCTCCTGTAGAACGTCCCTGGTATCTCACAAAAGGCACTTGGAAAGCGGAAGGCTGTCATCGTTCCTACAGCCTCCCCAAAGAAGAAACTCAAGCGACCAGCTGCGACCCCACCGACACATCCAATCAAACCAGAATCATCCCCACCGAAACCTCCTCCACGACCTCCTCACAAATTCAAAGAAGAAGAAGTCTTCGCCCTCCCCGCAGCAGACGTAGAGACCTACCTCGCCGACGCACCCCCGCTCCCCATCGACCCGGCCCCCAGCGCCCTCCACGTTCCCCGCAACTTCATCTACCTCGCGTACGGAGGCAGCCCGTACCAGTTCCTCCAATACATCCCCGCGGAGCGCAACCCGTCGCAGACAGGCAGTGGGCGGCGGCGCCTCGTGTTCCCCATGCCGGAGATGAACCCCGCCATGCCCTTGCACCCCGGAGAAAGTGGGCTCCTGTTCGCTAGCAGGCATGAGGTGCTGAGCGACCCGCCGTGGGGTGTTTTCCGGAAGAACTTGGATGGCGGGGAGGCGAGGTGGTTGTACCTCGGGGAGTATGAGAGTGTGCTTGTGGGGAGGATGACGAAGGCGCAGTTTAGGATGCAGAGAGCGACGGTGAAGGCGAGGTGGGCGAAGTTGATCATTGAGCAGAAGGCGTTTGAGTGTTATACGTGTATGAGGGCGAGGATTGCGTTGAGGAAGCATGGGTTGCTTGTAGGGAATGAGGAGGAGGTCCAGGCGCTTATTGCCAACGAGATCGATCAGATCGAGAACGGGGAAGGGTTGGAGTTGGGTGAGGAGGACGTCATTCGGGCATTCGATATGGGTGAAGAGGTCTGTGCTGCTATGCTATGATTTTCGAGACACTGATTCAGTTCCAGGCGATCGACATCATCCGCATGAAATGCGTGGCATACGACCGCGTTTTCGCTGATAGTATCGAGGAGAAGTTCAAGCGGTACCCTGAAATGAAAGCGGCGCAGGAGGCCAAGTCGGCGAAGGGAAAGTCGGCGAAGGAACACAATAAGGTGAAGCGGGCGACGAAAGGCAAGTTGAAGAAGAAGCACCAGAAAGTGGATAGCGACGAGGATATGGACTTCGAATCTCCATATGAATGGACTTCAGCGACGGCCTCGACTGCTGCGAGACCGCGCCGCAGGACACGCCAGAGCATCACGGTGGTATCGACGCCCTCGAGTCTGAGCCCTGCTCTTAGCGCCAGCGAGAGTTCCTTCGCTTCGATGCGGTCGAGGAGGGGGGTTACGCAGTGGGATGAAAGGACGGGGCGGAGGGTGAAAGCCCTGTCGCCTGTGGATGCGCCGCAAAAGGACGTGGATCAGGATAGTCGTGAGTTTGGCGATGGGACTGGGAATGGAGATGATGACATTGTGGTTGCTGGGCGAGGGGGAAGGGAAGCGGTGGATGAGGATCCGGGGTATCTGTCGTATGTATCTGAGGACGGGGCGTACATGGGAGGTGGGGTAGAGCAGGAAAGTGATCTTTCAGAATTATCGGACTGAAGGAGGTTTTGAGCAAGTATTGGACGGATCCCTTTGGCTGGCATGTAAGAGAGGGGCGAATTGACTACGTTTCGATGATATGTGCGTGGTGTATCTCGATTTCTTGTTGTCTTATTGTTGAAATATGACCTTTAATGTCTCAATTCCATGCTTACTATTCAACAGCTCGACCATCCATGGGTCTCAGGATAGGGGCAATACCGGCCGGCATTTCAAACAGGTTCACACGTCGACGGATCAGGCTACATATGGCATCACAGGTCCACCCTCCCGATCCGAAACCGCTCTTTCCCTTTGACCATCACAAGGGAATGGGCAATCGCAATGTTTGCAAAAACGCCATCTGCACGTAGTCACATCACACCCGCGGGAGGGATGGCTTCGAAGGCCATACACGAAGCGACGGAGTTGGAGAACGCGAGGTTAAAGCGCGAGGCTGACACGAAGCGGATCGAGGAGTTGAAGGAGCGGGTTGAAGAATTGAAGGAGGCAGTGCAGGAGTTGAAGGAGGATAAGGTCGAGTTGAGGGAGCGGAATAAGGAGTTGAAGGAGGAAGTGAAACGCTGGGAGGAGAGAGAGGAGGGTCTTGCGGCGCGTCTTGAGGGGGCTGAAGGGAGGATCGCGGGGTTGGTTGAGCGTGTGGAGCAGCAGCGCCAGGAGATGGAGGAGCAGAGGAGGTCTCTTGCGGAGATGAGAGATCTGGCGCGGTTGGAGAAGAGGGAGAAGGAGTGGGCACAGAGGCATGTGGTGGACTTGGAAAGTCGGCTTGAGAGGGAGAGGGAGGAGAAGAAGCGGGAGAGGGAGGAGAAAGAGCGAGAGAGGGGGGAGAAAGAGGAACTTCAAAGAGCTATGGCTGAGTTGCGAGGGCAATTAGAGCGAGAGAGAGAGGAAAAGGGACGGGAGAGGGAGGAGAAACAGGAGCTGCAAAGAGTTATAGTTGAGTTACGGAGTGAATTAGAGCGGGGGAAAGAGAAGAGTCAGGTACTTTCCCCGTCTTTGCTCTGTAGTGAGGGCTGTTACTTACTCTCCATCTATTTTGAATAGGCTGTCCACCGGGATCAACAGGTGAAGAAAGAGAAGGGGGTGGCGATCGCCAATATAAGCCAGCCGCCAACTAAAACAGAGGTCATTGACGTGGATGCAATACTCGAAGAAGCCCTCACATCGTCTAGCTCCTCTGACGATATGGACATCGACGCGTCGGACACACGCATCGACGATTCTCCGATGGTGCGTATCCTCCGTCATGTGCTGCAGCCTTCGCTCAGGTTCACGATGCCTCCAGACACCGAAGGCCTCAGCAGGTGATGGCCAAGTAACCGATGTCGAGATCCCCGCCGTGATTGCACCGTTGGTAAGTGTGATTTACAGCAAATCCATCGGCAACCGCTTGACGATAGATACAGGACCTCAACACCGGCCCCGCGGCTACGAACGCGAGCCCTCTGAGTAAACGGAAACAGGTTTTCAAAGGGGAATTGGCCCCTCCTCCCAAGAAACTAAAGGCTTCCCTGGATGCAACGGCGTTCTTCTCGACGGCCGGCCCTCGCTCCATACCTCCGCTTCCACGACGTGGACCTCCAGTCAATGTACCACCTTCTCGAGCTCCCGTCGTTCCACTACTACCCTCGTCCTCGACCTCCTCTCCGCACAGGGAAGACGAGAATGGGGATTTAGATGAAGGTGGGGATGAACGCACGTATGCCAAACCAACTCTACATTGCGGCCGGAAGTCGTCCTCATTGGCACACACGTCTCCTGGTCCTTATCTGCTCGACCCCAGCCCTTCCGACACCCCACTGCAAAATCGTACTCCGTCAGCGTCAGCTCTGAGCGTTACACCACCAGATCCAACACCTACAATAGCACCTCTCCCTGCTATACTATCACAGAGTACGGCGTCTCCATCTCCCACTCGCTCCTCTCCCCTGTCGGAGCCTCCAGAGTCAGACTTGGAAAGTAAACCAAGACCGCTCAAGGTTCAAGATGACGACGACAGCGACGACGAAGACGAAGACGAAGCACGTCCCAGTATCAAGATCAAAGAGGACCTCGCGCTGCAACTCCCCGTTTCTGTAGTTGAAGCGTACCTTCAAGACGCGCCCCGCTTCCACGTTCCCGCACCTGGACCGAGCAAACTGCACGTCAAGCGCGCGAAGATGAGGCGTGTGTATGGAGGGAGCGACCAGCAGATGGTGCAGATCATCAAGGCCGGGGCGAACCCGGCTAAGCAGGGCGGATGGGGCGATGAAAAGAACCAAGGGAAGGGGAAGGCGAGGCTGAAGGCGAAGGAAGGGAATGGGAAGAGGAGGTGTGTCTACCCGATGCCAGATATGAACCCAGCGATGCCGATGCTGCCTGGGGAGAGCGGGTTGCTGTTCGCATCCCGGAAAGAGTTCTATGAGGAGGTCGAAGGAACGGGAGAGGAAACCGGTGGTGAGGATGACGAGGTCCGGGATAGCGAAGATGAGGATGAAGTTCGTGAAGGGGATGTGAAGGAGAAGAGGAGGGTCAAAAAAGAACCAGAGGCTGGAAAGAAGATGCGAAAGAGGGTGTGGAGTGTGTTCAGGAGACACCCGCAGGACACGGAGTGGTTGTATCTTGGAGAGTACGAGAATACCCTTGTTGGGAAGATGACGAAGGAGCAATTCTGTTGGCAACGGGATACGGTATGTTGTCTCTTCCCCATTGACTGTACTTCCTTTCACTCTCACTCCATAGGTCCAAAACCATTGGGCAAAACTCGTGCTGAAGAAGAAGAAATCTGACGTCTACGCAGCGATGCGCGCCAGGATAGCACTTCGGAAAGCGGGAGTCTTGCCCGTGGATGATAAGGAGGGCGAAGAGGCGTTGTTATTGAAAGAGATGGGCGATGTTAAGAAGGGTAAGGGACGTCCCGTAACGGAAGGCGATGTATTGGAGGCATTTAAAAACGGGGATGAGGTGATTCTCCACAGCGCCTACGGGCTTTCTACTCTGTGACTGATTGTCTACTTTGGGTTTATAGGGCATCTCCATCCTCCGTATGCGGTGTGTTGGGTACGACCGTGCCTTCATCGAGGATATTGAGAGACAACACCCCACAGTCGAAGTAGTGAGGAAGAAGCAAGACCCGACGAAGTCGAAAGCGGCACCAAAAGCGAAGGGGAAGGGAAAGCGGAAGCGATCGGACTCGTTTAGTACAGACTACGGCTCGCCAGAGGCTCCTGAGGCTTCAACCAGTAGGAAAACCGCCTCGACTGCTGGACCCACGTCGGTGTCAACGCGAACCACGAGGTCAACGCGTGCACGTAACGCTCAGGCGATATCTTCAGCGCCAGCTCCGACGTCCAGCACCCACGATTCGTCGAGGACTGGCAGGCAGGAGGGTGCTTCGGGTGGGAAAGCTCTTCCGCCGGTGGGCTTGGACCAGGAGGCTTGGATCCCATTCACACCCATTCAAATTGTCAATTCAGTCAACGGAGCGGGACCCTTGTTCGCGACTAAACAATCCCCCAGCCAGCATTCCCGTGGGACACTCCTCGGGTCCACGGAAGGTCCTGCGGGCCTGAAAGTGCGGACGCGGACGCCATCGCTTCCTCCGATACAGGCTCTGTGTGCTACTGGTATTCGCTCTGGAGGTGTATACTTAGAAGGTGAGGACGAGGATGATACGAGGTCTTTGTCATTCTACGCATCGGAGGAGGAGTAGAGGCCCAAGGGCCAACACGTTAACGGTCATAGACTGTTCGGTGGGTATGTACCTGAGGCTTGGATAAACCATTCCGCCTGGAGCCTTACCGTATTTAAATTCTCGGCGTCCAACCGGCGATTCACTTGGGCTCCGTAGCCTCGTTTGGTGTATTTCAAGTTGCCGGCCATACGCACCAATGCCATCCCGGTCAGTCCATAGCGCCTGTCTACCTCAAACTTGACATGATTAGGGGCCACTGCGCGCCACTGCTCACCCTCAAAATATTACTTGCCGAAGGGCTTCCGTTGGCTTTCAGTGGAGGGTACAAGCTGTGGGATGGAGAGAGACGGACAGTCACCGCACCAATGGACGCTTGAATGTTGTTTCAGAACGTAAAGGTAAGCCTGCGGTGCTTGGCGTCGACGGGATGACGCTCGTCGAAGTGCCCATAAGTCTATTCAATATCCCAGTCCAAATGGAGAGACGCTTCCAGAGGAACAAGCAGCGGACTCAGACGGGGTATCAGATTTCTTGCATAGTACTTGATTCCTCTCCTGACGAGTGTGCAAGCCAGGGGTACATCATATTTTATTTACCAACGGCGATCGTCACTCCCGGTTGAATGTACACCAACACTCGACAGCCCAGCCCAACTCTCTGTCGCCCGCAGCTCTATGGCATCCACTGATTCACTTTGGGACTCTTCAATAGACGTTAAAATCATCGTCGAGTTTGGAGGTTTCGAATGCTCAGTGAGGTCCCTGCCAAGTCGCCTTTCGATCTCGACTTTCCTGCGCTGCTGGAGGATCACGAACATGACTCTGCTGCACATGATGGACTCCATGGTGTGCTGAAGACTAAAGGTTATTCAGGTTAGTGTACTATCCTAAATTTATAGAGCCTGAACATAACGCACGGGGTAAGAAGGTTTGCGGAGTTGGCCTACGGCAGGCGGTGAGCTTCACGACCTTAGCCTGTACTCATTGAAGTTTGGTACTCACCATTGCCGGTATGTTAGGGATGACTAGATTACATATGCATAGAACTACCAAGTCGGCATGAATAAAGGGTTCTTCGTCTCGTACGGCAAGGGGGTCGTACCTAGAACAACGAGGCAGTATATGATACCTGAAAAGTGCGCTTCAGCTTGTGACATATTTCAGCCTATGCGGGACAGACATACCGTTCCGATAGAGGGTTGATACCCAGCTATCACTTGAGTTACGCACTGTTGTGGATTCGAATTCTCCAGCGCGTTGGATCAACTTGAATTCTGAGAACGCACTTACCGTGTTGAATCCCTTTTACCAGCATCAGCCCAACAGTCACTGGAGCATTCCCACCCCATTTCAGCTTGATATCGCGCGAAGGCTGGCGAGAGACTTACCTAGCTCGACAATCGCCACCAGGATGTATTTCCCTTGCCCGTATAGTAATGATGCCATTCTC
Organism: Ephemerocybe angulata; assembly: GCA_013368325.1. Taxonomy (NCBI): domain Eukaryota; kingdom Fungi; phylum Basidiomycota; class Agaricomycetes; order Agaricales; family Psathyrellaceae; genus Ephemerocybe; species Ephemerocybe angulata. The sequence continues at coordinate 438,742 of JAACJK010000227.1, forward strand.
AATCTACACCCTGGGGCAGTGGCGACAGGAGTATCAGATACCCCCATGACTACAGAGAGTCAAAACGTATTTCGGGTAGACCGTGCAAGGGAAGTCGCTTACAGGTCATTCCAGGATGCTGGAGCGCTGTCAGTACCAATATACCGGAGAATGTTGCCTGCTCAAGGTCAGCTTTATAACATCGTGGACTTGAGAGACAAAACTACGCGCAGTCGACGTACGAAAAGTAGAGTACCGAGAAGGTATAGGACACCCCGGTGGTTTCCCCATAATGCGCAAGTTTGGAGGTATATAATCGCTGGGGATATACTTCAGCGCCAAAGGTGCTTCGAATAAGTTTGGACGTACTGTGCGCTGCATTCGTACTTATGAAGTATAGCCCTATAACGAATTGAATTGCATTAATTGCACGGTATCTCTGTCTACCCTTGCTGCTCACATATAGCCCCCTTGAATATTATTTCGCAGGTCTACGAGGGCAGGTTAGGTGTCGAACGCTTTGAAAATCTACACGAGAGGCACATACTCTGGCATTATCGGTCGACCGATTAACTAGTAAGGGGATGTGAGAAACGCGATGTCTTCAAGTGGAATGTACGTCGCGCACAGTAAACAATCATGGTCACGTCGATTAACGGCAGATAACGGTTCACATAGAATAGTGGAAGACCGATGGACCAAGGGCATGTCCATACAGCGGTGACCTGTAGGGGCAAGGTTAAAGAACGCGAGCGAATTTCAGCCTGTCCCAACGCACCTCCGTTTCGAATGTGAGGAAATAGTCGTACACCTGCGAGAGAGAAGCAGGCCTCTCATTTCCGCCCCGAAAAGAAATGTATGATCAATACGTACCAGAAGTGCCAGATTCGAAGTAGCATAGAGGCTCTGAGTTAACGCAGTAACCATTCCCAAACCGACCTCGTCCCACTACCAGAAAACTCCTTGTATGGTGAGCAGATCGTCCTTCTTGAAGTTACGGTTTCTGTGCCAGCTTATTTGGACATTCAGCCGGGGAACCGGGGGTCTAGAGCTGGTTCGTGGAGGTCGGAGACAAGCACGGCGATGTTGGGGGAGGTCTGGGGTACCTTGTCAACGCGCTGGCTTGCCTTTAAGCAATGTATATATAATGCGGCGTCAAAGTTAGAGTGTGTCTGGGAATCGGTGTCTTTTCACGGGTCCGGCAACGCAACAAGTGCCCTTTCCTATGTAAGCCCTGCTGAATTTGGCCCCAGCTTTTCTCACAAGCTACGGGTGCGAGTTGGGTGCGAGATAACAAAATCTCCTGTGGCCTTGAGCCCGTCCAGCTTATGGGACCCATCATTTTCCTGTGTGTATATAGAGCATAAATGAGGAGGCCACTTAGAAGGCAGTAGCAGTTTATCTGGCAGATGCAGGTCGGCCCTGAGTTCGTGCGTCAATTACGCCAAAATCACGTATCGGCGTGGATGTCAAGTGAATGCGAACGTGGAACGTGGGTACTGTGGACTCTTCGTTGTTCTTTATGGAGCAACTCTAATCCCCCGTTTCCGAAGATGGGTTGAAAGCGCGAACGCAGCTTGCCCCCATACCCCGGTCCCGGGGCTGGTTCGGCGCAAAGGCACCTGAAGATGGGTCTGGTCTTACATAGTGGAGCTCGTAGAGGAAATTTTGCAAAGGAGATCGCAAGTCCACAATTATCATACTTACGACCAATCATCGTGCGGCCCGTGCAACACGGGCAAGCGCCCACCGGCGCTTACCACACTGCCAGTGCGCGGCATCGGTGGCACCGCCACATCTGAGGCCACAGCTCTCTCTGGCCTGTACCACGATTATACTTAGGGGTCGGATTGCATAGAAGTTTTTGAGTGTGGGTATCCATCTAACGCAAATTAGCAATGCAATGGGCTACTGTTGTCATCTACCGACATCCTTCAACCATTTCACATCCCGGCGTACCTCGCCCAGTGGGAATCGTATCAAAGTTTTCTAAAGTAAGCAATAGCAAAAGCCAGCTTACCATCCCACCCTTACCTTGCCCTTACCACCCATAAACGTAGAAATTGAAAGACAGCTGAGTCGCGGCGTGCAAACCTCATGACACTGACTACCTTGTGGGCAAGAGTTGGCACTATTAATGAGATGGTGATCAAATCATAGAAGCAGTAGTGTATCGAGTTGTCGTTGATGACGATGATAAATCGGTAAATACCTTTACCCATGGACGAGCTTTTGGCTCGCGCCGAATTGGGGACACCCGCGGACGCGCTTCTAAGTTCTGCGACATCAAAGCAAGTCCACTAAGCTACGTAGCCATCACTGTACTGCTTAACCTGGCGTCAAGTCCTGCTTTATACACTCAAGAATACCTTGATAGAGCAATGATAGAGCATCTAAAAGGTTCCGCTCCGCTTCTTTGTGATACACGCTGCGATGGCCAGGCATCATCAAAGGCTGTTATCAACAAGAACATGTGGAAAGCCAGTACAGATTTAACCCCCCCCCCCTTGAGCGCTCGTTGCTTGAGGCGATTTCCATCAGCTTCTTTCGATGTTCTAACTTCTAATTGTGTTTGAGCTTGGTGGTGTATCATCTTCTCCATGGTGCTGTGTGAGACACTTGTCATCTTCTTCGGCGCCGGAGAGCCATAAAAGAAAGGTTTCAAGTCACTTTCGCTCTCTCTAATCCCCCATACCCCAGTGCGCCTACCACCCGTCTACTCCCTCTTTCTTCACCATGCGCGCCTGGTACTTCGACAACAAGCCCGGACACCAGAAGCTCGCCCATATGGGCGAACACGTCCCAAACGAGGTCGTCTATCAGCTGGGAATTAAGCACTGGAAGATTCCCCTTGACGGCCACGAGAAAGTCATCGACGAGATTGCGAAGGAGCGGGACTATCCCAACCGAGATATCATCAATATCTCGAAGGAGGGTCTCGGAGAGGTGAGGCTATGTTCATTAGCGCTGGGCGCCGCGGTTTACTGAGCCACATCGAATCTCAATAGATTTACGACGAGAAGATGGTATACTTCTTCCAAGAGTAAGTCGACATCCGGGTCTACGCCCTGACCCTCATCTGAGTCTTCAATTGCTAGGCACATGCACGAAGATGAGGAAATCAGATATATTCTCGACGGGACCGGATACTATGACATTAGAGGTGAGAATACCCTACCTGTTTCCCATTCGAAAGCTCACCCAATACTTTCACCGTAGAAACACCAACTGATAACTGGATTCGCTTCCAAGTCGAGGCCGAGGACCTGGTCATTATTCCGGTTGGTATTTACCACCGCTTCACGCTCGACGAAGGAGATTATATCAAATCCGTCAGGCTCTTCCGAGTGAGTGTCTTATGAGATCCTCCGAGCCCACCGTACTTTTATGCTGACGGTACTTCTTAGGCTGACCCTAAATGGGTCTATCTATATCGCAGCAAGGAGATGGATGTCAACCCTTACCGCCTTGAATATGTCAACGAGACGAAGGAGAAGTTTGGCTTGCCAGTAACAGAGGAAGAGAAAGCCGCCGTTAAGGAGGCATTTGAGAGGCACAAGGCGGAGAACGGAAAGGCAGCGCTCGGCTGGGGCCAGTGGATATGGTGCTGGATAACATGGCGCAGCTATGCCTGAAGGCGAGTGTTTTGAATTCAAAGTACTTTCCACTTTCCTTTGACTTTATCCTTTTATTGTCGACATTCGACTTGATTCACTGTATATCCACGTTTGACCATGACTTACCTGTATTTCTAATAAATATACCACTGTTACCTACCTACTATATATCGCATCGTCTACGTTCGAGCCAGAGAACAGAGGTCGCTCCTCCCGCTCCCTAGTGCTCCTCGCCTCCACCAAAGACTTGCGCCAGTCCGTCCATAATATCCTTGACCTCGAGTCCCTTGAGGAAGAGGTTCTGATTCTGTTGTGTCTTCGTCACATTCTTTGTGGCTCTCTCAAACATTACCGCCTCGTACTCTCCAATGGCTTGTTCAGCCGAGGTACCGGCTTCGATCTTCCGTAGCGCGTGAGCCAAATCAAACGCGTCGTGCAAGGCAAGGTTCACGCCAACACCAGCTAAGGGTGTCATGACGTGGGCTGCATCACCTAGGAGTGTAACCCTACTTCTTGTCAGTACTGGTTTATTGAGAGAACAATCAAAGAGAAGAGACTACATACCCTGCGAGCTTCTTCTCGAAAGAGTAACCTGGGGGATACTGATACAGTGGTCGTACAGCGAGTTCTCCCTCGTCACAGAGGGCGATGAGTTGCTTCGTCTCGTCCGACCAGTCAGAATAGTACGTCTCCATGAAGTTATCCAAGACTTCCTTCTGAGGCTTCGACCAATCAATCCCCGAGACGTCCTTCCAGTTCTCGGGGCCCGGGAAGATGATATAAGTCTTGACCGATCCGTCTCCATTCTTCTGTGCCACGACGAGATCCTTGCCACTAATGCACATGGAAGACCCCTTCCCGACAAACGCCGCAAGCTGCGGATACTTGTCGCTGAACGACGAGATGCTAGTGCTGACGCACATGGCTCCTGAATAGGGTGGTAGGACGTCGCTTCGGAGGGAGCGCACCTTGGACCAGACGCCATCCGCTCCGACAAGGATGTCAAACCCACCCGCGCTCGTCCCATCAGCGAAGTCCAAGCTGAACTTCCGGCCGCCCTCTCCATCCGTATACGACACAGACGAGACCTTCTTCCCCCACTTGATGGTTTCGGGCTCCAAGGCGTCGAGGAGAATGTCGCGAAGGCGCGCACGATCAATCTCGGGGCGCGCAGGGTCCTCCTCACCCTCCTCCGTGTCATGCATCAAGACTGCTCCGGTCTTGTCCCGGACATATAGCTCGGTAGCGTCGACACGCATGTGTTTCTTGAATTCGTCGAGGAGGCTGGCCTCTTCCAGAGCAAGACGTCCTGAGTCCTTGTGAATGTCGAGAGTACCCCCTTGGCTTCGCGCAAATCGGGACGCGTCGAGTTCAAATACTGTATGTCTGATCTGAAGCTTCTTAAGAATCGCAGCGAGGGAGAGGCCGCCCGGACCTCCACCGACGATGGCGACGTGCATTTGGGAAACAGAGGTAGTAGACATAGTCGAAGGTAACTCGAAGGCAGAGACTTGTAGGGATGTGGTGAACAGTATTGCTTACCGGTGAGATGCTGTTTGGAGGAGGTTGGGAGTGCCTCTTATATGCTTCAAACCCTGAAGGCTAGACGCAATCTATTCTTATCCTTTTGATGCTGGAGTCATGTGTGACTCAATCCTTTCCCGCTTGGTGGTCCGATCGAAGTCTGACTCGGTTTGGTACTGCGCGCTGACTGCGCTTGGACTGTGCTTGCGCACATGCACATGGCGTCGCCTCCGAGACGTGTTGGAGATCTGATACGTTCCAACGATTAAACGCGGAATTCACTCTATCCCATTCAGGCCCTTGAGCTGTCTAGGTATCAGGCCAGGCTCAGAGCGCCTATCGTCCAGAGTCTTCTTCGACTGCTTCACAGCGACGGATTGTGTTCGCCATCTTCAAGCCCTGATGAGCTGTTGGATGTAGATGCTTCGTACCTCGTGGGCCTGTCAAGGTGCAGCTGAGAAGTATGGAGTATCTACCATGGCCAGTGCATGTAAAGATGTAATCCGGTGAGTTATTCCATATAAACTGTGGCCGTCGTGGGGTTGTACTGCTAATTTACCATAGAGCGAGGGTTGCAGACATGCCCTGGTACACACTACGCTACTCGCTGGATTGCAATTACATAGATACCTTGGACTCTCCGCTCCACTCCCGCTTTCCTTCAAATTCAGTACCCATACGCTGTATAGGCGCCTATTGTCTTATCTCTCACAATACGCACACCGGGAGCGGTGCCCCATCTTATTGACGCGGTACTCCGGCAACCTCCCCCACACAAAAATGCCAAGCATAAACCATACGACTGCGGGGCGTGGGCGCCGTATGGCAGGGACGCCGTTCTGTCCATGGTAACGAAACATGGTGCGAATACGGTGTTTCCTCGAAGTTCCTGGGACAAGGGTATCATACCACCTGGATGGGAGTCCCATGAGTGCGACACTCGTCTGCAAATGGCGGCGAAGTGGGGGGCGATGCGAGTAGTGAGTAGGAGGTTTAGGAAGCTGGAGCCACTCAGTAAGGTTTTCGAGAGAATGGGAGGGGGATATTCTTTGTTCTAGGAGATCAATGAGACCTGGTGCTGCGAATGGGATCGATAAATGGGCGATGGACGCTGTAAGCGCCCATGTCGCCCTGTCTGGCGGATCAAACCTGAATGGCGGATCAATTACGTATGTATCCCCGGTGGATTGCCCAAGACAAGACAAAGCACAGGGTTGCACTTGACCACCATCATCCCAGAACTCGTTCGATTGCTCGCGCCCACGACACTTCATATCACTAAAATATGGCAGATTTTGGTACAACGGGCCCTTTAGGTGGATGGAGCCTGACAGTCCACGGTCCACGGATATGTCCACGTTCGTACATCTCTTGACTAGTGACTTATCGTAATGTGGAATCTTACTCGAGGCTTGAGGCAGTGGGTCCCAGGTGCGACTTACCCGTCGACGTGATCTTCAAGTCAGAGAAGAGTTGGAATCACCAAGGACAGACCGATCATGAACTGATCGGTGCACACAAGGCGTTGCTCGCTGAGCAGAGCGAAGGCTTCCCCAGTCCCGAAGACGTCACGAACACCCTGCGCGAACCGGTACCCCTAACCGAGGATGCGACAACTCTACGCTTGCTGTTCCTATTCATGCACTCGAGAGAACTTGGAGGGCCTCCGGTAGAGATCCTGCAGAAGATTAGGCCGGAGGAGCTTATCAAACTTTCGAAGGCGGCGGAGAAATACATGGTCCATTACATCGTCGGGTTCTGTCGTCTCGCTATTCTGTGAGTTCTCTTTATGGTATTGGGAACGCACCTAACATCGAGGCAGTGCCAGGGTCAAGTCCATGCCCATAGAGGCGTTTATCTACGCTACAACGCACGGGGATTCAGGCCTTGCCGATCTCGCCGCCCCTCTGACCTTCGGTGAGATGGTCAATGAGAATTTTTCAATGACTCCTAGAAAGGCTGGCGGCGTCTTCCGCCGGGAGGTTCCAGACGATAGCATCGTGCGCTGGGTATGCTTCGGTTTCAACTTCGTTTATTCCTTGCTAACAAGTATACAGTTCGACTTCCGCGAAGAATACATCCACCTGGCCGAGACGATCCTCACCCCACCCGACGCACACATCAACTCTCGAAACCGGCCCCACGACTGTGGTGTTTGGACTCCGTACGCTAGGATTGTGCTGGATGGCCTTCCTACTAAGACTATGCCGCTCGCTGCCCTTCTGGGAAAGACAGGGGTTAAGGAGCTAGTCCAGGGCCGCTGGGACTCGCGCCAACACCAAGAGATGCTTGGTAACTGCCGTCTCTGTCAAAAGCGGGCGGAAGAATGGCAGGCCAGAGTCACCAAGGTCATGGATTTCATGTGCACCTTCAGCGGGAAGTCCATTACCAGACGGTTTTAAGATCTCCAGCGATTCGTACCATTTATTGGCTGATAATTTATTCTATATTTGCTCTCTATATACGATACATCCTTGTCAATAGTAAAACAATCCTTAGCAGCCCTTTGTAGAGCGAATGGTAAGCGAATTGGGCGCAGACAGAAAATCCGTCCCCGCCATTGTGGATGAGTTCCCGGGGTCCGGCCTCAGCAAGTACTCGGCAAGTACCCGGGGTCACGCTCGAAGTCGCGTTGCTGGCACCGCGCGGCTCCAGCGCTTATCACAGGCCGCGTTTCATCCTTACCACCAACCCAAGCACCATCGATGGCAAAGTATGTGATTTTCAGGATATATAACGGCTTTCAAGCAACTTAAACGCTAATATTGTGACCAGCCCTATTGGTCCCACCAATTTCTATGGGCTCCATGGCGGCGAACCAGCGCCCCCGACACTGCACCAATTTCAAGGTAAGTTGGTGTATTTGGGGACCACGAACATCTATGGGGTCCTGGTGCTCAGATGAATGCTCGATTGACTGCGAAGACGCGCCCAGCAGACGCAGGACGTACCTGGTTTTGCGTCCTTGTACAGATCTAACAGATTTCCTTTCAGTGCCAATGCAACAAACATCCATCTCCGCCCCACCTCCGCCCTCATCGCCCAAGATAACCTTCAAGCCATATCCCCAATCACCACCGCAACCTGCACCACAGACCACACAGACCGCACCACAAACCGTACCACAGACCGAGCCACAGACTGCACCACAGACCGCACCGCAGGTCACCCAACAGCCGACAGAGAAGCGTAAACCAGGCAGACCCAGAAAGTCCACCACCACCCCCAGCGCGAAGTCAGCCGTCATCGGCCCCAAACGACCTCGCGGTCGACCCCCCAAGGTAAAGCTGCCACCCGCAGATCCCAGCACCACGGATGCCACTCCCGGTGGCTCTCCCGCGACTCCAGCCACAGCGCCCGTGCGTGCTGCCCCGACGTTGATTCTGGGGCCGGACGGGCTCCCCGTGAAACGTGGGCGGGGGCGTCCGAGGAAGAACCCGATTAGTGTTAGTGCACAGTTGGGGGAGGGTGTCGTCGCTCCGCCGGTGACGATGTCGGCGAGGGTGCAGAACCATCTGTCGCTGTTGCAGAAGGATAAGGAGATGGCGGACGGGATCTCGATTGTGCATGTGAACTTTGATACCCCAGCTGCTTCGGCCTCGGCGTCTGCGAAGCCCCTGCCTCATCGAAATGCGCCGGTACCGGCGACGGCGACCCAGGTTACGATGTCGTCGCAGTATGTGAAAGGGAATGGGGGGTTTGAGGCGGATATGGACGCTGTGAAGCAGTCGTTGAAGTCGAATATCGAGCAGTATAGGAAGGAGGAGGAGCGCTCGGAGGTGGAAAGGCTCAGGGCGGAAGTGAAGGGGCTGCGGGAGGGGATGAAGGTGCTCAAGGACGAGTTCTGGAGGGAGTTGAGGAGTATCAGGGAGGAAGTGCGGGCGGGGAGGGAGGGCGCTCAGGTTCGTTTGTTCGATTACTCCTGGGACCTGCCCTATCTAACGCTGAACCTGATACGACTCGCAGGGCATGAAGCAGTCGACTCCGTCTACCAGCGCGCTGAGCGAGTCCATTGAGGTCGATAATGCCAACGATGGACCTTCGACGGCGGCGACGTCCGTCGTTGGAGATCTCGATCTCGAGTATCCCCCGGAGTGGGACGATATGTATGTGGATAATGTCGCCCAGGGAGTTGCAGGTGAAGTGCGTAGTATGATGTCTCTGTTTGTGACGCTCGACTGACCCTTGGTAGCCTACAGGTGTTGTTGAGCACGAGGAACCAACGGACACGAATGGAAGTTGCACCTTCGCTTAGTGGCCAACTCGGATAAAGGTCTTCAGTACCTTGTCGAGCGCCTCTTCTTGAGGCAGGATCGTGCTTGCTTCTAAATTTTACTATATCCCATTATTTTGTTTACGGCCCCCAGGGAAGCATGGACTCTCCTTTCGTGATACCAGTCTCCTTACTTATTGTTGCACATACCGTACCTTCATATCCGCACCTGATTACCTCTAGACCGATTTCGTAGTGATTCTCAATCACTAGCACGTACGTTTTCTATGCCACTGGTGTTTCAATTCTACTCTATCCACCTGTATATACGTTGACCTGACGATACATTCGTCGTCTCGTCTTATAGATACCCGACACCTTTCTTATTTCATACAGCGCCCTCGACTCTAGTCTCTACGCCAGCTCGTCTCTTCCACCTCGCGCGCAACCGGGACCTATCAAAATGTAAGTCATAAGATAAACATTAGGAGGTCATTATCGTAGAAGGTATATCTGTGGAGTTGAGAAAGGGTTCGATGGGCAGTCGAAAGCAGCCGGGTCATCCAGTATCCAGAGGAGGAGGAGTATCAAGCTGGTGGCGAGGACTCGCCCATTGTGTGGCAGCTCCTCTGTCGTACTCCGTCAGATTTGGCTCCTCTCCGATCGAGCGATGAACTTCGTATTGACAGGAGAGAAACATATTCAAATGGGAGGTAGATTTCTACTGCTACTGCTAGATTATAGATAGTACGAAGATTCAAGTTCAAAGATCCTAAAGGTAACTAACTTCTGGTGAGAGACGTCCTGCTGAAGGTGCGCATGGATTCCATGGCCTTGGTCATTGAAGCCTCCCATTCTTCCGCCCACTTTCGACAGACAGAGCAGTTACCAAGCATTTCTTGGTGTTGGCGAGAGTTCCCGGGCCAGCGGCCCTGGACTAGCTCCTTAACCCCCGTCTTTCCCAAAAGGGAAACTAGCGCCAAAGACGGTCCCAGTTGGGATTCGGCCATCAAGCACAACCCTGGCGTACGGTCGACGACGTGCGGGGTCTGAACACCACATTCATGGGATTCGTGGGGCCAGTTTCGAGAGTTGATGTGTGCGTCGGGTGGGGTGAGGATCGTCCTGGCCAGGTCGATGTAACCTACGTAATTGATCCGCCATTCAGGTTTGATCGGCCAGACAGGGGTTACATGGGCGCTTACACGACATTACAGCGTCTATCACCCATTATCGATCCTCTCTGCCGCCCCGGGTCTTCTTTCTCTCCAACATCTAATATTATCCCCCTCCCATTCTCTCGAGAACCTTACTGAGAGGCTCCAGCTTCCTAAACCTCCTACTCACATCGTCCCTCCACTTCGCTGCCCTTTGCAGACAAGTCTCGCACTCATGTGGCTCCCATCCGGGTGGTATAATATCCTTCTCCCAGGAGCTTCGAGGAAACACCGTATCGGCACCGTGTTCTGCCATTTCGGACAAGATGTCGAAGAGAGGGGTGTATGGTAGGTCGTGGAGAACGGCGTCCCTGTACGGCGCCCACGCCCCGCAGTCGTGCAGTTTATGCTTGGCATTTTTGTGTGGGGGAGGTTGTCGGAGTACCGCGTCGATGAGATGGAGGTACTGCTCGCGGTATGTGTACTGGTAGAGATGAGACAATAGGCGCCTATATAGCGTATGGATACGTACCCAAGCGAGCTGCCACTGCTGGTTTGAACCGAGTATATCGAGGTGATCCGGTCTGCCTTTTGAATTTGAAGGAAGGCGGCCAATGGTGAGTGGAGCGGCGAGGTCCAAAATATCTACGTGATTGCAATCCAGGGAGTAGCGGAGTGCGTACCAGGGCATGTCTGCAACCCTCGCTCTATGGTAAATTAGCAGTACAGCTCCACGACGGCCCTAGTTTATGTGGAGAAACTCACCGGATTACATCTTTACATGCACTGGCCACGGTAGATACTCCATATTTCTCAGCTGCACATGCCAGGCTTACGAGGTGCGAAGCATCCATCTCCAGCAGTTCATCAGGCGAACGTGGCAATCCATCACTGTGAAGCAGTCGAAGGAGAGTCTGGACGATATATCCAGGCTCGTCCAATACAATCAGACTCTTTCCTCGGGTGTCCCGATGCGTCTGCTCCTGCTTTAAGCCTTGGGCTGTGACAACTGAAGTGTGTCCGCCAAAGAGCTGCTTGTCACTCGATTGGATGATAAGGTCGACTGGGATGGTGCAGCCTGAGGAACTGCCAACTGAGAAACAGGACTTTAGCTTGTCAAGGTGGCAGCGACGCTCCAATGAGCTCCTTTTGTGTAGAGGCGACTTACAAGGACACTTGGGGGCCGAGTTGGAGCTCAGCATTGTATGTTTGAGGTGAGGAATTGGGGTATAACTGTACTTCGTATGATAGACTGTAGAATGGTTGGTCCTTCGAGATATTGGTTAAACATTTCCGGTCGTCGAGAGTTAATGAACACCCCGAGCAAGTCCGATCAAATTGGCACATCCTGTCTGCCTCCTCGGAGCCTTCGAGCCGAGTCATATTCCCGTATCAGCTTTATTTCGTGACCGAGAAATGCAACAGGCGGTATATTGTGACTCAGAGCATCTGGGCTCGCTCCCGGGTGGTGAGAATCATTGCATAATGCTTGATTCGGGCCGACCAGAGGGAATAAATTTGAGTTTCTCCTGAATATAATTCAAGTCGAATTCTATCCCAAAGGTTTGACAATCTACAGTATACCAGTTAGGATGGCAAAAAATCGTATACTAAGTGGCCATGAAAGAAGCCGTTCACCCCAATTCAAACGCAGATGGATCTAATGCTCGAAGAACATCACTGAACTTTAAATTTGCCAGCGAACCGACCCTCCCACGCACCGACATCTCCCACTTATGTGCTCTGGTCCTGCAAAGACCACATTTGCGACCATTGGACCTGTGATCGGGCTCAAAAATGGGCACATCTCGCCAGCGCTTCGCGGAGAAAACGTCCTCTGCACCCCTAAGCCCGGCCACTGCCAACTTAACATCCGCTTCGTAGGAGTCCCAGGCTCTGCACCAGTGTAGCTTTCCTTTCGAGTTTTTCTCGGGCAGCGGGACGGTGAGGAATCTGTCGGTAACATGAATGTACGGCTCTCGATACTTGTACTGCAAGAGAGTCAGGTGAGGCCAGAATGATGAGGAGTTACCAAAGGCAGGACTGACCCAAGCGCGAGCCGTCAAGTGATCAAGTCGATCAACCTGGAATGTGACATACGAGTCGCTCCCGAGGGTGTAGGGTGCAGTACGATCCAAGGTTGAGATATCCCGATGCTTTAGGGCATACCTAAAGGCGAGCCAAGGACGCTCTGGGGCCTTCAATCTGTAAAAAATTCCATTTAATGCGTCACGACTTCTGGTTCGCAGCCCTCTAAGTTGCACACATACTTGATCCAGCTGTCACATACATCCTTGACTTTCTCCGCCTGGTATAGCTCAGCCGCTGCTACAAGATCGAGGATCATGTCATCATCGAGGGCACTTATGGCGGACTTCATGGAAAGCTCGTCGTCGTCGTGTAACATAACCAAAAAAACCTTCAAAATATCCTTCCGGACTGGACAATCGACAAGCTCCGAGTCGGTGACAACGACTTTGTCCATATCGTCTGTCGGAAAGGCTCCAGTTTTCTCCCCGAGCATGGAAGCGTGTGCCCCAAAAACACTCCCTTCGTTGGACCTTAGAAGTAAGTCGACGGGCAAGGCGCAGTTGGGCGCTGTGCACAAGAGCCTGGTGTATAAGGCACCAGACTGAGATAAGTGGCTTGTGATACTCACACGGGCATCCGATACTCTCAGTCTCAGCCATTGGGAGGAGGTAGGGAGTAGTGAGAGATGGATAAACCCTTCAAAGGGCTATCGATGGATGGAGAGAACACGTGTTCAATGTGGAGCTGGCTCTTTTGAAACCCCGACCTTCGGACTTCCTTTGGGCGCCTATTTTGCCATCGCTGCCCGGGTGCGTGACTGCTGATCGAATTGACGCTCCCAAAGGTCAAAGCAGAGAATATTTGTCTTCGCTACGTAGTATACGTGATGCCAGTTCATCACTTCTACCTGCACTGTCTGGTGGGTAATGCGCAGCTCAACCAACGATTCCTTGATGGGTCGTGCTGCGGAGGGATGCTTCGAGGAGAATCTGCGCCACTTCCGTTGGCATGTTCTGGCATCATAGCTTCGGATTAGTCCGAGCGGGATAATTCGAGGGGTGTTCCACTTCTAGATGTGCGGCATTAGGGACCTTCGGTACCGCGTAGAAGCACCCTCCAGTCCTTCGCGACAGGTCATGCGTCGCTGCATTGGGAAGAAATGTTCCAATCTGGGATTTCGGAGGTTGTATGAGCTGGGAGAAGGTGAATTGGGTATCCAACCTTTCGCTAGGTAAATACTTCGAACCTCCCGGTACCGAAGGGAATCGAGCACTCGATCTACTTCCGTGATGGGCATTTGGTTGAACGGTCAGTGAGCTTCGAACTCAAGTCTGACACCAGGGCTTCACTTTACTCGACCCGATAATGTGGATAGCATTTCAGGTAGGGGGAGGGACGTGGTGTCAAGATAGACATTTAACTGCCGCATTCGGTATTCGACGCCATGGACCGTTACTGAGGAGGCAGCGGAAGATAGGGAAAGAGAGAGAGTTCAGCTTTCCGCAGGTCCTCGAGGCCGATACACACCATCAACGCTTCTTCAACTCTATACGCACGGCTTGTGAAACGATCTCGGAACCGTTACAAAACGGAAGATCCTTCGGCTAATAATAGGTTCCGTCGTTGTCAAAGCTCGTTCCATTCACAAGTGAGGTGACCTCGATGCATTATTGTACTAACATCTGATATTGAGAAAGGTAGAAACAGCATGCGAGACCTCGAGTGCATTCTCAGAACCGGTAGAACTCACAAGTCGGCGGCCTGCAATCGTGCTTCCACACATCTCGATTTGTTAGATTTGCTTAGATCTGAAGGAGAAACTATGGTCAAGTACTAGCCTGCTCGCGGTACACGCCAATGAGATATTCACAAAGAAGTGTTAAAGCGCAAAATCTAAGGAAATACAGCGGTACCGAAGACATAGCTCTCATTGTCAAAAAGTTATAAAATGTGTTCAGAAACGACGTAGAAACCTCAGCTCCAAAGTCCAAGCTTCAGAGTTTTCCACATCACACAAGATGCAGTTCAACACTTTCTTCATCTCTCTCGTCGCGGCCGCCTGCGCCATTGGCGCCCTCGGTGCGCCAGTTGTGGACGACCCCAAGCCTCCCAAGCCGACTGCGCTTCCCCCCAAGCCCACGGCGCTCCCCCCCAAGCCAACTGGCTTCCCACCTAAGCCCCCTGTGCTTCCCCCGAAGCCCACCGGTCACCCGCCCAAGCCCACGGTCCTTCCCCCTAAGCCGACCAAGCCCGTCCTGGCTCGCGCTTTCGAGAAGCCCACCGCGCTTCCTCCCAAGCCTACTGGATTCCCGCCCAAGCCGACGGTCCTCCCTCCCAAGCCGACCGGTGTCCCGCCCAAGCCTCCCGTGATCCCCCCTAAGCCCACTGGGATCCCGCCCAAGCCAACTGGACTCCCCCCCAAGCCGACTGGACTGCCTCCCAAGCCCACCGTCCTTCCTCCCAAGCCCACTGTCTTGCCCCCCAAGCCCACCAAGCCGGCTCACGATGACCTCGACTAAGCTATTAGTCACCGTATCGCAATGGCTTGACGCCCGGAAGGTGTGTACACATACTCGACTCCCCCTCGTACACCATATACTTACTGATATCTTCGACAGTTTCGCAGCTGGACTGCACTGCCCCTGACCGAATGACTTGAGAATGGTCTGTTCTCGTCTTCACTCCGTTCTGTCCACCACGGAGTTCGCGTCAGTTTAGGTTTTGCTTCTCTCAGATTTGTTTCTTCTCGCTCTCTAAATGGATAAAAATGGTGGAGGAAAAGCATAAAAAGAATGTAGTCGTACCTATGATTATTCTGTAAACGTTATGTATCTAAGAAAAGTGGTTGATATTCTGCGAATGGTGCACATGTTATCTGCCTTGAACGTTCAATATTAGCGCAAGAAACTGAAAAAATGAACTATAATGGTGCGTAACGTTGTAGGCAAAGTTCAGCTGGAGTCGTAGGCAGAGGGATCCAGCTCCCGAAGTATATCACTGAACTTGACCTGAGGTTGCAATGCGTGGATCTTTGCTCGAACCATCGCCTCCCACTTGTTCGCTCTCGTCCCACAAAGGCCACACGGGTGACCTTTTGACCTTGCAGAATAGCTTACGATTTCTAGTGCTTTCCTCCAGAGCTTCTCAGAGAGAAACGTACTTGCTCCCCTACGAGCAATCGCGATCTGCTTCAAGAGGCTGTCGACCGTGCATTCCCCCAGCTCCTTTTTGACAAGCTCTTCATAGGTATCCCAACCTCCACACCAGTGCGGCTTTTGCTTCGAGTTTATCTCGGGTGGCGGCACCGCTAGGAAGGTGTCAATGACGAAGATAAACGGGTCCCTATACTTGTACTGCCATAGTCGAGCAAAGTAAGTTACGGCTCAGAAGAGGTGGGCTATAAGTGGAGAGCTCACCCATGCGCGAGCCGTTAGGTGATCAAGTTTGTTCACTTCATGTGCGGCCGATATGTTACTCGCGAGGGTGTATCGCGCAGCACAATCCAGGGT
Organism: Ephemerocybe angulata; assembly: GCA_013368325.1. Classification (NCBI taxonomy): domain Eukaryota; kingdom Fungi; phylum Basidiomycota; class Agaricomycetes; order Agaricales; family Psathyrellaceae; genus Ephemerocybe; species Ephemerocybe angulata. Next base: position 454,772 of record JAACJK010000227.1, read on the forward strand.
TGAGATATCTCGATGCTGGAGGGCATACCGAAAGGCAAGCCACGGACGTAGTGCCGTACTGTTTCTGATGAGTAGTCATTAGACATGAATAGCCTGCACGAGCCACTGTGCTTCATTACATACCTGATCCAGCGAGCACACACATCCAGGACCTCCTGGGCCTGATACAGCTCAAGCGCCGCTACCAAGTCCAAGACCGCCTCGTCACTCAGTTTGGCTACCCTTGACTCCATGGAGGCTTGGTTTCTGTCATGTAGCAGTACTAGAAGGGCCTCCAAGACCTCCTTCCGGACAGGACAATCGACGGGCTCTGTTATAATGACTTTGTCCATATCAGCGGTCGGGAAAGCACCGGTTTTGGCCCCAAGCATCGATGCATGGGTCCCAATGAGACTCCCTTCGCTCGATCTTAGAATTAGATCAACGAGAGCGGTGCAACTGAGGACTGAAGAATCGCGAAACACGTAGAAATATAAGAAACGGAAGATTGACAACTAGCCTACGGCACTCACCAGGGCATTTGCTTCGCTCATTATCGGCCATTGTACCGTAGAATCTTGAACCTACGCAGGTTTCAGACTAGGGTACGACGAGGAGGTCCAAGGAAGGCAGTGGTGAACTTGACAAGGGAATTGTCGAATCCACGCTGGCGTCTGTCGTGCTGGCGCATGCCGTGAAGTGATTACATCACTGGGATCTAATCTAATCTTCATTCATTACTGACAAGCACTCAGAACGAAAACTTCTGATGAGAGTTCTCGCTTGTCCTTTATCTTAATATCAGTCGTACACAGGGAAGAGTAAAAGGCTCTTGAAAGGTGGGGTCGGTGTACTTGAATCTCGACGTTATAGATTTGGGCGCCTATTTCGATCTAATCGCCCTTGACTCCGTATCCTCACTCCAGGGCTTGGAGATATAACCTTAAACTACTGTACACTGGCGTATATGTATAATACTCTCTCAGGGCATACAGTCTCAGTCAAATCCGATAACGTGTTAGCAGCGGGGGAGAGTGAATACGATAAGAGTTAGGGGCATTGTGGCTGTGTCCTCGTTCTGATCCGAACAGTTCGGCAGACGCGCTGGTTCGGATGCTGGCCAAATTGCTCCCTGAACTCAAGCCACCACCATCGATTACTTTCATCTCCCTTCTCCATTTTCTGGCACTACTGTACAAAGGTATGTCGCGCAACAGAACTATTTGAGCCTTTGACTACAGCCGAACAAATATTAGTCCAGCCAGCGCCCATGTTGAAATAAATCAGCCTGACCGTCAGCTCGATAAGCAGGATGGGAGGAAACGACGCCCTCAGCTCCTAAACCAATTCTACCTTCTCCTGGGCAATTCGGTCGGGCTGGAAATCTGGATCGCTATAAAATCGAGGGGCTCTCCACGCTTTATCTGTACCCTGCTCTTCCAGCCTTCTGGGTAGAGTTCCCTATTGCTTCCCCTGCTCTCGCCGACCTATCAACCTCAAAAAGCCAGACCTATAACGAAGATCGCTTGTCGACTTGACCTATACAACAAAACGCCTATTCCACCTCTTTTCTATAATGCCATCTTTCGCGCGTTTGCTCTCGACGACCCTCGCGTCTGTTGTCCTGGCGTCCACAGCGTCTGCTAGTATCCTTCAGCTATTCGACCCTTTGGACCTTGTAAACATCAATCACCAGAGCATTGTCATCTCTAACCAGAACATGTCTCCTGATGGCTTCGATAGACCGTGAGTCTTGGGTACCTCACCCGAGGGGTTTTCCATCTAACCCCCTCTACCTTAGGTCCACCGTCGTCAACGGCACCCACCCTGGTCCGCTTATCAAGGCTCAAAAGGTATGAATGGTTTGTCTTTTCCCCAGAATATTGGCACTGACATTCTTTAGGGCGACCTCATGCAGATCAACGTCATAAACAACCTCACGGACAATACTATGTACCGTGCTACCAGTATCGTGAGTTCCGCCAACCGGAAGTAGACTATGATGTTCTAACCTTGAAATCAGCACTGGCACGGGATGAATCAACATGGCACCACCTGGGCTGACGGCGCCGCTGGAGTAAACCAGTGCCCTATCTCACCCCAGGAATCGTTCCAGTACCAGTTCTCGACTACGAACCAAGCGGGGACATTCTGGTATCACTCTCACTACCGTAAGTCCGAGCCCCTCGCCACCGCGAAACAGCATACGGAGATTGACGCGCTCGAGCCAGGCACTCAATACTGCGATGGTCTCCGTGGACCTTTCGTGATCTACGATCCCCAGGATCCCGCCGCCTACATGTACGACGTCGACGATGGTATGGCGCCTGCAATCTTCATCTCATCCTTTCTGACGCCCTTAACCTCCTTTTTCTGTAGAGACTACGATTATAACCCTCAGCGAATGGTATCATCTCCAGTCTCCTTCCATTACCGGTGTCGCAGCGAGCGACGCAACGCTCATCAACGGACAAGGACGCTACCCAGGTGGTCCGCTAGTTGACCTAGCAGTAATCAACGTCGTCCCAGGCAAACGCTACCGCTTCAGAATACTCGCCATGTCGTGCGATCCCAACTACATCTTCTCCATCGACGGGCACCAGTTGACGATCATTGAGGCAGATGGTCAGAATGTTCGGCCCGTCACTGTCGATAGCATTGATATTCTCTCTGGTGAGTCTCTCTTTTCTCGCCTCCCTTTCCGTATGGCTAGCTAACGGGCGGTTTGGAATGAACCTGTAGGCCAGAGATACTCCGTGGTCCTCAACGCGGACCAGCCTGTAGATAACTATTGGATTCGCGCCCTCCCGAACTCAGGCAACTACAACCTTTCAACAGGCTACGTCGACGGTACGAACTCTGGCATTCTGCGCTACGTCGGCGCCGACATCGTGGATCCCACCACCATCGCGCTCGATGATCCCGTCCAGCTCGACGAAACGACGCTCCATCCTCTAGTTCCGATTCCCGTTCCGGGGTTGCCCTACTCTGGCGGCGCCGATGTGAACATTAACCTTGCTCTGGACTTCAATGTCGATGCGTGGAGGTTCTACATCAACGGCATCTCCTTCGACCCCCCGACTATCCCTGTCTTGCTCCAGATCTTGAGCGGAGAGCAGCTGGCTCAGAACTTGCTTCCTCAAGGCATGGTCTACAGTATCCCGAAGAACTCATCGGTTGAGATTTCAATCCCTGGAGGTGTTATCTCGAGTCCGGTGCGTGTGCCTTCACCCATCTTTACTACCTGGCTGACATTAAGTAATCTCTATCCATAGCACCCTTTCCATCTTCATGGTGTAAGTCGACTTCACCATTGTTCACTTTATACCGTACTAATCCCATCATAGCACACCTTCAGCGTCGTGAGGAGCGCGGGTAACGACACGGCCTTCAACTATCTCAACCCCGTCGTGAGAGACGTCGTCAGCACCGGGGACGTTGGCAGCAACACGACGATTCGCTTCAGGACCGACAACGCTGGCCCATGGATTCTCCACTGGTGCGTCCACTCTCTCTCCATCTTCCTTCCATGCGTTCACTTGCTAACGACCCCTTCGCACTACCTCGTTTCTTTCCAACGCAGCCATATTGACTGGCACTTTGATCTCGGCCTTGCAGTGGTCCTGGCCGAGGATATCGCCGACATCTCCCTCCTCAACCCGACACCCAGTACGTGACCCCCTTATTTGCAGAATAGCGACCTGTGCTGAATCCCCATACTTCCCTATCAGCGGAGTGGGATAATCTCTGCCCTGCGTTTAACAACCTGGATGCCTCAATAACGAGCCCCCAGATCGTCCCTACGCCTGCGATCTACTAGGCCTTTTCCGACTCTTCCTTTTGCTTCGCCGGTTGTTTTTCGATATCCTCTTCTCGGTTTTCTTTCCTCCTTACCCCTTTTCTTCTCTCAGTCTAGATCTACTCTGTAGCTTGATAGATCCTACATATTACCCTGTTATTGTTCGCATAATACCCTGCTACTATCAGACATGCTTTCCTGAACGTTGCGACTCTGACATCCGCCATTGCGATCTTCTTTGACGACAATTGAATGTAACCAAATATCGGGCACCATGGAAGGTCACGTCAAGTTAGGATTACGGGCACTAGGGCACTAATATACAAGGGGGCCAAGAAGGGAACTTAACACAGGCCCGCTTTGGAGGTTTCAAGGAAGAGTAAAGTCAGGATGCGCTTTCTTATACGCCTTGCACAAGTCACGCCACGATTCTAGGTGTGAACAAATGTTCAACGCTCAGTCTTTATCTCAAGACCTCACAGATGGCACGTACGAGGGATTGGGTTCTTGACGAGAATATCACTGAAAGCCTCAGCAAACACGACGGCCAGTCCTTCTCTCAGGTGGAACTCGATGTGGCTGAAGGAACAAGAAGAGCAAAAACCATGAGCGATGATGAGAGTCATTCGAAAAAGTAGTTTCGTACCAGTGGAAGATCCAAGGTCCGGGGTTGTCTGCAACAAATCGAATCACAGTAGTGTTCATACCGATGCCCGTGGTGACGACGTCGCGCCTGACGGGGTCAACGTAGTTTAATTCGGTGCTCTCTGCGCTCTTCACGACGCTGAACGCATGCTAATGCAGGAAAGAAGTTGATTAGCGACGCTATCAGCACCGTCAGTAAGGAAGACCGCTCACTCCGTGCAGATGGAAGGGGTGCTGGAGCCAATGGGCAAAACCAAATTTAAGCAAACGAACCAATCCCAATATAATGTGCACGTACCGGAGCCGCGACAGGGCTTGCTACGACGGTCAGCTCTACGGTAGCTCCACGAGGTATGTCGTAAATGGAACCCTTGGGCAGCAAGGCCGACGCATTCGCCGCTCCGGTCAAGATCTGCAAGAGGATAGGGTTCTTTACCGGTGCATCCCATGTGACGTTATTCATCGACCACTTGGTCCCGTTGAAGCCAATGGCGAGTGTCATCGCGAAAGTGGGGCTCCCAGGAGGAGCAGGGTTGAAAAGCGGATGCAAGTTGGGTTCGCGCAATGGAAGCTTCGAGGGCACCTCGATAGAATTGGGATCTTTATCGGGAGCACCGGCGTATCGCAGTATCGCGGAGTTGAGACCGCCTTCTGTTGTATCGGGCAGCCTACCGAAGCCCGTGCTGGGTTGAGCGCGGATCCAGTAATTGCTCACAGACTGGTTAGCATGCAGAACGAACGAGTATCTCTGCCCTGGATTACGCGAGAGAAAAGAAGGTTAGCCAAGCGAAAGTAACATGAAATATTATCAGCTCACCAGCAAAGATTCGAATACTGTCCACAACGAGAGGCTTGACGAGCTGACCGTCAGCCTCGATAACAGTCAGTTTGTGCCCGTCGATGGTGAAGTTGAAGTTCGCGTCGCACGAAAGGGATACCAGGCGAAAGCGGTATCGCTTGTCCTTCTGGACGTTGATAACGGCCAGAGGAACTGCAGGACCGTCAAGGTATCTGCCCTTACCATTGATGAGGGTCGAGTTGGCGGAAGCACCAGCACCGTTCAATGCAAGTTCCCTTGACTGGAGGTGGAACCAATCGGCAAGGGTGATAACAGTGTTTTCTAGAGGAGGAAGCCTATTCAGGTCGACGCGAGTGTCGAGGATCGTAAAACCGTACCATCGTCAACTGTGAACCTGCTCAGTCAATACTCTTATAACCTTGATGTACATATTCTGACGCACCATCGTAGAGGTGTTTGTAGGGGTCAATCTTGTCGTATACCACCATCGGGCCTCGTAATCCGTCGCAGTATTGCGTTCCTGAAAGCAGATGAGTTTCAAATGAGGTATGGATCAAGCAAGCACGACGCACCGAGGTGAGAATGATACCAGAACGTTCCGGTTTGACCTCCGCTTGGAAAATTGTAGAGGAACGAACTACCAGTGGGAATGGGGCACTGACTGACGCCTTCAGCACCGTCTGCCCAAGTTGTGCCACGTTGAAAGAATCCGTGCCAATGCTGGGGGATGGTCAATACGCACAGGCATGGTGACGATGTGTACACTCACAATGCTCGTATCGTTGGCGAACGGGTCGGTGAGCTTATTGACGACATTGAGCTTGAAACGGTCCCCCTGCCGATGTAAGTATATGTGAGTATCAGAGCGGGGTTCGGAAGGACTGAAAGCACCTCATGTGCTTTGATGAGTGGTCCGGGATGGACGCCATTGGCCACTGCGGCGCTGGATGTGGTGTCAGTGTCAGACAAACTTGAAGAAGGCAGACGACCTAGAGAGATATTTACAGTCGCGAAAAACCATCAGGAGCGAGTTCAACATTGGTTACTCGTATCTCTGAGGTATGACCTATAACCTCAATGGCAACTGCGAGCCTGGGCCCGGACCAGAATGCAGCAACGAGGACGGCAGAGGCTATATATTTGAGCATGTTCAATGAGCAATGAGGAATGGGCTGGAGAGACGAAGTGGATATCTTGCCCTGTATCCCAGCAGATTCACGAACCTTTTATTGGACCTTAGGCCAGTCCACCGCTCCTCGACGCACGGCGATTACTTCATAATCGCAAACCTACTTTACATAGCGGTGAGTTACAGGCTGGACTAACACGAGGGAGATTTCAAAGCAAATGAAGGATGAGCACTGGACTTCACTTTCTTGAAAATTAGAGTTCCCGCTCACCAGGCGGCTCTGTGTGTACATCGTGCCCGAGTCCGACGTCGGTGGGCGCACACCGACGGCAGGTTTGCTGGACAGTGCGTAAGGGGAGTAAAGGGAGGAAAGTGAGCCCGATACCCGCATTCGCTGGGTTTGAATGACCTACCACGGATGTAGTTCTTCATTCCATAACGAACAGACGGAAGAGACGGGCCACGCTACTCGATAATGACTCCGCAGGGCCTGCACGGTTTGGTGCTTTGACATCCAGGTCGGAGGGTATTGGCGGTTATCAATGCAACTGCCAAGCCCGGCGCCCAGGTTAATCCTCAACGACCCACATGAAAGCTGAGTGAAAGATGGGCATAAGGGCTAGATTTCAAAGCCGAATGCGACAAGGATGCGATTGGGTTTTGCAGCGAACAGAAAGGTACAGACTCAAGGGCTTGAATAAAGGTTCGAGAGGCCTCGCCCCGGGTGGTCGCAGTGCGGCTGATTGGGTTAGAGACCGGAGGATAGCGAAGGACCTTGCAGCCCAACTTGCAGCCTTTGTGGTTGCTTCGAAAGAGGTGTTCTAACGGATTCAGTGACGGCGACGTGGTCGGCATGTAAAGAAGACACCGGTCAAATGACCGGTCTTACCTGCGAGAGAGCAATACCATAATACCTACCCACCTACCACTTGCGGTGATCTCAGGACTTCCTGACTGCTTATCAAGGTCTGAATTCTGTTCTGAATATACAGCGCGATGCTCAAGATGACTGCCCAGGTATCGGCTGAAGGTGAATAGGTGCGGCCTTGTGAGACGAACTGATGAAGAGTTCTGAAATGCGACTCCCATCCACTCCTCCGCTATTCTCTATCCTTCAATCGGAGACAAGATATCAGCTTGACCGTAGAGCTGTGTCTGCATTTCACTTACTTTGCACTGAACGAAATTTGCTGGTGCCTCTCCGCGGGCCCAACTCGTACCCGAAATGTAGACAAGCGCTTCACACCGAAGAACCCCGCGACAATCATCTGTATAATGCATAAAATACTAGTATCACTTGTGTTACACCCGAGATACTCACATGTTTCTCGTCCACCTTCTCCTCAAGGAGGTCTCTCCATTCAATCTCCGCGTGCTTCACCGCGAACTGCGACGATTCGAGGTTCTCCTGGAATGACCGTAGGTCCATTTTCTCGTGGTTGTACCTAATCTCCGGACCCTCGGTGAAGATTCCTTGAACCTTCTGTCCGATAGTGGCCGTTGCATCCTCGTTTGGTGCGTAAAGGTCCTGAAACTGGCGCTTCAGCCAGGCTCCCACGGGTCCTGTCACGTCTGGTGAATTCATAGGAGTATGGTGGCCGGGGTGTGTATATAGACGCTGGAGAAACGCTATATGATGCATGGAACGGGTAGAGACTGCGTATGCGGCAAGAAGGAAGATGAACGTTGAGATCAACCAAGATTTTGGAGACATGGCGGAGGCATAAGTGGTATTCGTGACATCATCCCCGATGCAGATAGGGGTGAATTGCCGGATCCAGCTTCCGCTGCCTCTGGAAGCCCCTACTGTATTTTCACGATACTGGAGGTCTTCTTCTTCGACTGTGATTTCAGACTGTTGGAAAAATCTCAATACAGACTCCAGAGCAATCATCTAATATGGTGTCACAAGGATATACAGGAATCAGGCTGGGATAGGTACCTCAGTATGTGGAATGAGTCGAACTGCCAGTGTCCGAACATTATCAGCAACTTCGGGTACGCGTCTAAATCTTCCCTATGAGAATGTTTCCAATCATCTCTCTCGCAGTAATACGGGCAGTGCGGAAGAAGGTAGGGAAGTCGAGAGTCGACGTGAGCGCGTCCATAGCGCCAAAGGGAGCCATCGTCGGAATCCACCCTGTAAGAAGGTTAGCGCGGGTCCTATCTATATGGCCAGTGTGAGTTCGGTACGTACCTCTAGCATACTCGAGTGCAAAGCATCCTTCATGCATCTTATACTGCTTTTTGACCCCTCTGGCCATGAGATTTACGCTCCCCGGCGGGTATCGTTCCTTCTCCAGGGCACCTGGGGCAAACGCCCACTGCTCTCCGACGAGGATGTTGAAGTAGTCGTCGGCCAAGTGCAGTCCGCTATGCCCCTCTGTTCCGAGGGGTGTGCCAAAGATAATGAGGTACTCGGTGATACTGGCGTGAATGATGTACATAGCGCCCATCGCGCCCCCGGCGTTGTTGAACATCCACTCATTAACGTCGAGGTTGAGACGAACTTCGGTTGAAGGGTATGTCTGTGTGAGATTTGCGACGATGTATTGTATTATTCCGGCGGTGTCGTTTGCTGGGTTGGCGGCTATGGCGGCCTGGGAGAGCTGGTGGAGGTGGACGGGGTCGAAGACATACCATTTGTCCTGGAAAACATAATATAAGGTGTGCGGGACTGCGGGCGTGATAGAGTACATACTTTGATATTATCCAGGTAGCGTCCGACTCCAATGAGGGTGGAAAAAATGGTAATGAGTATGCCCAAGCCTAGGGCAGACGTCAGGAAGCCTGTCTTCAAAGAGGTGCTGTCGGGAGTGCCCTTTGGCGATTTATTCGGAGAGGCCATGGAGTGAGGGAGTACCATAGCATAGCTATGATGAGATATATAGTTGGCCGACGTACTCGGCATCAACGAGGGGCCGGAGTGAGGGAGTACCATAGCATAGCTATGATGAGATATATAGTTGGCCGACGTACTCGGCATCAACGAGGGGCCGGAGAATATTGGTCAGTTACTCGTACGATACACTGCACCGTGGCGCCCCTTTGATAAAACGAAAAAAATGGTGCCAGTGATATTTAATGACGGTCTGCCGTAGACACACATACCAGGCGATTCTCAGAGAAAATACATCTCATGTCGTACGATCTTGGCCCTAGACGGTAAAGCATTATCAAATGGCCCACGGGAGCCTGGTCCAGGATCCCGAGGGGGAAGCTGCTTCAGTAAGCCGATTTGAAGGTGGACCGACGAGGACGATCCGTGATTTAAAGTCGTGGTTCTCATTGTGTTATCCATTTACTTAACTACCAAAAAGATGGCAGTAGACCCAAATTTCATCCAAGAAAGGCTTTAAGAGGCCTTAAGCGCCCGTGCTGGAGGCGAAAGCCAATCAAGGCCAAATTTCCGGATCAATCACAAGGATCAAACTTCCTGGCAAAACCGAACTTTGTCTTTTGCTTCCTCCTCACTACTTTACCTGACTTTTGACTAGATACGCACTCAAATCCTCAGGAAGCTAGTTAAAAATGGAGGGTTATCTGGACTACCTGGATTTGAGGCCAAACCCGCCTCGAAGAAGGAGAGATTTGAGCCTCCTTCCTGAAATGCCGCTTGACGTGTTACTCGAGGTGAGTGTATATCTTCCAGGGAATCTACAGCCTTTTTCAAGTTCCAATTAACTGATTCTCATATACTAGATCTTCTCACTTTTAGAGCCCAAGGACTTACTCAACATGGCTCGTTCCTGCAAGGACTTTCGGCGGGCTTTAGTCAAACCTTCGATGATGCATGTCTTGTGGAGGGCAAAGCGTATTGAAAGCGGGGCTCCAGAGCCACCCGAAGGCTTCTCAGAAGCGAAATGGGTTGCTTTCTTGTTCAATACGTTCTGCTACGTGCGTTCTATATCTGCTCAAAGCACGATACAAGGGTGCAATTGACCCCTGAGTCCTGACTGACTCCACCCTAGTCCTGCGCAACGCCAAACGTCCGGACCGACTTTTATATCTTGAAGAGGCTCTGTGTCTCTTGTAAGAAGAAAGGGTGCACATATATTCTTATGCTACCTAACCGTTGGGCTGATCAGCTCTCGCCCTAGATACGTTCAAGTCGCCGACTTCCCAGAAAACTATGACGTCGCAATGGTAGGTTGTATTCCATGGACAAGTTGCAAGTATCTACCCTTTGCCTGCCCGAAATGACTGCTCAACTCCTCTAAGACGCACCCACATCCTCCAAGGAGGAACCGGACTACTGGTATGCATGGATTGAAGATATTGAAGAGATTGCGACGATCTGGGACACCTTTGAGGAACGAATCCTCGCTGGCGATGCTCAAGCTATCGCAGATCGCAACACGTTTAAGCAGGAGAGGGGTGCTGCCGTGGAGCACATGCGAGAGGTACGACATGTCCACTGTGCGTAACTTTGCAGCTCGTTGACGACATACAGGCTGCCCCTGAGTGTCGCGTTTGGGCGGACACGCTCGAGGAACAAAAGCTGAATAATAAGAACAACGTAAGGGAGGCCCGCATTTTAGCGTACGTGGATTCATATGCGTGTCACTGCCGAGGCGTGCACTGACTTCCGCCAAGCGTTCGGCAGTGCTTCTACGAACTTGGGTACGACCAGGTGGATGTAGACGGCGTCATCGAGTGGGAGACACCAGAGTTGAAGACCGGCAAAGGAAAAATAACAGATCGAGGTACGTTCATCCTCAAACCGTTTCTCCCAGGGACTCATAATTGCGGTTGATGTTAGTTTGGCGGAATCTGCGTGCTAAGCTCGAGCCCCAAGTCGTTAGGGCAGCTGAGGTCCGCCACTACGAGCTCAAATTGGATTTAAAGCTCCAACGCATGTTCGATCTCATGACTGCATGGAACATGTGGCTAGAGAGTCTAAACCTCCCAACGTCCGAACTTCTAAAGTACCCAAAGCAACGCGACCTGTGGTATCTGCCTGCGGTATCTGCGCTTCTCGACGCACCCGTGGACGCGGCGATCGACTATCTCCCTATTGTCGCCGACTTCAGCAACATAGCGCGCAACTTCATCTTTACCAAGCGCGAGGAACTCCGACGCTCTGTGCCTATCGCCAACCTCTCTGAAGCCTCCCCTGACGCGTTGGAGCTCGCGACGTCAATCTTCTCGGCCCCCTCTAGTACCTCGCACTTGGGTGGAGGGGATCTATCCTATCCAAAGATCGCTCTTGGCTGGAAGATGCTCTCTGTGTGCCATCTATTTAAGAATGAGGAAGAGGCCCATGAGATGGGCTTTTCCGTCGAACAGCCCGTGCTCCCATTCTTTGACGAGAAGCTTTCTGCTGTTGCTGCCACCCTCGTCACCGATGTTGGCCTCAATCGATATACTGCGACTATTGGCGATATGGATGCTCTCGACGAACGCTTTCTTTGCTTGACGTGCATTAGGACGAAGCTTAGGTACAGCGGCAAAATCTTTGTTGGGGCTTATACCTGGAAGAATGCGGTCCGTCAGATACGTTCAAGGCTTCCGTTCTCTTACTCACTTCAATCACCTTTGCCCTTTCAGGTAGTTCACTCACGCGAGCATCATAGAGAGACCATAAAGTTCGAACGCATCACCAGCGAGAGACTCCGACAGCGTGTCGACCGGTCGGAGGAGATCGATGAAGAGCGCTCCGATCCCGACAGATATCAATCTGCATTTCACTGCAACCACTGCTTCTTTGGGCCGAGGAATGGACGGCCAGCTTTGAAAGGGGAAGTCAAAGAGCATATTCGTACCGAGTGCGTAGTGTCCATCCATTCTTCTCCGTGTTCCCGGCGCTTACACATACTCTCCCTATCTGACACGTCCCTATCTCGGATGTTTTAGGCATAACATCGAGGATCCCAGTGCCAGGAAGGGTGATTACATCCTGAATGAGGTTCGGCGACAGAACTTTGAGAAGCCCAGCTACATCCACATGAGAGAAGAGGAGTTCGACTTGGACTAATGTCGAATGTCGGATATTGATTGCGCTTACTACCGTGTAATGAGCATTCGACTATTCCCGTCTGTTTGGCTGGCCTCCTGTCTCGAATGATTTCTATTCCTACTATAGCACTGAACAGAGCCGTTTCTGTGCCCAGCGGGCTCTACCTCCTTGAAAGGGCCAAGAATGCAAAGTTTATCAACGCGTTGCGATTCAAACAAATAATTACTTATTTAAAGGACGCGTCGCGGACAATTTAATTAGTCGTCTCTCAAGCTTCAACCACGACCACCACCAGTTTGTCTGTCGAGATACAATCGACAGAGAACCTGGTGTCATACCGAGAAGGAAGTGGGCTATTCGCCAAAACGGCAAGTATCGAGGACTTTCTGTGAAAAAGGTGAGCACGATGATCTCCGTCAATACATGGTAGCTTCCAGCACCAGCAGACTGAAAGATACTCAGCGACATGGAAAACTATCACGAATACCTCGAAATAAGGCCTGACCTTCCCCGCCGAAGGAGGGACCTCAGCCTCTTACCTGAAATGCCCCTCGACGTCTTACTGGAGGCGAGTTCCAATTTTCTCGGTGAACCATCTATGGGAAGCTGACGAGACACTCGCATAACAAGATTTTCTCCCACCTTGACCCAAAGGACCTGCTTAACATGTCTCGTGCCAACAAGGACTTTCGCAGGGCCCTCCTAAAGCCCTCCATGATGCACGTACTTTGGAGGGCCAAGCGCGTCGAAAAAGGGGCCCCGGAACCGCCGGCTGGCTTCTCCGAAGCCAAATGGGTGGCGTTTCTCTTCAATTCTTTTTGCTACGTGAGTTCCAAATGCTCCTCCATGGTCTTTACCTCGTTAAACTTTTCCCTTTTCAGTCTTGCGCGACTCCGAACGTCCGCACAGATTTCTTTCTCCTGAAACGGCTTTGCATCGCTTGCAAGAAGTCAGAGTGAGTCTTTGCCTTAGATGTGTTCAGCGGCAACAGCAGGTCTCACCATGGTCGTGCAGATATGTTTCCGATGAGAATTTCTCGGGCTTTTACCCGAACCTGGATAGCAGTATTCTCAACTTTGTACCGTACACCTTCTGTGAGCCCATCCGCTAGTCTCTGTGGTGAAAACAAAGCTGACAACTTTAAAGACCCCCCGACGACGTCTAAGGAAGAAGGAGACTATGGTTACCACTGGTCTGGAGATATAGATGCCTTGTGTCGAGTTTGGACCCAATATGAACCGCATGTTACGGCGGGCCTAGCTGGAGCTCAAGAGGCATGGGAGGCTCATTTGAATGAACAAACCGCTAAAATCGAACAGATGCAGGAGGTACTTACGCTCAAGCCTTTGACTAATACAGGACGATATCCTCACAGTCTCTTAGGCAGCAATCTTGTACAAAGACTGGGCTGACGCCTATGAAGACCAGAAGCTGAACGATAAGAATTCGATCAAGGAAGCCCGTATAAATCTGTGCGTCGTGTCTTGTCTAGCCCACGTTCGCAATCATGCCTAAGCCAAGAAGTGTTCGTCAATGCTTCTACGAACTGGGTTACGAGCAGCCCGATATCGAAGAAGTCGTAAACTGGGATACCCCAGAGCTAAAGAACAGCACCGCCAAGATAACAGATCGAAGTCGGTTCAATCTCGCTTCCTCACCCGCAACTATGTACTCACCTATTCAAAGTCTGGCGCAATCTCCGGGCTAAACTTGAACCACAAGTCGTATCTGCTATGGAGGCACGTCTATACGCTGACACTTTGGACACAAAATTCCTTCGAATGGCTTTTCTCATGGAATCTTGGAACGCGTGGCTGGCGACTCTCAACGTTCCGAAGCTGGAGTTGCTGAAGTACCCTCAGGAGCGCGATCTCTGGTATCTTCCCGCTGTCTTCGCTGTGCTCGACGCCCCAGAAGATGCTATCCTGGACTTCCAGCCCGTCATCAACGATTTTCCAAACATTGCAGAGGCTTTCATCTTTACAAAACGCGAAGAAATGCGTCGCCTCGTACCCATCGCGAACCTTTCTGGGCGAACTGTCGATCCCCTAGAACTCGCAACATCTGTCTTCTCGCTGCCTGAAACCCTCCCCCCATATCCTGCACAAACCCTGACCTATCCGCCTGTTGCAATTGGCTGGAAGATTCTCTCGGTCTGCCACTTGTTCGCATATGAGGAGGAAGCGGAACGGATGGGATTCAATATTGAAATGCCTGTCTACTATGATTTTGACGAAAGGTTGTCCAGGGTTGCTGCATACCTTGTCGCGCAAGTCGGCCTCGATCCGCATGTCGCAACTGCGGCTAATATGGACGACCTCCGCGAACGCTTTATTTGCCGACTGTGCGCTCAGCAACACTCACAATATGGCCGGTGCCGTATTAGTGTCCCCGCTTTGACTTGGCGAGCTGCGGTAAGTCGTAGCGTTTACCAACTATCTCTGTCTATGGAGGCTCATTTCTCGTGTTCTCCCCTAGGTCGAACATTCTCGTACTCACCACCAGGAAGTCGGCTATTCGTTCGAAGTTCTACGCACAGCTGCGCTCCAGGAACAGGTACACATACTGGAGCGTCGCCAAAGCGATAGAAATAACCATGTCAAGCAGTCGCACTACTGCAACCGGTGTCTCGCTGGGTCTAACGAAGGGAAGCCCGATTGGTTTACTAAGGTCCAGGTTCACCTCTATACGCGGTGCGTATATCTCTCTATCAATTGCCAGGCCCCATGCTAATGGTGCGTACATTGGCTTGTCAGACACAATATCCTTATGCCAGTGGAAGACGAAGACTACATCTTCAATGAACTCGATCGCCATAAAGTTGAAATGCCTTCTCAAGTACTGTACGGATTTGAGAGGGCCTGAACAGCCCGGCATACCCCGCACATTGTTGGCGACAGTATATGATACGAGATACTCAGAAATCCCTGTTTATGTTTAATACGCCCTCAGAGAATCGGTGACAGTCCCTTCAAACAAGCCTGTCCTTACACCCTTCTGCCCACTGCGCTAATTTCATTCGCCCAATGCAAATATCTCGTTCGTCATCTTTGACGTTTTGTATGGCAGACATGTCCCACCACCTTTCTTGAGTTCCCGCCTCCGCCCTCTCCTCGAGACCTGCGACGAGAAGCGAGTTTTCGTGTGATCCTATAGCGTCGTAAATTTCAATAAGGTCGTCCTTTGAAACAGAGATGTGCGTTATTTGACGGCGAAGGATCTGCGAGAGGGTAGTTGCAGCCTAAAAGTCAATGCCATTGAGGGTAAGTTCTGTGTCGTATCGTGGACTATATATGTAACCCACGGCACACCATACCTGATCATATGTTAAGAGCTCGGGACCAATTATCACCTTCTCCTTTGCGCTGTCCTCTTCAACTAAAGCTTTATATCCGACCTGAGCAATATCCTCAACAGCCACGAATGGGATTTTTCCAGTCGCGACAGACGTTGTGAACGCTCCGGTTGTTCGAATCGACTCTCCAAAATAGTTGAGAAAGTTCTCTAATGACCTAGTGGTCAGCTCACGCCCCCCTTAGAAGAAACTACATTCATACGTACCACAGAACCAGGTTGGTCTTAGCACCACGTATCTGCATCCTTTCTTTTCCAGATGCCTCTGAATCTCGATGTACTCTGTGTCGTTCCCATCCGCCACCTCATCGGTTCCTCCAAGCAGAACAAACTTCTTCACTCCTCTTTCCAGACACAGATCGATGAATGGATTGACCGATAAATATGGTTTGGGATCGAAGGGTGGACAGAGCAGATAGACTGAATGATAGGGAGATAAAGTTGGATCTCCGGGGAAGATGTTGGCGAACGTTTGGGTGTCATACCAATCCATCTTCACGGATTTGAAGCCATCTGGAACTCTTCCTGATCTAGAGGCGAACACTACTTCGTGCCCGGATTGCTTCAAGAGACGAGCAATGGTGACTCCTACTTGGCTAGCGCCGCCAGTGAGGAGAATGGACTTGGCCATTTCGCTTGAAGATCGTATCCAGGGTCGTGGAAGGATGTCTTGAGCTCGAAGGCAGTAGTGAAGCTCACAGGCTATAGATACTAGATCGCCCAGCTGACTGTGCTATTAGGATGTGATGAGGACGGGTCAAAGAAGTTACGCGCCACTGACTTACAATAGACTTGTCCAGCTGTTACCTCGAACTCCGCTTTGGGCATCGATTCCGGCAGCCCCCAAGCAGTGCGCCGTGGCCCCTCCAGTCATTTCATCCCCTCCGGTGGGACAATGATGGGGAGCATCTCTGAAATCCTATCCATAAGGACGCGTTGGATATTCGGGAAAAAGAAGGTCATTAAGCGCCCGTCTGATCTCGGAGAGAAGAACTCCCGCGTTAGCTCTGCACCGTATGATAGTTACTTTCTCCACTCTGTCTATGTTTCAGGATTGATTTACCGAGTTTGTGATGGGCCTAGGACGGCAAGGGGAGTCTGCTCGCTCATCGGAGGGCCTCCGTTCGAAGACGGGCGCTTAAACACACAACGAGAGCTCAAGGGAGGCATTTGGCGTCACCCCCTGGATACTAAAGAGGATGGCAGTTTTCAATCTGTTATACATGTGAGGATCCAGCACATTAAACAACGATATCTTCACTATTCTTTAAATCTCGCTCCCATCAAAGGCACGGGCAAGGCCTTTAAGCACCTCCGACATGGGCTTCCCAGTGAAATAAACCTCTTGCTCACGATCGGTACGTGTCGCATTAAGTGTCGCACGTGCAAAAATGTCCTTCTCGTACTCGGCGAATGCATCATCCACCGATAGTCCTTCTGATGCCACCTTCTCGATAGCCGACGCAAGGTCGTACGCATCGTTCATTGCTACATTCACCCCAATCCCTGTAAATGGTGTCAAGACATGGGCGGCATCGCCAAGGAGGGTAACACTACACGTTTTGTCAGAGACTCAAGGAGTATATTGATTGGGTGTATTGCTTACCCGGTGCAATCCTTCTCGAACGTATATCCGGGAGGAAACTGGTACAACGGCCTGAAGGCGAGTTCTCCCTCGTCGCATTCGATAATGAGCGCTCTCAGCTCATCGCTCCAATCTCCGTAGAATTCGTCTGCAAATTGAATCAAGGCAGCCCTTTGAGAGGTCCAGTCGATCCCAGAGTTGTCCTTCCATTCCTCGGGTGTGGTGATCATCGCGTACGTCCTTATCGAGCCGTCCCCGTTCTTCTGGGACATGATAATGTTATTCCCACCTGCCGCCATGCACGATCCCTTCCCAACGAAATCTGAGATAGCTGGATAGCTCGGATTGGAGGGGGTGATATTGGTGGCGACGACGGTGATGCCAACATACGGTGGGCGAACGTCGCTGCGCAGTCGGCGGACCTTGGACCATGTTCCATCAGCGCCAATCACGATGTTGAAGCCTTCCGCTGCGGATCCATCTGCAAAGTGGAGCCGAAAAGCCCGTTCCTTCCCATCTTCTGTGACGACTTCAGCTTCCTTCAACTTCTTGCCCCAACGCACGGTATCGGGGTCCAAAGCGTCGAGAAGTATGCGACGGAGAACGGCTCTGTCGATTTCGGGACGTTCGGGGTCGTCTTCTCCCTCTTCACTGTGGTGGAGGTACACGGTACCTTTGCGATCGCGGACGTATATTTCTGTAGCGTCGACTCGCATGGCCTTCCTGAACTGGTCGATGAGTCCGGCTTTCTTCAAAGCCAACTGGCCAGAGCGTTTGTGGACGTCCAGCATACCGCCCTGGCCTCTGGCATCCCGAGAGGCATCTAACTCGAAGACGGTGAATTGAACCCCGATCTTCTTGAGGATGGCTGCGAGTGTGAGTCCTGATGGACCTCCCCCGACGATGGCAATGTTCAAGGAGGGCTGTGTAGAGGGCATATCGAAGAGGTGGCCTGAGAGTGGGGATAAGATTAACGGGTGCCGGATTGGTATATATACGATACTCCACACCGTTATATGTCGTGAGATCCTGAGACTCGGGCTCGGGGTGCTCATTCCGATACGTCAGCTGTCAGGCAGGAAGTCTTCTGACTCCATCCCGAGTTACATATCTCACACTGCGGACTCGTAACTGCCTACGAATTTCGAAAACCACCTCATCTACCCATTGATATTACTGGCCTGTCAGTCAGCTTGATGAGATGAGATGAGAGGTATGAGCAGGGTCGTGTCACGGTATGCAGAATTCAGGCTTACAGTATCTGAACCCTCCTGCCATCGTCGACGAAGATTGAATAAAGAAGGTCGAGGTACTCGGCACTCGGCTGGCTTAGAAGGAGTGTTGCCGCAGGGAGTGATTTCAAATCCCATGTGGTTATCCACTGGGTGCCGAGGGTAACGAGGTATCATCCAAAGCGCAGTGGCTTTAAACCGAACTGGCAGCCCGGTAAGATGGATGTTTTGAGTGGACGCGAGGTTGAAAGCTTCACGTTCTCACACGAATCCGATATAGATCTAGTCACAAGACCGCGCTGGTAGGCCCAAGGAAACCGAAACGCAGCGGTTGCAGCCTCCTTGAAGTCGGAAGGGCGAGACTGCTTCACACATTTGTGCCGAAGATAGGATCTCCAAACATCGGTGGATCCATCAACTAAGCCAGCCAACCATTTGCATGCCTATATCTTGGTCAGCCAAAGGGAAAGCGTTGATATGACCCAACGAACCTGCTGAAGCGAAGAATATCACGAACAGAGTCGAGATAATTGATAATCCTGAGCTGTATCCCCACAGGGAACCTGGTTGTGAGGCTCTCCGGGATAGGGTGCATCGAGCTTGCGGCAGGTCGGGTAAAAGGAGCTGTGGCTCAACTGTGGCATTCGTCGCCTTTGTGATGGCGGTGGCGATGTTCCCACAGTGACAGCTTAAGCGCTTCCTAGCCGTGAGCCTGGCAAGGCGCCTGTAGCCGTGAAGCGCTCGTTGAAATCCACTGGCGCCGTCAAATCCAGTAGTAGTTGGCCTAAAGTTATTCGTTAACCCCGATCTTGGATAAGAGTAAGATCTCAATACCTCCTCACCTCTTGAAACCTGTCTGGTGGGCTCCAACTTCCTAGACGAATAGATGCGGCATGACTGTGACGTGCTGCCACAATGGAGGAAGGGGAATGGGAGGATGTATCGCGTACAGTGTTTGAAACATTATGGGTAAGAGATACACGTGTCGTAAAAGGGTCATAATATCAATAAGAAAACAATGACGAAAGCAACTGAAGCAGCGATAATGGTCTGGTGGTGGCGCAACGCAAAAGTGGGGGGATTAGGTGGTACAAAGTCCAGGTCCAGAAGAGAAAAAATACATTAGCGTGTCGCAGAAAGGTTGATGCTCGAGATGGCGAAAATCACTCATAACAGAGGATATAGATCTTCCCATCTCTGTCCGAAAGGATGATAGCCCCCTGGCTCTGATCGATATTAATCGTCTCTATCGTTCCCAAATCCAATTCGTCGGGGATTTCCAATGTCTTCACCCTCCCTTCTACCTCTTGAGCGAGGGCCTTCTTCCTCGCCTCTTCGTCATCTCCAAAGTCCATGCCCATAAATTCGGACTCATCCCTAAACGGTGGGAAGCTGACAAACCGCAGTCTCTTCTCATCCGATTCCTCCAGTTCCGTGTCGCCCCCATCCTCCCCGTTCGCCCTCGGCGCAGGCGTATCATCGCAATATTCGATCCAGACTGCATGCCCGAAGTCTACAGCCACGAGCGGTCTAGGCCTGTCACGATCTTGCAGGTCTTCCTCCCCGGCATCTCCAAGACTGCGCTCCAATACCCTCACAACTTCGAAAGGTGTGCTTACATACCACATGTGCATCAGCGCTTCGTCCTGTGCGATAAGCGCCTTCTGCGTCATCGTGAGCTGCCCCTTCGCCCACTCGCATTGCGGTGTCGGCATATCCGACTCAGAACCCTCCTCGAACGAACCACACTTGCACGTTTCGGGGTGGTACCACTCCGCGTGGTTGATGGGTACCCGAAAGTAGTGCTGCGCCAGGACGAAGCACGAGCGCCGGGTGACGGGGTCAGTCGCAGCGAGGAGGACCACGGTACAGCTGACGCGAGGCGTCCCTGGAAGGGTAGGCCACCATTGTCGGACAAAGTGGGCACTTTCTGGATACCACGGTGGGACTGGGAAGGGGTTTGGCAGAACACCGTCCGTGAAGGCGTCTGCGGATGGTGCGGCTAGACGACCCGGCAAGGCAATGTGGGACAAGGCGGGGAATTTGAATTTCTTTGAGATCGTGCGGGCTGCTGGAAGGCGTTGCGATAGTGAAGGAACGGAGGTGCTTGAGGCAAGCTTCTGGCTGTGTTTCCGCAGCATAGTCAGGGGATAGAAATGTTGGTAAGCTTCCTCGGCTTCCTCGCAGTGAATGACGATATTATCCTCGAAGAGGATGCAGGACCAGTTGGAGGATATGACCTAGGGCGAGGTGAGATCGGGGATGAAATAAAGTGGAACTACTCACGCATTCGATTCCGGTGTCGATGAAAACGTACTCGAGCTTGTCCCAATCCGGGAGCGTGTATAAACCGATCGTGTTGGACGAAGAAACCCAGATAAAGGCAGAGAGAAGTCGAGTCGATGGATCGAGGAGGAAGACGTTCATTACAACGCCAGAGGTTCGGAAGTCGGTAACATGGGAGAAAAGGGGCGGCGCAGTAGTGGAGGTTTCGCCCGAAGGCCCGTCCGAGAAGGTTAGTCGCATAAGAATAAACTCCATGACGCGATCGTCGTTGTACCTGCTCCTCCTTAGCACGGTCCCCAGCTTAATTACTTGACACTCACTGTCCCAAAATGACTTTCGCCATGGTGAAGAACACCGCCCTCTGCTCAAACTCCACTCTGCACTTCCACAGCTCCCACTTCTCGCCAGGATTCCACTCCGCCAGCGCCCTGTCGGTCTGGACATCCCAACACACCACCTTCCCCCGCTTGGTGGCGCAAAGTGTGTAGCTCGAAGTGATGGGGGAGAGCCAATCGACATCTTCGTCGGGTGGAGCGCGCACGACCTTGTACCAAGAGTCCCCCTCGCCGTCCATATAGTTTGAGCACGGGGCCGCCGTAATGGGCCGCGGTGCCCGCTTTCTCCATGCCATCTCGTACCTCGTCGCCTTGTTCACCGAGCGAATGAGCTGGTCTGTCGTTAGATCTGAGAGCTGCTGGAAGCCCTTCAGCGGGAGCGCCCGACATCGTCGAAGGAGATCGGTGGCGAGTTTCCGATATACCGGCCGTGCTTTCGAGAAGTCGTACAACGATTTGGAGACCTGTATGATGTTGGTAAACGAACGCTTTAAAACATGGCAAAACGTACCAGATGCAAGTTGTGTACATCGTCGAAACTCAGGTAACTGGCGATATTGAGTAGTAGATCGTAAGGCAGACTCAGAAATCCGGGCTTAGACCCCGTCGTCCTTGATTTCGCTGCAATAGTCGGCTGTACGTCGAGCATGCTCGACGTCGGGGCTGATTATAAAGTCGGTCCTGGATGTTGTCGTAATCGACTGGTTCGTCCCCAAATTCTGTAGCCAAAACCTTCGTCTTCCAGATAGACTTCGTTGCTTTCGTCGTTGTCGTCGTCGTCGATGGCGAACTCGACAGGAAGTTGCGAGGAGGAGATGGAGGTGTGGCACAAAACGGCGCACAACCGTTGCGCACGGCCCCCGTGTTTAGTCGCCGATTAAAACTCCGCTAGCGGCATTATATGCCGCGCCGGTTGGCGCGATGGGCGCTTTTCGGGGCGCTTTTTCTCACCTTTCGACCTTGGTAGTCTGACACATCCCTCTCATGCGCTTGCGGCCAGTACTACCATATTCATGCATATAATTTATTGACTTTGAAGTGGTAACATATACTATCTGACGTTTCAAGGCCTAATTGTGGTTGTGGGTTCCGGGAAAGGCAGGGTTATGGGAGGTCGGGTCGAGGTGAGAGTGGTAGTTATTACTTCTCGAACACAAAGGCTGACGTCTATTATTATGGGTGTGAGTACATATCTGACGGGACGATGATGATATTCTTACAATCGTTCAGTTTCGAGCAAACGAACCCGGGAGGGCATGTCGTTGGGCCAGTCCATCCTGCACCACCGCCTGCCGTACGGTCAAGGAATCAACAAGTTAGCAGAGCCTATTGTGCAGAGAGCAGCTAGTTCCAGGCGTACACATTGTTATTGGGTCTACAGTCGGAGCTGCTGCACCAGACAGAGCGAAAGCGATGGTGGTGCAGGCGACAAGAAATGAGGTCTTGGGACTGAGCATGTTGGGGTACGAGCGATAGAGAGTCTAATTCACCCCATCGGCCCAAGCCTTTATCTAGCTTTGAAAGTCGAGAACACCGCTTCCTTAAGCATGGGACTCTCCTATAATGGCAAACCGCTCATCTTCTCGGGTCCTTGAAGGCGTGGGCAGCGAGGCAAGGGAAGCTTTCGTCCTTATGGCCGGAAATGCGCCGAAGAATACACACGGCGAGTATCCGTAGACTCAACGTATCCTGGAATTAGACAACCCCTGGCGCTCCGGTCTATAAGTCAGAAAACTGAATCCCTCTTTCCGCGATACTTCCTTGGCAGTCGTATCCCTCAAAGGCAAGCGTTCACCTTTAATTAAGATTGGTATGCTCGAAGTGGATACTCCGACGTTCAACTGAGGCCGACGAATATCCGCCCGTCCGTTTGCGAGCCCTCTGGTTGGGTGTAGACCCATGGTCCTGGAGCACACAGCAGTCCACCTTATGACCGAAAGCCACGCGAG
The DNA here is from genome assembly GCA_013368325.1 of Ephemerocybe angulata. Lineage (NCBI taxonomy): Eukaryota > Fungi > Basidiomycota > Agaricomycetes > Agaricales > Psathyrellaceae > Ephemerocybe > Ephemerocybe angulata. Next base: position 477,823 of record JAACJK010000227.1, read on the forward strand.
GTCTAGTTCGACCATAGAACGCCAAGACGGCGGGTGTAGACCTGTACATTTAGAAGAGGCTGAAGGTCAAAGATAGCGTGCGCGTGAATAACGAAGCAGCTGAGACGGACTTGGACAAGGTTCCATCACAGTGCAGTTCTGGTAGGCTTGTGTTAGGGCGCTAATAAGCCGGGGTTTCCTTACAACTCCTTACAACAGCCCATATGAAGTGTGGAGGATTTATTGGGCTCAGCGGCCAGCGGTACCAAAGCGGCCCTTCGTACGGGAGATCGGTATAACTTCATAGTACATACGCCAAGTCCTATTTCGGAGCTTTACCAACCTTACACGCACCTGCATATCTTCGTGCTCAGTAAGTAGAGACCCGTGAAAAGGGATCATTCATCGCTAAACATATGAATGCAGGGTATACATGTAAGATGCCAATGGCGCCTTTAAATTTAGAAGAATGTTCAGGGACTAGCAGGCTTTCCAACAGTCCATTTTGGGACTTGAGAGTTGTGGATACACTCGCTGTAACCTGGGTTAACCGCCAAGGTAAGCTTCGAATATTCAAGTAAGGGCAAGAAAACCCATCGGCTTACTTTCGTTGAACTCGAAGCAAACGTAACTGAGGTCGCGGTGAGCGCGACGGCTTAAGTCAAACGGAGGGAGCATAACTTACTCTGTCTTGGAGCACGTCGTCGAACCGGTCCAGTTCTTTCCACCGCCTGTATGTTTGAGCATGTCAATTAGGCGCTGAAAGTCTTCAATGGGTATAACGGCCTACACTGAGGGGTGGAAGGAGCAGGTATAACAGTCTCTGTCGGTGTTGGCGTCTCCACCGTTGTAGTCGACGTTGCTGTTATGGTCGAGGTTACTTTTGTGGTTGATTTGGTTGTTGGTCGAGGAACGTGGCCAGGCAAGGCGGCGCCAAACGATGCGAGTGTAAGGAGGAAGATCGTAGATACGCTGAGATGCATGGTGAAGGTTATTCGGAGAGGGTTATTGGTGGTCAGACTGTCTTGGAGAGTGCAGGAGAATGCAGGAGCTCTGAGATCGATGGTCTGACCCACAAGTTGAGCTGGCTTTTATAGATCGCTCATTAGCCTCAAATTGTGGGTGGAGCCATGATGCACTGAAAAGGACCACATGAGTACAGAAAGCCAGGAATAGCAGGTACCTGGAGAATCGGGTGCGCTTCGTGATCAGGAAGCAATCGCAAGCGCCCAAAACGGATTGGCACACACCCGTGGCCGCGAAGAATGAAGGGAAACCCAGCGGGTCCCACAGACGATATCCGTTTGGAAAGACTTTCTCGTTGAAGTTCGCCTTTATTGGTAAGGATTCCACCAGGGCGCTAAAGCTAAGACCCCCGTTGCTCCCCTTTGAGTTGGATGGGCATGCACTCGGCGGGCGAGGGAGAAAACACGAGCCATGTCAACATGCGCACTTGCTGAGCAGATTCTTGAGGCCATTCCAAAGATAAACAATCCTCACGACTTGCCAGGCTGATCATCAGCGAATGGGTTTACGTCCTTCGAGAATCGACAAGGTGTAGCAACGTCTAAAAGACACCTTGATAGAAGTACGACACCTTTGGAATCGGTATGTGTAAGCCCAGCTGTTTCATTGCGTAAAACCGCAGACGTAACCTCGATAATGACATGAATGACGCGGTGGCGGGACATCACCATCGTAGCCTCCGGACGCCATACAAGGTGCAAGTCCACACCTGTATCTGCCCCAGTTGTGCATTATATATCGATCGTCAATGTCTGCCGCGAGGTGCATTAACAGCGATAATGATCGTCCCTGCAACTCTATCGCCTGTCATGCATTAGCCTTACCTGTTCCCGTGCCCACCAAAACGGGGCTCGATGCATCATCGTCGAAACGATGCATCAGACATTTTGGCACCTGCGCCCAGGTCTGCCGCCATCACTCCCGCCTCGACCCACCATTTTGGGAAGTGCGTCCACGACTCGTTGATCTGCTTCGATACCTCCTTCTAGCCTTGGCAGAATCTGCCAGGTCAAAAAGAAGCGGATTGGCGTTCCTATCATTGTCAATATGGGACAGGGGCTAGTGCGTACCCAGTCGCGTACTTTGGCGCCCTTCCACTGACGGATTTCTCTTCAGGTCCCTGCTCCACGCCACAAGGGGAATTTGTATGTCACGGCGCCGTTATTCGCTTCAATGAGTAAAGAGAATCAGCCAGGAATATCCGCATGCGTGCCTAATAAGTCTCTGTATACCTCCTCTGTCCTCGCTGAGCACTGAAAATGGCTTCTTGCAGCTTCACTCGCGATGCATTATTTTTCATACAGCTACCCCCAAGCTACCCCAAGTCTTGATGCATCAAGCCATGGTGATGCATTACTGGTGGACCCAGGCGTGCGGTCACCGAGCCTGCTCGCTTCCGCTCTCTCAGGGACGGCTCTCGCGCTTTCAATGCATTAATCGAAGTAGTGTTTTTTTATTTCAAGTTTAATGTATTACCTTTTCCACACAGGTTTGAAGACTGATGCATTACTTTCTCCACACAGGTTTGAAGACTGATGCATTACCTTCTCCACACAGGTTTGAAGACTGATGCATTACCTTCTCCACACAGGTTTGAAGACTGATGCATTACGGGCCCTGCAGTCGCCGAGCTCAGGACTCGCTTCTCGCTCCTTCCGGGACGGCTCTCCAGATATTAATGCATTAATTGAAGCATTTACCAAGCTTAATGCATTACCTTTTGTACAAAGGTTCGAGGACTGATGCATTACGAGCCCCGCAGTCGCTGATTTCCGCTCTCGCCTCCCAGATCTAATGCATCATACGCGGCACGCCTTTCAAGTTGATGCATTATATTCTAGCGCTCTCCTAATAGGTTTCAATGCATTAGACACCAGCCTAACAAACGCAGGCGACCGCATCACCCTGTCAGAACCCCTTTATTCCAACCTCCATGCCTCTTCGTCGCAAATTGACGGCGCGACAAGACCCAGGGTACTACGAAGTTGACGACTGCTGGGGAGAACCTGTGAAGGTATGGACTAGCTCGGAGGCGTACTGGAAATGGTTGAAGGAGGAAGATGAGGAAAGTGAAAGGCGGGAGGAGAAGGAACGACAAGAGAGGGAAGAAAGGCGTGAGCGGGGCGAGTATAGCAGTGCGGAAGACGACGAAAGTGACGACGACGACGACGAGGATGATCGAAGTGACTGGATTTTTCCGAACACAATCGAGATCGACGACACTGCACCGGCTTGGGAGGGAGCCGATATCACTACGGGGGACATTCGACGTGTGTTGTAAGTTTATGTTCAAAATATTCACTGCTCGCCTCAAAATTTATTTATTTCCTTAGAGACCTCATTTCTGACACACTCCCACCAGCCCTTCAATCAGCCCTCCACTGCGGCTTCGACTCACCGGCCCTTCAAACACCAACCCACCTAAGCACTGCCGCTAAACTCCCCCAAGTCCTCCCACAAGCCATCCGCCCCGCCCGCCCAGCAGCCATCCGCCCCGCCTCGAGCACTGCAAGTACGTCAAGGTCGGCGAGCAAGAAGCCACACCGAATGGAGCCGCCGAGGAGACAAGGGTTACGGGCACCGGAACTTCTTGTCCGAACAGAACGTGCTGTAAAGCTATATCGCATTTTTAAGGCTTCGTGAATTCGGGCGCTTAACTGTTCGGTCTTCTTTCGACTTCGGTAATACATCATATTCACGCTCTCCAAATACCCGATAAAGTGATGCATGAAGTCATGCATTGGATTCAACTCCTCGCATTCAGATGCTTTGTGGATGTGCACGCGGTATCAGACTCGAATGCATCACATTTGTTGCATTAAGGATCATGGTAGACTACAGTAAGTAATTACAGGACCATAGCATCAGGGTCTGGACCATTGGAGCCTCCTTCAAGGTTTGAGGAAGGCCCAGAGTCTAGCTCCAGCCTCTCCTGCTCTCGCCTCTCGTAGTAGAGCTCCGGATTTTCTATTTCCTTCCACGCCGTCTCGATTCCCCGACCAACCGACTCCCAAGTATGTTCGAACCGCCGTCGTAGTCCGCTGCAAATGGCCGCCTGACGCACGGAATATGCTCGTAGCCCTTCGCTGTACTCGGCTGGGATATCGGGAAGCCCATTGGTCTTCGCGTGTAGCTGTCGTGCGGATCCATGCTCGAGCCATTGCTTCTCCCTCCAAAAAAGAAATCTGCGTGTGCGATTCATTTCCTCCTTGACAATGTTGATTTCTTCCTTGAACCGACAAGCACGGGCTCGCGATTTAGCCCACTCCACCTTAATGGCTGGGATAATGTAAGTAGATGGGCTGAGAAATGGGGCAGATTACGTACTTTCCTCCTCCCAGTCTGTCCGATTATCCATCGCAGCGCCGGAGTGTCGCCAGATCCAAGAGAGCGTCCGGTTTGTCTCGTTCGTTGTTTCGCTGTTCTCGTCCCATTCAATGCGCGCCATAGACCGTATGTCTCTGTCCTCCAACGGAAGGAATATCCTGTCGATCCCTTGCTTTCCCAAGAATGTTGCGAGAGCGAGAAGCGCGGTGCGTGTCTGCCGATATTCGTCCCTCGCCGAGTTGATTCGTTCTTGGATACTGTCCAAAAGGGTGAGTGCCTTCGTGTTCGGGCCTTGTCCGCGGATGTGCCGATCCTTAAGGTCCCAAACAGTGGTCCGCCGCTGAAGAAAGCGCCGCAAAGTCGTCAGGGCCTCCTGCGCCTGCGATGATCGGAGTTCGTACTCGATTTCGGCCAATCGTCGATCGAGAGGGGCTTTAGAACCAACCTGGGATGGAAGCCACAGGGGGAGGTCGTAGGGGCGGATGCTTGTTCCCGTCGCTTGTTGCCTTAGCGCCACCGTAGCGGGTATGTAGAGTTGAAGTATTTGATACCATGCATCAATCTTCCTCAGTAACGCGTTTGAACGGAGTTGGACGCGAGTCAACTCGCGGTCTCGAGAGTGGGTCCAGACTTGTTTCATCTCCGCCCTCAGGACACGCCTTCGTAACAGAATGTCAGTAGATAGATATTGCCAGAAAACTAATGCTCACATACTGGTCTGCCTCAAGGTCGATGCCTCGCATTATCAGTACACTTGGTGAGACGTCAGGGCTGAGCGAGAAGTCCTTTCCCTGTGCAATTTGGATAGCCTCCTCGGCGGCGAGCGCTTTGCGAGTTGCGTCCTGTTTAGGGGCAATGACAAGCGTCTCGAAAGGGTTTGGCTTCGATGGATCTTCTTCCCAGCTCTCAGCCGCCTTCCTCCATGCCGCGAGCTTCTCCGTATCCAGAGTCGCCTCCAATTCCTGGTGTGCAATCGTGTGCTCCGCCACTTTGGAGACGGCGTTATCCATTTTTTTCATTAGTGAGTTGCCTTGATCGAGCGTTAGTCTGTCACAAATGACTTCCTGGTTCGTAAATGGTAAACGTACCAAGATCAATGACCTTCCGCCAATTGTAATCGCCAAAATTGTAGTCGAGGGTGTCGCGACGCGTTCCCGGCCCCATCTCACGTGTACTCGTTGCGAGCGGGTTTAGGTCTCCCCAGCCACGCTCTGGTGCTTCTCCGTCGCCGAGTCCCGCTCCTGGAGTGAACATGAAGGCATACTTCGTTTGACATGACGGGACATGTGCTGGAAGGTGAAACTTCGGGACGACGAAGCGAATTTGCGTATCCGCCTTGAGTAGCGGGGATTCACCCTTCTCGTCCATGAGTACAAGCCGGGCGAGCAGATGCTTCGACCACTGGCAAGCTATGTCGTAAGAGACAATGAAAGTTCGTAACAGGGTAAGGCCGAAGAGCATCAGGCTCCAATGCAGTATGTAGTCCATGTTACAGTACCTAATATCAGGATCAACATTCAATATCACCAGTTTGAATACTTGAAAACATACCGTTCTCCTTTCTGGAGGTCACACACAGCGTAAGGTCGCTTCATGTTATGTCGCGCGCACTCCACAGTCGCAGCACCGGAGGAAGCATACCCTTGCCCGGGAGTTACATCCGCGAGGTTGACAGCGTCGTGACGAGAACAGTCGCTCTTCGGCTCGACCTCATCAGCGTGAGCTTCTAGATACGTACCAAACTTCTTATTTTCCACGTAGTAGGCGAATCCCTGGCTTAGCCCTGGGTCCGCCTCATCGCTCGAGACGTCCTTTCTCCGCAGACGGAAGCACGCGTCGAGAGCTAAGTTCAAAGCATGAATATACCTGTGAAACATCAACACAAGGTCCCAAAGGAAGAAAATAACCTCGCACCTGAGCGCCTCGCTCTCATTTTCCCAGTCATCTGGCATGTTGATATTCGGGTGTGGGCACGCTGGGCAGAGAACGGCACATTCACCTGGGTTGGTCCCTGCGGCGTTGCGTACAGGATCATGCCCACGTGTGTGCCTCTTCAGGAGCTTCAAATGCCGCCATTCGTGGACCATGCGTAGGAAGCTCGGATATCGGTCCTGTCACAAAGTAATGAGTAGCTATCACAACAAAATTTCCTGCAGAGCGTTGATAAATGAAGTACCTTCGCGGGGCTCAAGCCCGTGTTGTCGGTGAGTCGCGAGAGGGCCTTCCAGAGCTCGAATGGCGATACCTTCGACTCATATTGGAGAATCTCAAAGACTTCTAGAACGCGAAAGGTCGCCGCAGACTTGGGGTTCTCCGTCGTAGCTGGGTAGAGTCGCCGTTCCAGTAGCTGTTCAACTTGCGACTTCGCCGTAGCTCCACAACGGCAATAGCTTAGCCCGACGAGATGAACGGCATCACAGTCAATGATCACGAAGTCGTCACCCCACGACACGTCTGGGAGAGGACATATCTCTCCTGGGGGATGACCAAGTTGTATTCGCACCCCCAACGATTTCAATGATGATCTCGTGAAGTAGTTACCGTTCCAGGACTGTTGGTAAATTAGAAACAGTGGGCGGTATACATGTGGAGCACGCACCTGAATTCGATGTAATGGAAGGTGCTCATGAACACCCCGAATACACTCCCCACATAGCAGCCCGAGGTTATCGCAAGCGGTACACCTGTACTGGGCCTTTCGGGACATCCCCGGACAGCGAGAACAGGTATCTGGTGGGTTCTTCCCTCGCCCTTCCAGAGTCAGAAGAATGCGAAGGTACTCGTCTATTTCCTTGGTCCATTGGTGAATGGCCGCATCCTGCCATATCTTAGTGTCTCGCTGCAATAAATCGTGTGGATCTGACTCACCCCTTTCCCTTTTGGCCGATTCCGCGCGTTGGAGTTCTCGGTGCACGGCGGCGGCTCTTCTTGCTGAATGAAGCTGTTGTAATAGTCCTTGTCCCATCCTGCGTCTTCCTCCCATGAATTCAGTATTTCCTCCGCTGTCCGGCGAACCGTAGCAACAGGCCGCGGAAGTTCGTCGATATCGTCGAGGACGTGCATCTTGTTGGAGACGATCTTGAGAGAGCCGGTGGATAGCCGCTTGAAGTTGGTGATTTCCACATTCTGTGATGCTGTTGAGGGGCCGGCGGGCTCTGGCCGAAGGGTCGCTAAGGGAGTGGACGTGGTGATCTTCAGCTTTCTTTTCTTCGCGGGTTTCGCCATGATTGGAGCAGCGAGAGTGTTTAATTCGAATCAGTGTGTATTTTGAGATTGGCAGGGGATTATTTATATCGGTTGACTAGAGTTCACGAGTATAGCGAGTAGCGATGGGTAGACGGGCCCTGTACCTCACCCTTGAGGCGAGGACAGCTGCTAAGAAGGCTCAGCGTGCTGCACGAGCACTGGAACCTCGGTAAGTCCCGAATTCAATCGGAAGAGTGGATCTGTAGTGATGCATTAGGATCCCAGCTCCTCGGAACGTCGCCGTGAAGAGAATCGAAGGGCTTACCTCAAAAGGAAGAAGCCGCCAGTGCCTCCCCAACACATTGAGGCACTTGCGGATGCGGAGCTACACAGCCCAGAGGACCATTATACGTTCAAACTCTTCGCGGAAGGGCACGACACGTTGGGGCTTGAGACCGTTGATATCGAACCGCACAACTTCGAAGCCATGGTGAACCTACCACCATACCCTGATCCGGTCACCTCCCTTCCCAACTTCGCTGAATCCTGGCCACGAGTGTCAGCTGCACTCCATGGATACATGACGCACCAATATATCCTTTCTCTGGGTTCGAGAAGTGCAGCAGTCCATGAAACCCCTGACCACATCCTGATCGAGAAGGCGTGGGAGGAGTACACGAGGCTGGAGGACCGTTTCGAGCGCCTTTCGAAGATCGCAATTGATCCGGCAGGGTTGAGCGCTTCTGAGGTGAATCCGGTAGGAGCGATAGCCTTCCAAAATCAGTTATGGACAGCGCGGAGGATGGTGGACGTTGCAGAAGAGTTATCTGTGTTGAAATCTGGGCGGAACTTTTTGTTACGTACGCTAACGGACCGTACATGGGAACTTGGGCGACATCAATGATAAGATAATTGTTCAGAGTCAGAGATAGCGACTACCGAAGAGATCATCCTTCTGCGAACAAACCATGCACGACGGAACAGTGCACAAGTGGGAGTTATGCATCCTGAGCCACTCCTTGTACGCTTCACAGAACTTGATCGCAGTCTCAACCGCCTCTTCCTCCCTCTTCTTCTTGATAATCTTCATAGCGCGCCTGTTCATTTCGAAGCGAACCCTCTTTAAGCGCCTGTCAGCACATGGGGAGTCAACTGTAAATAGACGTGTACGTACCTCCATTTCGGCGTCGATCTTCTGCTGATATTTTGTTTCGTTAGTCGAGCCCTCACCTGAGGGCCTCCAACGCTTCAAGACCCATTCTTTGACAAAGGGAATGAGAAACTCCTCCCCGCGCCCTGCGTCAAGCTCGGCAGCGTAGAGCTTGATCTTCCTCTTCAGGAACGCTTCTTTCTGCAGGTTGAATGGAGGGTATGGACTCTCCTCTTCGCTGTCGTCATCCTAATCAAGGTGAGATGTGTTTGGGGATAGAGAAGGCGAGGGAAGAGCGACATACCCAGTAAGAGTATTGTGACATGATGGTATAGGTTGGTAAGGGCGCGAATGACTTGGTGTATGAGTTCTGGGAGTGATCGGTGCGTCCAGGGCATTATATATACTGCACTCACCCCACTCACCGCTGTTCTGAGACGAAATGCTGGAAAATGGATTTACAGAAGCACGGGTACCTCTGCGACTAGGAGGAGGCCTGTCTGCAGTCCACTCCGCCTCCAGGCTTCTCTTAGGTCTACAGGTCAGTCGAGAGGGTATTCTGATTTTGGAACACGGTGATACCCCTCAATATTAATGCATGGGTATCACAAATTACCGCCAGGGTACGGGATTCTCGGTTCTCGGACTTGGCCAGTAGCGCTGCAGCTGAGCGCTTCTCCGTTGTGTCGCAATGTATCACCGAGCTCCAAGATCCCAGAAGCGGACACATCAAGAAGCCCCATCTCGATCTTGCTTCCGTCCCAATCCGGCACGTTAACTGGATGTCAAGGACTCAGCACGCGCACCTCCTCGAATTTCAAACTCTCTGCGGCCCTCCAAAACCTCCAGCGAGTACCACGGAGCGAAGTAAGCGGGCACCAGGCCCCGGATTTTTCTGGAAAGGCGCGCCTGGATCGAGTGTGGGGACGCGACGACTCAAGGACCGAATCTCTAGGATATGGAGGAAACAAGGGACGCGGGGACTTAGGTATGAGGGCGAACAGCGCAACGACACGTAAATTAGGAGAAACAGGGTACAAGAAGCTTAGTTATACATAATTTCAATCATGGACCGAGGGGAAATAGGAACAGCGCGATCAAGGTATGCAGCAAGGTCACTGAGAGTCTGCAACTCGCATTGGAGTTCAAACTGGAGGTTTTCGATTGTGCGATGGTACATGACAAGCGTGTTTGGTCGTGGAATACCGCCGGAGTTTGCTCTTGTAGCGAAACGACGGACAGCAGAGCGGATTTCCTGGAAGGGTAATTAGTAGAAAGGCCAAGCATCGTATGAAGGAGAGGGACGACTTGCAGCGACTTTCGTCCGAATCTTCCTTGCGCGATATCCGGGAGTTGAGTCGACCCGGAAATACAAAGGGTAGTTGATGAACCACCGTGTGAGGTAGGCGAGCCAGAAGGCGTGAACATCTGCGTCGGTAATGAGGACCTCGATGTACTCGATGGCGCCAACGCGCAGGTCGCAGAGCTGAGGGCGATTCCAGCCGGGGTAGACGGTGGGCATTGTAGAGATGGAGGGCATAATGTGCCGGTCGCTATGGGTAGTCATGCAAGAACAATGAGTACGAGGTCAAAGGGATTGGGCTGGGTCTGAGGCCAGAGGCACATAGACGCGACTTTTTAAGGCCATATCTGTAGGACTCTTCTTTGTGGCGTTCAAACCCGGCAAAGAGGAAAGAAGGAGTCGCGATTTGGACGATCGAAGATGGGATCTGGCACCAACGATCAGAACTTCGTGATCTTTCCCCTAGTGAAGGAAAGGCTGGCCAATGGCAATGCGAATAATCGTGCGCTAACCGTGAAAGCGACATAGATGTTGAGATATTGAACACATGTGTGTACCGATAAGCACTATGAGCTCAGATAGTAGGTCATTTAAAATATCTCTCATCCGATCTTACAACTTGCATGCACGGCGAGTATTTATTTCTAGTGCTATGGAAAACCACTGGTTCTAACCAAGTATCTAAGTTGAAACTTCAACCCAATCCAAGGTTTTGGACATAGTGCGTCAAGGAAGACATATGAGAGGCCTAAATTACCCTTCTGAAATGCAGAGAATCAGTAAATAGACACATTGAGCTATTTATCGTGCCTCCAAACTCAAATCTGAACCCTTGGGGAAGCTTATATGTTTCCGTTTGCCAAACATATCGAGTTGTGTCTCCTCCCACTTACACCGCATGGAATTGGGTTTCTACTATCTCTCTGAGAGGATTTTACCTCTGGCTGGCATTTTCTATCTGATTCAAGGTCTGAGTTGCTGTTAGGCCAGTAAATCCCGCGCGAACATCTCGGTGACTGACATACGCATAAGAAGGCTATAAATCTTCCTCCATCCAAGGATTAGGGCCAAATAAACTACCTAGAATAGAGCTCTCAGAGTGTAACAACTCTTAGCATATAGCCTTCACTCGATTCTACCAACTCCCACAGTACTAGAGTCATGTTTTGTGGTTCGGGCACTTTTTGATTTCGACAAGTCCCGCTTCGGCATTTGCCGAGTGGGGGCCCTTGACCGTAGCTCATCGTTTAGGCCGCCCTCGGTCTGATATGTTGTTAACTCACCAATAAGTATGATATTACCATGTAGACACACCCCTTTCGCATCTGTAGGGAGCTCAGAACTGAGGAATTGTGTCCCCAAGTCCGCTTCGGCAAATGCCGAGCGGCAACTTGGCTTGGCCGTGGCTCGTCTTTGGGGTCTCCCGGAGGTTGTTATCGACTACTTATACTGACTAGTCTTTTTGCGCTCTGTCAGTATCAATGTATAGATAGCCCTGTCTATATGTGCGTGGCTTAGAGATTCATGTCTAAGTCCCGCTTCAGCAAAGGGAGAAGTCCTGCTTCTGCGAAGGGAGTGTATAAGTTGAACTCGGCGATTCTCGATTGACGTCTCTACGGGTCTGAGACTTTAGGCATGCCCCATGAGCCATGCGGCCATCTATTTGACTAAAGAAGTTCACCCTTTTGACCGCCTGACTTCTTAATATCCCGGCTAATTGATGACACTCTCTGGACTTAACAGCTAGCAATCGACACATGGGTTGTATTGTCCGAGGGGAACGACTCGAGGCTGGTCACAGACATACGTGTACAGGGTATACTGAGCATAATTCGAACGGAATGCTACAAGAAAGGGAGCAACAGAGTTTAATAACAGGCGACACCATCACCTCAGACAAGAAGGGATTAATAGACGTTGGGAGAGGAAGAGAGGTGATGGAGGGTAGTCTCGTCTACGCATGCGTGATGATGCCCCTACCGTAGGCCTTGACGTAAGCCTCATATGCAGAATGGAGCGTGCGGTGGCGGCTGTAACAGCCCCAGAGACTCCGGTGACGTAGGGAGAGGTATCCATCCTGACTGGGTGTCAAACACAATGAAAGGAACTGATTGGAAATGTACTTACCATCCTCCAAACACGCCGACTCTGAGTCCGCGGGTGACGGTGAAGAATCGATCCGCTGCCCAGAGAATCAGTTCCATACAGGGCTTAGTTTCCAAATGTGACTTACGACCTGCACCAGTGTAAACGGCCGACTCGGGGGCCGGAGGAAGGACGTTCGGCCCTAGAGATTGGAATCCCGCAATTGGGGAGGTGGCTGGAGGAATAATGACAGTGGGGAGAGGTGCGTCCTGCGCAGTTTGAGTGCT